>JBAIZL010000004.1:210807780-211392780 GCA_036971475.1 Prosapia bicincta
TCAAATTCATTAAACCTTTACTTAGGCCATCCGTAGCGCTGTGTTTTACCTTTGTCTTTCTTAATAAATACACAAAAAAACCTCTTAACCACAAACCTTCTTTATTTTACCCTTATGTACATTTCAGTTACAAAGTAACCATCCTCAGATGGATAACATACAAAGACTCACTTTGTATGTTATCCCTCTGAGGATGGTTACTTTGTAACTGTAATGTACATAAGGGTAAAATAAAGAAGGTTTGTGGTTAAGAGGTTTTTGTGTATTTATTATTAAATTCAACCACAGTATTTTCCTAATAAATAGTTTGTCTATCTTATTTTTACCAAAAGTAGGAGATCAAGGAAAATTGTTAGTGAATGGGTACACTTGTGCAGCGTAACCTATCCTTAGATAACGATATTGGCAGTCTCAAGTGCCACTTAGTATATTTGTAAGTAGTCATGATAGTCAGAGCACTCTATCGGCAGAACTACGAGGTGAGTACAAAAAGCATTGTGATTTTCAAATCACATGTTAAAGTACATTCGATTTTTTTTGTCTTGTGTTGGTACAAATGTCCCGAATATACGTTTCCAGTTTCAACAATATATCATACTGGGCAGGTTTTTGACAGTTACAAAGGTTAAAGTGTTTTAGTGTGCTTGGCTACTCTCTGCTATGAAAAATATGCACTTTTTCGCTCATAGTCCAGGCGCGTATCCAAGGGGGGGGGGGGGTGCGATGGGGCGACCGCCCCCAACCCTCAAGAACTTTGGGTTAAAAATCGACAATATATTATTAAATTAGGACTTTCTATTAAATTAGACTTTTACTTAGGTTAATTGTCTTTTATTGTAAATAGAAAAAAAATAATAATTTTTAATTTGAAAATGTGACGCGTTCCCTCGGCATACCCTCGTAAACGTCTAAACGTTTTAACAACAGATAGCGCTAGTGAAGCTTAGTCTCGAAAATATGATTTACGGGCTCATACACCTAGTTAGCTCCTACCTGTCCAACCGTAAGTTTAGGGTTGATGTAGATCAAGCTCAATCTACACTACGGACTATACGGGCCGGAGTCCCTCAGGGCTCAATTATTGGGCCCGTATTGTTCAACATCTACATCAACGACATACCGACAACACTCAACACACAAGTGGCCATATTTGCAGATGACACCACGTTATCCGCTCAGTCATGGAAACCACATCTAATACACTTATATTTACAGGACCACCTTACAGTACTAGAATCATGGCTGAGCTACTGGAGAGTTAAGGTGAACGTGGCCAAGTGCCAGGCTTTCCTTCTCTCCAAACGTAGGACACACCAACTCAACACACCTCTAAAACTATTAGGCGAGGACATTCACTGGGGGAACCAGGTCAAATATCTGGGAGTCATACTCGACAGAGGCCTGACTTGGGACCCTCACATTACCAACACGTTAAAAAAAGCAACAATTAGATTAACACAACTATATCCTATGCTTAACAGAACAAACCCACTTTCACTACGGGCGGCCACTACTATATACGTATCTATGTTGCGCAGCATACTCATTTACGCATCACCCGTCTGGGGCCATGCAGGTAACACACGCACACGCAGACTACAGTTATTCCAAAACAAGGTTTTGCGAATAATCACGAAGGCACCAAGATGTACAAGATTAACACTGCTTCACACTGACTTAAAAGTGCCTTTCATTAAACAACACCTCCGACACTTAGCAACAAAGTTCTACAAACAGGCTCACGCACATACAACATCAACACTCATTTCCTCACTGGGTAGATATGACCCCACCCACGACACACACAGACGGCCGCTGTCCTTACTGACCGCCTAGCTCACACCATACCACCAAAATAAAATATACATACTAATAAATTCTGCTTCACAGTTATGTTCCAGGTGACGCAGGGGCACATCTCCAGGGCCGCAGCTTAGTCCCAACGGAAGTAATAATTTGATTGCATGCCTTTTCAGTTTCGAGTAGGCAGCAGAAGAAGAGGTGCATGCCATTCCTGCCATAGACTCACTAACAAGGTATTTGCAAGGTAATACCTCTCCTTATTCCTTAGCATAAGGCGATCCAAGCCCCCAGGGTTCCTGCATGATCTGTCGCGGGATTTCTCCTGGCAGGGTTTCTTTCTTGCCAGGTTTTTTCATCCCGCTCTTAGCGCGACACTTACCGTACTGTTTCATTTCACTATCTCCTGATTCTCCATGGAAAGAGCTTATGAGCTTGGTACATGGGCAATCAATCCCGTTTCCTTCATTCGCGGTAGGGATACTAACCGCATGCGCATGTGAGACGGAGGTAGCTCGCTAGAGGTTGGCTGCCACGAGGGCTGGGCGGGTTTTGGGGGCTCAGACCCGGGTCAAAAAAAAATAAAAAATAAAAAACATATGATTTACATTACGTAATTTTGCAAGCGTAATATTCGCAGTTGGCTCCGGAATTGTTCGCGTTGGAAGAATAACTACTTATATTAATTAATAGACCATTTTTATAATAATAGCTTATTATGAAATTAATAATATTCTCTAACCATAAGTGTTATCGAAACTGGAATAATTATTTATTAAAAAGTCTAATTTGCTACGAATCTTTATCACCTTACCGATTTCTAACGCAAGCGTAGAAAGAACTTTTTCTGTTCTATGTTTTTACATACACGCACGCGCGCGCGCGCACACACACACACACATATTATATATATAATGCATATATATATATTCCCCCCCCCCCCAAAGCAAGTTGTTGGATACGCGCCTGTAGTCCCACGTGAGAAATTGTTTGGCCAAAAACAACACCGCAATCATGCCTTAGTCCCCATATTCATCTGATTGGCCCCCCATGACTTTTCTTTTTTACAAATTTGATGAAAATTTTGTAACCAATTTTTTCATAGCAGAAAATAGCCGAGTACAACAAAATACGTCTAACCTTTGTATCTGTCAAAACGAATGAAATGTCCTTAGTTGTTGAAACTGTAAACATATGTTCCAGACATTTGTACCAACACAACAAAACTAAAATCTAATGTAAGTGGCGAAATTTAAAAAGTCACCTGACATTTTGAACACCTTTATATAAATGGCTAAAAATAAATTTTATTATCGTTTTGGGAGGGGCTAGGCTATATCGAAAACTCTGACTCGCTACGCCCCTGCTAGAGATAAAATTCAACTAGAACAGTGCCAATATTGGTTTATAATTACTTGAAAAAACATAAAAAACAATACAAAAGGAAGAATCAAATAAATAATTCACAAATTTGTAACATTAAATATACATTTACATGACCAGGCCACGATCATTAACAAACTGACTTTCGTAAGTTCATTATAGCTATAGCTTCAGATGATGACTGGGCAATCGAGAAGGTACCTTAAGTCTTATTCATAAGTCTTAACTTTGTAAATTATTCGGTTACTAATCTTGTATTGTGGTGCTGGGACTGGGATTATTGCTAATGCGTTTGTTCACTACATATTAGTGTTATAGTTGCTGCTTCAGGTAATATCTGACAGATGAGCCACAGCTAGAAATTCCTTCTAAAGAGGGTAGCTTGAGGGAGATTTGGACATTCCGATGGGTCTGGGAGATAACCTAACCGAAAAAAGCAAAGTTTTAAGAATTAAATGCCGTTTTATATACTTAATATTAGGATCAAATTGATAAAATCAGTCAATATATTTGATCTTCATTTAAATACCATACGCGCCAAAATAAACAGTACTGAAAGAGTTCTAAGATTTTATTTTATTTCATTTTATTTTATTTAGATAGTTTTCTCTACTTAGTTAGCAGGAAAAACTAACCTCAAATGAAATACGTTAACACGTATACGTGGCAACAATCAAGTTGTCATAGCTGATCGTGAAGCCAACTACAGCTGATTCAGTTTCAGTACTGTTTATTTTGGCGCATACGGTACATTATAAATTTAAAGTTTATTTCATGAGCAATAAATTAAAGTAGATAAAGCTAATAGGTGGTATTTGTTTGGGATATGAATTTAAAGCCTCGGAAGAAATAGCAAAGTTTTATAAAAAAACTTTAAATATTCATTTTCACAAACTACAATTCTATAAAGATATATTGGTTCTACGAGATAAGCTCGTAAAAACGTCACTCTCTATTAAAGCGGTTCCCTCATAGATATAAATTATAGCCAGGCCGTTGAAGCGCATATTTTATGAGTTTTATTCCTTAAATATACCGAGTTTGAAGTCTTTCACGGACATTCCAAACGCATGTTTATTAAGATCTCTCACTTCACTCTCAACTCGTTACTTAATACAACTATCTCAAGGCTGTAAGACTTGAATTTTCTTATGAGAAAACTTTTAGGCGATAAAGGATTTTTAAAAAAATTTACAATGCTTCCTGGGGGGGGGGTTACCACAAAACGTGAACTTCCCTCAGAACGTAATTGTTTCATTGACGTTTGAGACATTATATGTTTCCTAAATGGTATAGATATGTCTAGAAAATGATATGTCTAGAAATATCTATTCACATTAATTTTTTTTTTATCAAAACCGTAAGAATAGATAATGAGACATAAAGAACCGGCAGTAAATAAACCTTATTAAGGCATGTCATACCCTTAATGATTTAACCTTGACACCAAAACTTGTATAGGTACAGATGTTTAGTGTATTGGCGAATATCACAACAATTACTATTCTACGTGTGTTTGGTTTTAGTATCTCAGAGTGTGTACATTTAGGCAGGACTTTTAAGCAATTCCTTAAATAGCGATGGGATTTTAACATAAAACTCGGTAAATATACTAATTTTAAAAATACTTAACTAAGTGAATACGTAATTGCTTACTTGCTGACGAGTTTCAAAACATTCGTTCCTTTTACGAAGCTAACCCTCTACTGGCGGCATCAGTTGGGTGTAAAGGCTCTAACGGGAATGGATTTAGAGGTTAGCTTCGTAAAAGGAACGAATGTTTTGAAACGCGTCAGCAAGTAAGCAATTACGTATTCACTTAGATAAGTAATTTTAAAATTAGTTTAATCAGTGAATTCAAGATGATTACATCAAGCAGCTTCGGTAAATATAATTTAGATGAAAAGAGGAAGACCCTCATATCCAGCTAGAAACGACTGCAATTGCTGAAGAGCTTTCGTCAAGTGAAAAGGACAAAATAACTTTATATCTTAGAAGAAAATGTTATTGAGTAAATAGATTCTAAATTAAATAAATTTTATTAATATTTTTGATAAGCCATTATGACTTGCGTTTGAAGGATTCAAAAGGATAATGAATTTAGTTAGCATTACGTTAAGCATAAAAATTCCTTCGTAGAGGATCATGGCTTACGCGTGCAGTGTTGTGAACCTGAAGTAGACCTACCAGGACCATAAAATGGTGGTAGGGGGAGAAGAGGGATTGGAAAAAGTCAATTTAATCAGGTAAATCTCAGAAAAGGACATAATGATTCCATAGTATTTCCATAGAGGAAGATTATGGTATCCTTTGGGCAGAATCGTTTATATGAAGAGTTACGTGCCAGTTACGACCAAGCTGTTAGCATACTGTGCCACATGCGTCCTATTGTTCTAAAGAAAAGTATTAATACGAGTGAAAAAATTAAGTCTGCCAGAGCCCCATATTAGCCTAGTGCGTATTAGCGTATCACTGATTTCTAGCTGCTGCCACGGGGAGGTTTGGGATTGGGCTTTAAGCACTCATTTATTTAATAATAAATACACAATATCTCTTAACCACAAACTTTCTTTATTTTACCCTTATGTACATTTCAGTTACCAAGTAACCATCCTCAGAGGGATAACATACAAAGGCTGTCTGTCTTTATATGTTATCCCTCTGAGGATGGTTACTTGGTAACTGAAATGTACATAAGGGTAAAATAATTAAAGTTTGTGGATAAGAGGTTTTTGTGTATTTATTATTAAATTCAACCACAGTATATTCCTAATAAATAGTAATCATTTATTTATTTGTCGAAATTGCATACTTTCAAACTTCATTTTTTCGATTTTTTTATTTATTTAGTTTCTTTTACTTAAAAATCATCTGCACGGCTTATCAGAATTTAAAATTAACTATTTATACAATCAATTTATAGCGTCTATGTGACTTTTTGTTCACTCCAACTTATTTAGATAATCCAATCCACTTAAACATTTATTTAAGTCACCTCTGTTTCTGAACTCATCATGGATAATTTTTATCCTCTGGTTTAGTTTTTTGAATACTTTTTTTTGATCCCATGTCTCCAAGTTCCTTGAGTTCCTTGATTTTTTTTTTTTTTTTTTTTTTTTTTTTTTTTTTTTTTCTGGCGAAAAACCAATTGTGGTTATCATCGCCAAACAAAATCTAACAAAGAACGCGATGTTTTAAATAAAATCAAATAAATAAACAAATAAATAAATACAACAAAAATTACAAAACAAAATAAAACACCAACAATAAAAAACAAAAAACAACAATATAACAATGAAAAAATCCTTAAAAACTAAATAACAAAATAACAACAAAGAACAATATAACAGTAAATAAATAATATGTAAAACAATAATGGGTAACAATTTACCAATAAATAAATCTCAATAACAATAACAAGAACAGAAAATAAATTTAATTAAAATAAATAAAAGAAACACACAGAATTATATGTATAAATAAAATTTAAAAAAAATATATATATATATATTTATGTATTAAATTTTAAAATATATTTTCAAGTGGTGCAAGAAAGCGATGACTCGGTCAATGGCCGAGGCATCGTCCCTTAACACCACCTTTAAACTCCCTTTTAAATTAAAAAGGGCACGAACATTAACTACACTAACACAATCTACCAAAATATGTTTTATTGTGAAGATATCACCGCAATATTGGCATATTGGTGGATCTTCACGACTCATCAAATATCCATGAGTTGCAAAAGAGTGGCCAACGCGAAGGCGTGTGACCACCACTTCCTCCCTACGTTTTGAACGAATTGAAGACCTCCATGGACGGACGGTATCTTTAATTTCCCTCAGCTTATTCTGAATCACGGTATGCCACTCGTCATTCCAAGCAGCGAGCAATAAATGTTTCGCGAAACACACATAATCAGATGCCATAACCAGTTGAGTAATAGGCACCAAACTTGTAGCTTTCTTCGCCGCTTCATCCGCTTTTGTGTTTCCAAGTATTCCGCAATGTCCAGGAACCCAACAGAAAGTTACCCCCACACCCCTCAATTGAAGCCTGTGTACAGCACACAAAATGTCCCCAACTAAAGGGTTGCTAGAGAAAACATCCTGAAGAGCCTGAAGAGCACTTTTGGAATCCGAACACAAAAGATAATGCGAGGATTGAGATTGAATGACGGTCAAAGCTTTAAAAATAGCAAATAGTTCTGCCGTGAAAACACTGCAAGCTGAGGGCAATCCGTACGTGTAGGTATATCCAGATGCGTAAAACGCACATCCAACGCCATTGTCCAGTTTAGATCCATCAGAGAAAATAATTTCACTGTGTTGGTGAGATTTATAAATGGATAAAAATTCCTGGTGGTAGACCACAACAGGAGTATCGTGTTTTATATAACTGGACAATGAGAAATCGAAGTACGGCGTTTTTATTATCCATGGAGGTAGATAGCACATTTGTCGTTCAAACATAGTTGGAAGTTGCAACTCAAGGTCATCCAATATTCTTAACGTTCGTATGCCAAAGGGAGCGGTCGAACGTTGACGTGTATTGTACACTTGATTTAGCGTATTATAAAAGACTCTTTCAAATGCCGGGTGGTTGGGTTTGCTTCGAAGAACAGAAACGTAAGATATTTGTAGCATCTGACGTCGTCTTGAAAGAGCGGGTTCCCCAGCCTCGACAAGAAGACTAGGGATTGGGCTAGTTCTAAATGCACCAGTAGCCAGTCTAAGTCCAGAGTGGTGGACAGCATCGAGAGTTTTCAGAACTGTAAGTCGTGCGGATGAATAGGCTTGACAGCCATAATCAATGCGGGATCTAACGACCGCGCGATAAAATCGAAGCATACTAGTTCTGTCTGCTCCCCAATTCGTACCACTAAGGACTCTTAACATATCCAATTTCTTATTGCATCTCACCTTCAAATCACGAACATGTGGGATCCATGAGAGTCTTTTATCAAATAAAAGACCTAGAAATCGAACACTATCCGTGGTTTGAAGCTGAACCCCGTCAAGAAAAAGGATCGGCTCCTGGTGTTGCCTACGACGACTAAATGCTACACATTGGGTCTTCGAAGCAGAGAATTTGAAACCTGTAGATTTTGACCATTCCTCCAATCTGTATATTGCTAACTGCAAAGATCTTTCCGCAGTTGCCATACTACGAGCAGGCACATATATACAAAAGTCATCCACAAAAAGGGAACAGTGTACCGGAGATCGTATATTACTGGTGATACTATTTATTGCAACGGCAAACAGCGTGACGCTCAGCACGCTGCCCTGCGGTACACCATTCTCTTGTGTATAGCTGTTTGAATACGTGCCTCCAAGTCGAACGCGGAAAGATCTGTTTGAAAGAAAGTTAGCGATGAATGCTAGGATATTCCCTTGTATACTCCATGATTTCAGAGTGTTCAGAATTCCTCTTTTCCATGCCATATCATATGCCTTTTCAAGGTCAAAGAAAACCGCAACGAGCGTTTGACGCAAGAGAAAGGCATCTTGAATAGCGGATTCTAACAAAACCAATTGGTCAACTGATGAGCGTCCTAGTCTGAAACCACATTGTTCGTTGCTAAGAAGGTTGTTGGTTTCTAGGTACCAGACAAGACGGCGGTTGACCATCTTCTCCAGTAGTTTGCACAAGACGCTTGTAAGTGATATAGGCCTGTAACTACTGGGGTTGGTTTTGTCCTTACCTGGCTTCAAAAGAGGAATTACAGTTGATTCTAACCATGCATCGGGGAAAGAGCGCTCCTCGAATAAACGATTGTATACTCGAAGGAGGACAAGTTTCGCCGATGATGGTAGATGTTTTAGCATGGAGTACACAATGGAATCAGGACCTGGTGCAGAATCCTTCGTTGACGCAAGAGCTGACTCCAATTCCCCTATAGAGAAAGGAGTGTTTAAAGGAGAGTCCTCAGACGACCCAACAGTAAACGGTATTGCTTCTTCCTTCAGTTTATAAATCTGGAATAATCTATTATAGGCTGTAGTAGCAGAAAAGTTAGAAAAAGATGTTCCAAGCACATTAGCAATGTCATCACTGTTTGTGATTAATCTCCCATCAGGTTGCTTCAGCGCAATGGCTGGCAACGAAATGGAAGTACCACAAACTGATCTTAGTTTCCTCCACACTGTGGAGGACGGAGTTGTTCGTCTAATTGTGCTAATGTACTGTTCCCAAGAGTTCTTTCTACTCAGCCTAAATATCCTCCGTGCTTTCGCACGGAGTATTTTATATTCCTGAAGGTTTCCATTCGTTGGGTGTCGTTTAAATCTCCTAAGAGCTCTTCGTCGTAAACGGAGGATTTCTGTGCATTCATCGTTCCACCACGGCACAGGCGGTCGGCGTGGATGCGCAGAGGTTTTCGGAATGGTCTTTTCAGCGGCATTTAAAATTGCTTTTGTAAAATTTTCTATATTTTCATCAATGGGTGTCAGATAATCCATGTCAAGTGATACAAGGTAATTCGAGTAGGAATCCCAGTTGGCTTTTCGCAAAATCCAACTGGAATTTCGAACATAACAGGTTTGGGAGTCACATAAACTGATCTTAATAGGCACATGGTCGCTTCCATACAAATCATTGAGTACCGACCATGTGCATCTAGTAGCTAATTGAGGGCTGCAAATCGATAGATCAACAGCTGTCCATCCACCAGTAGATGCTGCTAAATGAGTAGGAGTGCCGTCATTTAGCAGACATAAGTCTAGTTCCGTTCTTACACTTTCAACAATATCACCTCGAGAGTTCCTAGTCGGAGATCCCCAAGACGAATGGTGGGCATTAAAATCCCCTACCAATAAGAACGGAGTTGGTAACTGGCTTATCAAATTTACTAAATCACTGTGATGCAGGTTTTCCTGTGGTGGCAAGTAGACACAACACACAGTGATTTTATACGGGACAGCTGTTTGAACGGCTACTGCTTGTAAAGGAGTTATTAAGTTTAGAGAAACAGCATCGATACAGTCACGGGCTAGGATGGCTACGCCACCTCTAGCTCGATCTTCTGTAACGAAGTCCGATCTAAAAACTGAATACTCCCTTAAATGGAAATTATGCGATTCGTGGAGATGTGTCTCCTGTAGACATACAAACATTGGGTACACATCTCGCACGAGTACTTTAAGTTCTTCTATGTGACTCCTAACACCGTTGACGTTCCATTGTATCACTGACTTGTTAATTGCAGACATTTATTAACTCAGCAATGGATTGATCTGACACCCATTGGTGCTCTCTCCTTTCTTGCCTGGGACGTTTTTAGACGTCTCAGGCTTACATTTCTCAGATTCCATATCCACCCGTTCAGGGATGGAATCTGAGGAAGTTTTGGGTTTAGGAGGTTTAGTTTTCACATTCCCTCCTTTGTTAGCATTTTGTTTAATACCCGGTAACGACGGTGGCGATGTGGTCTGACGTAACACTGGTTTACGTGGTTTCGATTTTTCCAACGTCTTCTGCACAGAAGGTTTATTACCCGTTGATAATATCTTCTGCACAGAAACACAAGGCTCACTTAGTGATTTATTTCGTGCTCCAATCCCCCCAGTGGAAGGGATAGGTACACGAGGCAAAACACTATCCGTTGCTGCAGGTTGTGCCAAATTTAGAGACGATCCATTTGTGACTAAGCACAAAAGGCGAGACACTTGTTCAGTTAGAGCTTCAATCTTCTTGGACAGCTCAGCACAGTTGGTACAAGACGATTTCGAAGCGGTCAGGGTAGCGGCATAAGTCTTACTGTCTGCCTTTGGCTTAGTAGATCTATAGACTTTTTTGGCCTCTGGAAACGACAGCTTGTCTTTTGCCATGATGCCTAAGATAGCTTTCTCTTCCTTGAAAGTAGGACAGTTGTAGGATCGCGCTGGGTGGTCACCACCACAGTTGGCGCATTTCGGAGAATTAACACAATCCTTATCATCATGG
Organism: Prosapia bicincta; assembly: GCA_036971475.1. Lineage (NCBI taxonomy): Eukaryota > Metazoa > Arthropoda > Insecta > Hemiptera > Cercopidae > Prosapia > Prosapia bicincta. The sequence continues at coordinate 210,818,911 of JBAIZL010000004.1, forward strand.
CCTTCAACGCTACATATACCGCATACGTTCTGCTTCGAACACGTAGAGCTGATATGCCCAAATCGCTGGCACTTGAAGCAGCGCCTAGGGTTAGCCACGTATGGTCTCACTGAGATCCTTTGGTAACCTGCATGCAAGTATTCGGGTATTTCCGGTTTTCCAAATGTGACTATAAAAGAAGCTGTTGCTACTTTTTCTCCTTTGTTCATTTTCATTATGGGGATAACCTCCGTAACTAACTGTGAAGACAGTTCGGACTTAATTTCTTCGATTGGAAGGTGCATTAAATCCCTACATGTGATGACCCCTTTTGAGTAATTCAAGGATCTGTGGGGAGCCACAGATACCATGACCTGGTCAAAGAAGGAGGTCATTTTTGATAGAGAACGGGTTTGTCTATCGGTGGAAGTCGCAACTAACAATGTTCCGTTTCTAAGTTTCTTAATAGAGGCTACTGGGCCTCCAGCACAAGCAGTAATGGCCTTGTTAATCAGGAAAGGAGAAACTTTGGAAAGATCTTTCCCTTCTTCGGCACTAGAAAAAACTAAATACTTTGCTGATGGCAATGTCTGCGACGTTGCCACCATCAACTTTTTGCTCAAATCTTGACTATCGTCAGGAGAATCCTGGCGTGTCCTCTTCAGACTAGTCATATTTGACGTGGTTTTGGAATCCATAAATATTTTTTGCCAGCCATCGTGTCAAGCGTTACGGGCGAGACTATAGGAACGGGTACACCCTTGGATCACATTAAGATCATTTCCAACCCTCAGAACTCTGAGGCCTATAGCTTTTCTCCTTAGCTCGACTGGATGGGCATCAGTCGAGGACTCGTAATACTGTGCACAGGCTCCGACACCCGTGCACCGCGGACACTCCCTGACCAAGGACCGAAGCGGCTGGTAGACCAGAAACCGCGCTTACGTCTTCGGCAGAGCAAGCTCACATCAGCGTCCCAGACCAGAGTTTGTCACGCTCTGGACTTTTCAGCACTCCCAACGCGCAACGGTTCTGACCAGTCAAAATTCCCTAAGAGAAGATGTAAGTGTTGAAATGTGTATAGATTGTGTTGGTGTGTGTACGTGTATGTGTATGCTTTGTGAGTGGTGTAGTGTTAGGCTAGGGTACCGCGAGGGACGCCAAATCCCTCGTAGGTGCGGCTAATCCGCACCCCCCTGCGGGCTTGAGTTCCTTGAATTTTAAAATGAAAGATCTCTCCATAGTTATTATTTTTAGCTTCTCTATGAGAAAAAATGTTAGGTGTATTCCAACCAAGGCATTTAACTTGGAGTTCCAGCTCTCTACATTCCATATGTGTGTGGTATGGCAGCATTTTCCAACCACTGCTGAATGAAATAGTACACAAACGTTATAAGTTTGTCGTTGTTGCCTTCTGGAGCGTTTTCCATATTACTATGAATAATTATTATTGGATCCTTACAATTATTGGAACAGTCTTCTATACAATACGATGAATATTGGATACGATTGATTATTGGATCCAATATTAGTTTAACTTGAATAGTTTAATTGATATATATATATATATATATATATATACCGGTATTTAATAGTAGAGTCGCAAGTGGCACGGTGGCAGATTGCTGGGTCGCAAGTGGCACGACACTATCTGAAGGACCTGCTCTCTACTGGAGAGAAGAATGGTGCCAACTGCCCTACTCGGAGCACCAGGCAGTCCTTCTTACCCCAATCTGTTCACTAGGTAAACCTTTGTAAACCGGACAAGGGTAGATGCACCTTAGGATGCTCATTACAGATATCGTCTCTGAACCAGGTATGTTTTAACCAATCATTAAACCTAGCTACAAATTGTCATCCTTTAACCTACCCAATCAGATCATAGTATTCGAACTGTACAATTTCCCTAAATAATGAAGGTACATTATTATGTAGTTTCTTTAAACCTTAGTTGGACTCTTACTTTATTGGTTTAATTTTTTTTCAATTCCTACTATTAGTTCACACTCTTCCTATATATATTTATTTATTTAGATATTTATTTATTATATATAGCCCAAATATCTTGTTCAAATTTTTAATCGATAACAAAATACTTTTTATTCACCCAATCTGATTCAAACACACTATTTAAAACTTGTATTGGATAACACTTGATGCTAGCACAGTTACAAAAAAAAACTAATTCAATAATTAAATTTAGCTATTTCATTTTAATAATTAATTTCACTTTCTAATTTGCCACCTAATATTGTAACTTTGTTACAATATGTATATTCATATTTATATTTATAATAATTGTAATTATTTAATAAAGAAGTAACTAAATAAAATAAATTTTTTGACCCTATTAGGAATTGACTATTTTTTAAAACTCATGTTACTTGTTATAAAGACATAGAACTTTGGGCTACGGTGCGGAATTTTCTTTCTAATTTTGATACTGGTTACCCATCAGGGTCAAGTACTGCGACGACTTACCAAAACAACGTTCCGAGTGGTCGCTCGAAACCCCAGAGGTACGTATAGGATCGAATCGAACCGCGGTCGAGTTATTGCCTGCTCATGCGTGTATAATCATACAGCATCACGTCTTCCCGTCCCCCGGGATTGTTTGACTTGCCGCTTCAATGGCACAAGCAAACACCTGATTTGTGGACAGTCAGGTGTGACGTGAAGGAGGTCCTGGGAATCCTTCGTCCTGCCCAGGATACCACGTGACCACTCCAACTGGGCTGTGTGCGGTTGTTGATACCGCTCCTGCAGTTATTAATAATCTAATAGCGTCAATCAGTAGTTACCCTCTTTGCAGTTTTCATATGCAAAACTGTAGAATTTAGTCAGCGCCATACAAACATAGTATTACGGTAGTTTACAATATCAAGAGCACAGTAGTACAAAATGCTACAATAAAAATATTAGCAAAAATCTCCAATACCACAAAAACAATCAAATATAACTAATATTACTAGCTACCTATCGTGCACATTTCGATGACCATATCATCATCATCTGAGGCTCATATTACAAAATTACTATCTAGAATACAAACTAGAGTGACCTAAATTATTGTATTCTAGATAGTAATTTTGTAATAGGACCATATAATGATGATGACATGGTTATAGAAATGTACATAAGGGTTTAATATTAGGTAGCTTGTAATGTTAGTTATTTTTTATTATTTTTCTGGTATTAAAGTTTTTATCAATATTTTTATTGTAGTTATGGTGGATTGTTTTCTTAAGAAATAAAATATGGTAAAACAGAAGGAAAACAAGACCCGTATTTTTGCACAACTGCCACTACAATGTACTTCCTTTAACGGTGTAAATCTCGCTGGATTTTCGTGACCAAAAACTCTTCCCATTTCAGAACAAACTATCTAAGAGTAATAACTCATGTATATCTAAGCACTCGCATAAAGTTTTTCTGATGGATAATTAAACGCCTGATAAGCGAGTCAGCTAACTTGTTACAAGGACGACGCTTCGACAACTGGTTTCTTGCCCTTATCAAGTCTGTGCCACTATAAAAACATAGTTCTTACATTGTGATGACTAATATGAGAAGACCAAAACATTTCTTCTACACTATCTTATAACCTCCTACCTTTAAAGGGAAGTTACTAAATCAATGATAGGCTACGTGATTTTTTTAGCTAATTGTAGAAGCAATATTTTACTTTCTCTTTTTATTTCTCTTAGTGTTAAAGTAATCGTGAGGGCTTCGTTTTTTATAGTAAAACTGACTTGATAAGCTCAGCAAACGAATTATCGAAACGTCTTTGTTACGTAAAATTTTACTTGACTTGCTTATCAGCCATTTAACTACCATCAACAAAATATCTAAGAGTAGGTTGTTTTGGTTAAAAATTAGTTGAACCAAAAATGATTCGCTTCCACCATTCCAGTTTTGTCTCCATGCTTTACAAATTCCAGGAAATAATTACAATTTCCTCCATATGCGCCAACTTATTTTGAATTGGTATCTACAAAATATTGTTCGATTGACCCCCATCTTTGTATGTTTAGCTCCTTATCTGCAAGTAAGTTAAAGGATATGCAATTACATTGCCACAAACACCCGTGTTTACATCAAACTATCGCACATTTTCCAGTTTCTTTGACAATGAAGAACGTAAAGAAGGAAATAGGTTGGTTTTAAATACTTTTATATTAATTTGCTTTTCTTCATGCAAACATTCTACCATCAGCTATAATAACAACTAGATATAAAATTAATCCTGTAACGAAAAACTGTTACAAATTTGTACAGTTTAAAATAAATTGGAATCCATTTTCTCGTAATTTAATTTAGACTGTAAAAATAGTAATAAAATGAAAGTTAGATTACAGAAGAATTAATATTGGCAATTTTATGATCGGATAGATGGCGCTAATCCTGAGGATGATTGAGTGACTTTGTACAGCCTAGTGATGGGGAGGCGGGTAGAGTTCTGAGAAGTGGTCTAAGCTCCTAGCCACGACTTACTTTCCTTCTCAAGATGTATAGTTTCCACTCTAGCACCCAACACAAACAGAACTAAGTAGGCTAAGAAATATCGTCCATATCAGAATATAAATAATGAAACAAAAAGTAAATCCAGTATACGCGAGTAAAATAAAACTTCGCTGACAATAAAGTTGGCCGATGACGTCACCGATGTCGATTTTCACGTCGTGTTAGCATAAGAACGCAACAAAATTGGAGTGTCAAAGCTAAGTTTGCCGTTCTCTCTTCAACGAGCCTCCTCATCCCTAATCTTCCACTCCATCCCTAAAGTGAAGTGCCGCTTCCTTCCTAGCTTATCGCCCCCTCGCCAATGTGCCGCTTCTTCCCTAACCATCCACCCACTCCCCAACGTAAAGTCCACGCTCTAACGTGTCCTAACCACACCCACTCCTAAACTTGGACTCCCTCCCTAACGTGATACCTCCTCTCTAACGTGCCGCCTCCTCTCCAACGTCCCACCTAATGTTTCGCCCTGACGCTAAAGTGCCACTTCCTTCTAAGCTTGCCACCCACTCCCAAACGTTTCACTTTGTCTCCAACGTCCCGCTTCTTCCCTAATCTTCCATCCATTCCCCAACGTGGCGCCCCTCGCTATCAATTTTGTTCGTGACTGTTTAATTATTGTTTAATAGGTTTACAAAGAGGCACAGTATGTTTTATTGTACTTTGCTTGGTGAAATTGTTTGGTGGTATCAACTTATTTACGATTCCTATTAAGGAAATGTTTTAATAAGAATTTTAGAATTATGAATACGCATATGTTTAATTTTTCATATAATTGCTAACTTTATATTTATTTTTTGCTATATCCGATATTCTTAACATATGATTTTTGTACCTTTTGCTAAATATTGCTGTTTAAATTGTGTTTTTTTTAAAATTTTAACTGTTCATCCTTGTTTGTGTATATTTTGGAGGGACCACACCAAAATTAAAAAGTAAAGATAAATGTAAACAGATGTTTAGGTTCTGTAGTGGTGTTGAAGAAAGGGTTAGGCACGTGACGGAAACAAAAGATTTTTTCTTGCCGTCAGTAGTGAGGGCTAACATCTTTTCCAAAGGTTTACCAGAAGTTTCTTTAGTAAGGTTTTGAGGTGTTGGCGCTAACGTGTCGCGGGCTAAAGTGAAAGTCGTGCCTGTGCCTAGCCTTCCTATTCTTAATATAAGTGTAAATATAAATAAAGTTAATTTACCAGTGAACGATAGTGTTTTGATAATACGAAATAACTTCCAAAATGTTATTAATAAAATTTGTCTTTAAGGATCAGCTTGTATGCTAGATGCAAAGACGTTCTTCAGATTGTGGTCTTAATTGATAAAGGTGTGTAGCATACAGTAAATAATCAACCTACTCTAGTAGGTTATTTAGTTATGCCGGAGGAAGCGTTATTGGCATTTCACCGGCAGTCCAGTGACGGCGGATGGCGGCGGGCACGTGGAAGAGCGGAGCGGGGCGGAGGGGAAGAGGCCGAGTTGCTTGAGATGTTTTGGGAAGAACAGTCCGTCAGCGTTCCCACGCTTCTAAAGAAGCCACATTACCCGAGCTGCCGCTTACTAGCCGTACTGAAAACATCCGTCCGACCAGTTCTACAACCTGCGTCACATGGCCGTAAAATGTGTTAATGGCTTTTGTAACAAGTTTACAATATAACCCCGAAGTAACATTGTACTAACCCAGATTCGGTCTGTCTTATGTAACCCTATTATATACGGAAAAAACTCGCTTTTTATTATAGTTCCAATCCAGCGCCTATGAACAGATTGGTTTTGTATTTTTAGAGAGGGAAAAGCGTTTGTTAAAAGAACTGCTAGAAGTAATTCCCTAGAAATGTAACAGCTGTAGAGTCGTTAAAGAGAAAGCGTAATGGAAAACAAATAAATGTGACCTACCGAAGATCAGATGAGGAAAACTATAGATCAAACTAAGGCTCTAGGGCTTGCTACACATCTACTTAGAAGATAAAATTAAATGTAATCCGCGAAGTAGTAATTACTAGTGAAATGTGCCAATATGCAGGCTTTACAGTAGCTAAAAATATACAATAAACCCAGACTAAAAACACAATATTTTGTCAATAACCTAAGAGTTTAAGGAATATCCCTGATGGAAGAAATAAGGAAATTATGGTTCGTTAGGTCAGAAAATAATTGCAACTAATTTATATTAATTACGGACTAAAAATAGTCCTAAACATCTATTTTGTTTCATAGATTAACTTCCAAAAAAATAGTTTTTGAACGATATCTATTATACTGATTATATTTTAATAATAATGAAGTAGGATTAAAATTAGAAAGGTATTTAGTAGTAGCGCGGCGTTCCTATATCAAGACTTTGTTGTCCCCAAGCTTAGCAAACAATCTACACGAGACCCAGTGCAACCAGCTGTCATGCAACCTTAATCAGTTGTCTGATTGGGCGAAATCGTTGACTAACGTCTGGCTCTTTCAATATCACAGTTGATCTAATACATGTTGGTTGGAGAAAATGATGAAACGGGATCGATGATTGGACAACAATAAAAAGGCAATTTATAGCATTTTCCTTTATGAAAGCCGCGTCAGGACATGAGAAACAGGAAACGGCCAAAAGGAGAACATTGAGAACGAAAAATTACATTAAAATAACGTTTAAAACGTCAAGCTTGGTACGGTGAAAAACACTGACCAACTGCGCAAAATTAGTGAGCGTGAAAATATGTACTATTGTTGGTTCCGGCATAAGCAAAATCAGTTACTTTTTAAATATTTCAGAAGTAACTTTACAAACGGCCAATAGCCCCAAAAATTCATTAAATAACTTTTTCATCTTTATATTGATACGTTATATTTTGATAGTTCAGAAATTATGACGATTTTTATAATATGAAACGAGCGTTTTTTAAAAAAACACAATTTTTGTAGTATGCAATAGGATAAATTAAGAAAAGCTATACATACAGATTATAGTATACAAGATACAGTATACAGATTTTAAAAACAAATAGACATTCACGTTACATAGGCCTACTTCATATAAACAAGAACAACAAACAAAAACTTTCTAGTCAATTTCTACTTAGGTAAACGAAGAAAAATTTTAATTTAGGTACTTTTTACTAAATAATTACATTTAATATAAATAAAGTAACATAACCTATGCGTTAAAACACCTGTTCTACAAGCTATAACATAAAATCAGCTGTTTTACAAAATCATATGTTATCACTTATTTTAAGCCAAATGTGACGAAATAGCTATTTTACATACCTTTCCCCTTTTGTGAAATGTTTTCCCCCCATATAAAACTAAAATTAACTCATTGAATTTAATTACTGAATTAATATTTGAAAAACTGTATTAACATCAAGTGTCATCCATTACAAGTTTAAAAAAATGCATTTGAACTTGAGTGGATGAATAAAAGGTTTTTTTATTAACGATTGAAAATTTAATCACGATATAGGCCTGTATAGGGAGAGTGTGATCTAGTAGAGGGAATTGAAAAAAGAGAGGTTAAAGAAGGTTTTAATATATATTTATACTAACATAAAAGCTGTTTTAGTTTGGTAGGCATGGAAGGTTTCGAACAGGCCATAATGACGATACATTCCCTGCATATACCATGAAGTTCTTTTTTTTTTTGACGCAAAATTTGCTTTAACAAATCGCCGAAGGATGGCGAGTGGCTCAAAAATAAGTAGATCGCAACATACACGTTCATACTGCTTTAAGATAAGTATAAAAACCAAACAATGCCCAAACCCTCTACTGCGGGTGGCTAGTAACGTGGATTAAGAGATATAAATGCTAGGCATTATTCGAGTGGGATGCAAGTGGGTGTACGAAGTCAACCCCCTTGTCATTATCTCACGAAACACTCTCACTTCACACGTTAAAGCCCCGTACCTACATCTCAAGACAATGTTATCGCGACGGCTAGTAGAGTCGCGCTAGGCACACGCTGCTTGCAGGTGTGCGCACGAGACCAGGTCAGATGTATTGTAAACAATGACAAATATACAGGTTTTTATCACAATATGTCCTGCCACTCTACGATTAATTGATTACTTACGTAAACCTAGATGAGCGCAGTTTACTGGAAGGATATTAACAATAACTTTCAGTCTTCCGAGAGATTGTAAATCTCAGGTTTCTACACCATCCATCATCAGTTTGAAATATAAAGGCTTACCACATTCCAATAAATTAACTCTATTATAGGCTACAAAAGCAACATATCTTTCTTTCGTGGTAACTCGACACCATAAACAAATAAGCCTATGTTAAAAAGAACTATCCGAGAAAGTTTATTAATTCTAATTTTGGAGAAAATATTAAATTAAGAATGTATTGCATTGCTTTCGACTTTTCGAGCAGAAAATTTATTCCCTCATTTTCTTCGCGATTATTTTTTAATATTTGGGTGTGTTTTTTATTTTTCGTACGCCTAATTATTAACCTCATTTTTCAATATTTTGAGTAATTAAAATTTTCTAGGTTTAAGAAAAATAGCAGGTAGTTTCTGTACAAAAATTTAAATTTTAGTTCTCATGTCACATATAAATTGTTTTCTAAACCAATCTCTTATAAAGCAGGGTAGCCTATAATGTAAGAAAATGTAATCACTGCCCAAACCCACCGTAAAGTTAACAAACGCCCGCTGATTTTTTATTGTTTGCTAAATCAATATCTTTACTATCTTCAGATATTAGGAGAAAATAATTTTTTAAATACAATTATAAAATATATGCCTAAAAACCTTAACGTTTATTGTTCACGCAAAGTATGGGTGATGGTCAAAATTATATATGTATTTATTACAGCAGTAAGGGCAAAAAAATCACACGTAACTATTACTTCACGTATTTAGGCTGTATAGAACTTCACATTATTTACCAGGCCAAATTATCTTTTAGAGAGGATTTTATTTCTCCAAGCGAAAAACCTATCAATGTTATTTATCATCGCCTACCTCAAGTGTTATTTAAAATAAATGCTCCATAAATGAAACTAATCAAAATAAAATAAATGTTTAAAACTAATTATATTTATCTAAAACTAAAGAAACTGAAATTATACAAAATTTAAATATTATTAAATAGATTCAGGTGGCGTAAGAAAGCGATGGATAGCTGTTAAAACCCTTAAAACCACCTTCAAACTACCTCGAAGATTGTAACGAATATACAAATCAGGCAACTCATCACAATCGAGCAGAATGTGCTTAATTGTGATGGTACTTACACAAAGTCGACATAATGGTGGATCCTCATGTCGCATCAACCATCCATGCGTTAACAAAGAGTGGCCGATGCGAAGTCGAGTAACCACCACTTCCTCCCTACGATTCGAACGGGACGAACAGATGTCCTCCATGGTCGGACGGTATTTTCCCTCAGCTTGTTTCTGTTTACATTTTGCCATTCTTCATTCCAAACAGAGAATAGTGTAGAACATGGCATACAAAATCTGATGCCATCACACGTTGTGTTGATGGCACCATACTTGTAAATAAAAAATTGCACCTTCATCTGCTTTGGTGTTTCCAAATATTCCGCAGTGACCAGGCACCCAGAGAAATGACACCTCGACACCTCGTAATTGAAGCCTGTGTATTGAGCTTTTAAAGAGGAAAACAATATTCATTGCAATATAAATCCTTTAAAAATTTTGAAAAAACGTCAATTTAAGCATTAAAAAAATGTTAAATGTAAAGATATTAAATACTTTTCGTCTTGATAAATAACATATTTTTATCACTACCCACATTTTAATTTATCACAGCCCATTTTTTCAATTCTTGGTATTAGTTTACACTCTCCTTTTGTGTATTTGTATATATCTTGTTCTAACTTTCAATCCTTAATAAAAAATCAAATACTTTTGATTCATGCACTCAAGTTCAATTAGATGTTTTAAAAACTTGTGGTGGGTGACACTTATTGTTTTTTCAATATTGTTTTGTATATAGTTTTTTCAAATAATAATACAATAATTAGATTTATTTAATTAATTTCGTTTTCTATTTTGCCACTTATTATTGTGATTCTGTATTATGAATATACATATTTATATTAATTGTAATTACTTAATAAAAAGTAACTGAAATTAATTTTTTTTTTGACCCAAGTAGGAATTTACTTGAAAGATTTTTTTTATATTGCTGATTTATCACTTCCCAAACATAATATCACTGCCTCATATAATACGCACAGTTTCATAGTTAGTTTAAATTTATTTGAACATCAACATAATAAACTATATCAGAAGGAAAATAGAAACTAAAATAAAATTGTATATAATTGGTGCTATGCAAAGTAAATTATTAAAAGTGCCTGATATACTGTATCCCATTACTCCACATTTATTAACGACAGGTTTAGATTGATAAATCCTTAAGTAAGCCCTAATGATAGAATGTTAATAGTCTATGAATAAAAATGGAAAATGAACATATAAAAACTGATGATGACGCCGAGCATCAAATTTAACGTCGAACACTTTTAATTAAAAACAAGTAATATAAACAACAAAAAATTTCTAACTCAATTCCTTCTTAGATCAACAAAGAAAATTTTTATTTTAATTACTTTTTATTAAACAGCTACAATTATTATAAATAATGTAACATGACCGATACGTTAAAACAATTGTTTTAACACATAACCTAAAACATAAAATCACCTGATTTATGAAATCATATGTTATCACTTACTTTTAGCCAAATGGGATTAAAGCTATATTGCATACCATGCCTCTTATGTGAAAAGTTTTTCTCCGATATAAAACTAAAATTAATTAATTTAAATTTTATCTAATGAACTATTATTTGAAAAAACTGTATTAACAGCATATGTTATTCACTACAAGTTTCAAACAAATGTATTTTAACTTGTATTTGAAGTGGATGAATAAAACGTATTTTATTAACGACTGAAAATGCGTACAATATAAATATATATATAAAGAGTATGAACTAATAAATGGAATTGGACAAATAATTAATTGTAGACAAGCGTATCATCAAACAAGTAATATAAAATGTTTTAAATTCAATTCGTACTTAAATCAGTAAAAAGAATTTTGTTTTAGTTTCTTTTTATTTTATAATTACAATTAATATAAATATGTATATACATATATATGTCAGAATAACAATATTAAGTGACAAAATAGAAACATATTCTATCCTTGAAATGTTTAGTTTCTCTTTCTGTGCATGGTGTTGGACTTTATTTTTGTTTGCTATTATCAATTCGCTTGTTTTCGTCGCCTGCATTGTGTTGTAGTTTCTTTTCGCTTTTCATTCGCGTTTTCCGTTTGTGAGTACAGTTGGATAACATTAATGCAGTTTGTTTGTTTACTTTATTCTTTACATTCAATTTTAATCCTAGAGCATATTGTATGGTAACCATGGCAACAATTTAAGGTTATACAATGAGGTTTTTGTCATTGTTGGCATGGTTACCACACAATATAATGTATGCTTAGGATTAAAAATGAATGTAAAGAATAAAATAAACAAAACAAACTGGATTAAGGGTATCGAAATTTGCTTCACAAACGGACAATGCTGAAAGAAACTACAACACAATGCAAGTGATGAAAAAAAGCGTATTCTTATTAAAAAAACAAAAATAATTGTTCATCCCCATACATAGAAATGAAAATGGAAAACTGCAAGGATATTCATTTTTTTTCTTGCGACTTATTGTTGTTATTCTAACATATCTATATACATATTTATATTATTTGCAATTATAAAATATAAGGAACTAAAATAAAATCTTTCTTTGCTGGTTTAAGTAAAAATTGACTTTTAAAAGATTGTATATCACTAGTTTCTTACTATTATTTAGCCAAACAGATTATCAACATTCCTGTGATTTTAATAGCACGAAATAAGATTCAGAGGTTTAATTTTTCAAAATATTCCCAAGGGTCTAACCCTGACCCTACAACTTGAGCCTCTCGTCATAACATAATCCATGCTTTGTCCCTCTAGCTAAACCACCCAAATGGTTTATATTTAAAAAATATTGCATCGCCTATAAATTATTTTAAATTGGGCAGTTTTCTTACAAATTATGAAGTAGCGGATCTGGACCTTGCAGAGCCAAGGGCGAAATTTTGGGGCGGCAGGTGTCAGGGGAAATATTTTAAAATTACATGAACAAAACTCATTTTACGATGATTCAGGTCATATCTAACGTACACATAATGTCTAATGTGACAACACTGGAATGTTAAGGCAGAACGTCCTTCTTTAGTTATATAATTATTGGCGGTATGACACGATTATACACATAAACAGAATCTTGAAGCGATAAATAGTAGGATATATAGTATTATGTAATAAAAACAATAAAAGTAGGGAGAAAAACATATGAACATACAAGAAAACTATCGCATTGAATTACACAGATTGTTAACGTCGACTGTCGTTTAAAACAGATATTTTAAGTTTCAATGGCGTACAAAATAGAGAATTTTCGGTAAATGCAATCATTGATGCGGGGCCATTGTAACCGTGCCTGTAATCATAGTCCGTGCCTCTAACAGGCATTGAAATGATGCATAAATTACTTTAATAGAGAAAATCAAATATTATAAATATTATTATTACTATATTAACAGTTATTCGTATGCATTATCCGTAGAAGACTTAACCATGGCCACGTACGGAGAGATTCTAATTGCATTAGCTGTGGTTTATATACGTTACTGTATAATCCGTATATTGGTAAATCTTAATACAGTAAAACCTCTCCATATACAGATCATTGTGACGACAGCCCGATCCGGATTACGAAAAATACGGATATGGGAGGGATTATGTAATGATGTACTACACAATCACAACCATTCCAATTGGAAGTAAATGCATGATTGTTCTAAATAATTAAGATTCACTTATTGAAGACTTATTGAAGATATTTTAATATCAATATACTGTAGTACTGTATGTACAATTTAGTTACACGTCTGTATGTACAGTTCCTTAATACTTTACTATACATACATATGAAGGTACTTAAAATATCAGTTTCGTTAAACAAAAGTTGTAATGGGGGTTTGCTTGTTTAACTGAACACATTGTAACGGTTTTTTTGTATTGCCGCCAAACAGCCGGTAATTGAAGCAAGTAGTTGCTAAGAGTTCAATTATCTCCGCTTGAGGGCAGCTCATTCCGGTCTCCGTTTATAATCAGCTGTTCAATACATACTTGAATTTTTCGGTCCCTTTTAAATTTAAAGAGCAAGTCAGTGAGGATTCGCAGAAGAGAAGTCGAAGGCTAAGGGTCGTAAGGTTTGACTGGTGACTGCGGGAAGAAGATTGTTCTGAGGAATTTCCAAGGAATCCAGCAAACAAGGAGGTAACTTTCTTAAGACCAGGATACAAAAGGTAAATCTTTTCAATATTTTGGAAAGGCTAAAGGGGCGGGACATTCTAAATTCTGTTGGAGATAACTCCGTTATTTAGTCTTCCTACGGCGGTGTGGCAACGTTACTTTGATGAAATATCCCTCTACGTTCGAAAGAGTAGACGAACGGCTGCTGCTGCTTCTTCCTGTTCGACGTACTCGGTCAGCTGATCAAATACTGTACCTAGAAAGCTTCGCTTTACGTCATTATTTGTTTTCTTTCGTCATCTTCGTCAAGCTGGCCGTATCCTCACTAGGCCTATAATATCACTAGTAGTAATCTCATGAATCATTTAATCTTATATCTTCAAATGAAAACAGTTTTTCCGATTTTCCGCCACACTGTATATTGTAGATTACAAATTCTAGGTAAAATAGCTAACTAAATTACCTAATTACACAAAATCCTGTAGAACATATGTAAGCTGAGGAACACTCATGCACAACTGATTAAGTTGGGTAATACACAAATCTGTAGAACACTGGTGAACTGATTGATACGGAGACTTGAACACACTTGACTGAGTCGGGAAAGAACAGAGAGCTGACTACTTGCCACAGACAACTGATTCGACGCCAAGGCGCCTTGCGGAATAAAGATGCTTACATTATTTTCATACTACGTCCGGATATCGGAGGTTCCGGATATGAGAGAGCCGAATATAAGAGGTTTTACTGTATTTCCCAACAAAACCTAAGATTTACTCACCTTAAATGGTAAACGCCCGAACTGCTCTATGATCATTGTTCATTTCGAACCGTTACCATCATACGCATGGTAAATCTTAGGTTTTACCTGAGAGTTATAATATAACCCAACTTAATCTTGTTTATTGAATACTAAACCAGATAAATACTGATTCAGTTCGTGAAACTAAGAGAAATGTGTGAGGCTTTGATCGATTTGTAATGGATTACGAAGAAATCATTGTTTTATTTCCAAAACCAAAATTTACCGACCGCCATTTGTAAACCCTAGCTTCCCCAAACTCTAAAGGTAGAAGCTCGAATAATAATCTAGAATTTATGTAATCCTTGCATCTACTTATATTGACCCTAACATCTACTCCTACCTAGGATTAAGCCAATACACTAACTTTTACAGTAGCATATGAACAAGAAAATAGCCGTAACAGAAGATGAAGTTTTTAATGAAATTCCAAAGAAGGATCGTGAACAGAATTTTTCTTTATAGTATTGTGAATAGAAATTTACAGGGCTTTTTATTTCTTGCGAGCTTAAACCTGAGTTCCTAAATAGCCACCACTCCGTAAAAGTACCTAAATTTATTATTCATTGCCTACTTTATAAATTTGGAATATTTTTCAAGAAAAAACCAATTTAAAAACGTAATTCAGATATTTTATTCACTTGTGTTAAAGGGAGCGGGTAAATTACTTCCAAGTCCCACGACTCGATCCCTTCTGAAGGAATTTCTGCTGCGCAGCTCGGTTTGAACGCTTCGAAACAGACCTACAATTTAATGAAACTTATTCTACGCATCTTAATAATCAAATTAACTTTCGGAAGTATTAAAGACGGCTTTTTACCTTAAACAAATGTTATCTGCTCTCCTATGCGCAGACAGTTTTATCCCTCGCATCACTACCTGTAGCAAAGAATTATTGTTGGGTGGGTGGGTAATACAGCAGTATCCAACCCCCTACGCCTCCGAGTTTCATCCCTCTCATCACTACCTGTAGCAAAGAATTATTGTTGGGTGGGTGGGTAATACAACAGTATCCAACCCCCTACGCCTCCGAGTTTCATCCCTCGCATCACTACCTGTAGCAAAGAATTGTTGTTGGGTGGGTGGGTAATACAGCAGTATCCAAGCCCCCCCCCCAAGAGAGTTTCATCTCTCGCATCACTACCTGTAGCAAAGGACTAATGTTCGGTGGGTGGGTAATACAACAATATCCAACACCCTCACCTAAGAGTGTCATCACTCGCATCACTGCCTGTAGCAAAGGACTATTGTTCGGTGGGTGAGTAATACAGCAGTATTCAAGCCCCCCCCCCTAGAGTTTAATTCCTCGCATCACTACCTGTAGCAAAGGACCATTGTTCGGTGGGTAGGTAATACAGCAGTATTCAAGCCCCCCCCCTAGAGTTTAATTCCTCGCATCACTACCTGTAGCAAAGGACTATTGTTCGGTGGGTAGGTAATACAGCAGTATCCAAGCCCCCCCCCTAGAGTTTAATTCCTCGCATCACTACCTGTAGCAAAGGACTATTGTTCGGTGGGTAGGTAATACAGCAGTATCCAAGCCCCCCCCCCCCAAGAGTTTCATCCCTCGCATCACTACCTGTAGCAAAGGACTAATCTTTGGTGGGTGGGTAATACAACAGTATCAAACTCCCCCCCCCCCAAGAGTTTCATCCCTCGCATCACTACCTGTACCAAAGGACTTATGTTCGATGGGTGGGTAATACAACAGTATCCAACACCCTTACCTAAGAGTGTCATCACTCGCATCACTACCTGTAGCAAAGGACTAATGTTCGGTTGGTAGCAAAGGACTATTGTTAGGTGGGTGGGTAATACAACAGTATCCAAGCCCCCCCCCCCACGAGAGTTTCATCCGTCGCATCACTACCTGTAGCAAAGGACTAATGTTCGGTGGGTGGGTAATACAAAGGTTCCCCCCTCCCCCGAGAATTTCATCACTCGCATCATTACATATACCATCTATTGGTTGGTAAGACTCTTACAATGTTGGCAGGGATTTAAACATTTCCTTCTTTGAAACATGATGGAAGAAAATGTACTACGGTGCATTGTCGCATCCCTCAGGAAGACTTACTGTCTATCGAAGTTATACTTATGAAGGCGTACGTACCTCCGTGAAGAAATAGGAATTCGAAAGGATGTGTGAACGTAGAGACATTACTCAAGTTACCTTACAGTATACTTACGGAATCTCTTCTCTGACGACGGGTTTAGCAGTATAAATCCGAGCTCGTGTCGACAAAGTGCACGGGGCAGATTTAACAACGCTTTCCTAGGTTCCGCACCGATAAACACTTGTAAAAATAACACCCGTATGAGATGGCGTCTGTGCTAATTGAATGGAAAGTCAGTAGATTGAGGTTAACTGGGAGAACACGCTATGCTAGCGCTACCTGTCAGTCTAACAAAGTAATTACTAGTTGCAACTCCACGGGCCTGGGAAAAATAAGTGCAATGTAATCTCTGCCGAACTGGAATGGTTGCTTCTGCGGAGGAAACGGATGGAGCAGTCTGTCATTCTACTGTACATTGCAATCATTGAGATTTCCAGAGATTATAATCTTATATTTACAAATGAGAATATTGATTACAAAAATATTCACAAGCTGTTTACGAAATAATGTCTATTAAAGTAAATGTATAATTTTTTTAGTTTTTGTGTATTTGCTCAAATTATTATCTACAAACAAATTTTTTTAAAATTATATTTCAAAATATAAGAAACAAACCTAGACTGTTTATTTTACCCTTGCTCTTCCTTTTCTTACCAAAGGTAGGAAATTAGGAGCAACTGTTACTGAATAAGTACACTTGTGCAGCGTGACCTACCTTAGTTAACGATATTGGTAGTCACAAGGGTTATATTTATCAGAGCAGACTAGTGGCCGATCGGTAAACTACAATATATAACAATATTTGTTAGAAAGCTTTCCTCTCAGGGTTTTGTACCTTGAAGTGTTAACCTTAGAACAAATACAAATTTGTGGTTCGTGTCAGGCTTCTCACTTGTGTCTCTATTAAAAACGTTTGAAAACCATAGACTATCATATATGTATGGGCCTATCCTACGACAATAATTTAGTTAGAAGGCTAAATTTAGAGATCCGTAAACTGATAAATTCCTACCCTGACACCATTATACCAAGCTATCCTCTTAACTATAATAAAACTAGTAATATACAAAAATATTTAAGTGAATTCCTATTTCAGTCAAAAAAAGTAATTATTTTAGTTACTTTTTAATAAATAATTAATTACAAATAAAATAAATAACGTATCATAACCTATGCGTTAAAACAGCTGTTGTACTATATGAACTATAACATAAAATCAGCTATTTGATAAAATCACTTATTTTAAGCCAAATGGGACGAAATTACTATATTGCATACTTTGCCCCTTTTCTGAAAGGTTTTTTCTCTCGTGTAAAACTAAAATGAATTAATTATGTTTAATTAATTAATTAATATTTGAAAACCCCTTATTAACATCAAGTATCACCCACACCAAGTGTAAAATTTGTATTTGAACTTGAGTGGACGAATATAAAGTATTTTATTAACGATTGAAAATTTGAACAAGCTATATAAATTACTATAGGGAGACTATAACCTAATAGTAGACTATCAATTGAAAAATAAATCCGTTTTAAATGATAAGAAAATCTCTACTTTCAGAAGTCTTGCATGAAATATAAAACTGTAATAAACAACCTAAAGGTTAAAACAAATACAGACCAAGTGGTTGAACTGTTCAAATCTAATAAATAAATTAGACTCAGAAATTAGGCTACTTTTAAAAACCTTCGATAAACAATACAAAATACACAATTCAAGATATAACATCATTATGTCATGACATAATGACATGATAAAATTCGAATAGTGTCACTGGTTCAGAACTTGAGTCATATTCGTCTGGCAAACTAAAATCCGATCCGACTCAAATGAATGGAAGAAAAGTATAGACCTCCAAGGATCACAGATGCAAAACACCTGCAGTAGCCACGAGATAATGAGGTTCAGACGTTGTTAGATGATGTAAGACTTTTTTTGTGGCTTCAAGGTTACCAGGCAGTAAGACTGTTATCGCATGAAGACTTGTGATTATAGGTAGGATGGGGGAATAAAACCTCCTGGTACAGGATATAGGGGAGCCTAAAGTATACTGACCCTCGATCAAGGTCATAGAAAGATGTCTACTAGTTATAATCCCTTCTAAGGGCTTGGAAAAGAAGATCAGATAGAGATAGCTAGGGCCTAGATAAGGCCACAAGCATACCCTGATACATGCGGCAATGTGTTATGAGGAAAAGTGTGGAAGAAAGCAAGATGGCGAAAATGAAGAATGGTGATAAGGACTTCCTTCTCAAGGGACGCAAAGACAGATCCTTATGTGGGAAAGCTCCAATCAAGAGCATAACAAAACTCTATCCCCATGACTCCAATCTCAAACTAGTGGCTCTCGCCCGGGTAGCTAGAGTCAGGCCCGAGATGGTGGGCTTGGTGCCAAGACCCGTGGTACCAGTATGCGAGCGTGGTCGCAAGACCTTACTGGACTGGTGACAGTTCACCCCTGAGACGAGACGACCTCCAAACAGACACTGCGATTTCGACGGCTTTTCCAGAACTTCTCGGGACCAGTAAAATCTTCCGAACGTTCAGGTTTCTGTACCTAGATACCCCGTCCAATTAATTGAGTCCAGAAAAGTGTAGAAGAAAGAAAGGTGGCGGAGAAAGAAAAATTGTGACAAGGAGTACATGTCTTTTGACTCCTCCTCCTTGTCAAAGAATACAAAGATAAATCCTTATGTGCAATTATCTCCAATCTAGATATATGAAACATCTACCTCGACGAATACACAACAAACTCGTGACATCCACCCGGGTGAATAGTGCTAGGCCCTAGACAGGGGCCTTGATGCCACGACCCGTGGTATCAGTATGCAAGAGTCTTGCGATCTCACTATAGAGCCATGACGGGTCCAACCAGACACTGCGGTTCAGCCGCCTTTCTAAAACAACTCGGCACCAGTAGAAACTTCCGAACGGCCAGGTCCCTCGATACCCCGCCTGATTAGTAAGGTCCAGAGTTAGTGCAATCTGACCATCCACTCTCGGTTGGCCTTATCTAAGAAACGGACCTTCGGATTCGGGACTTGGTCATAGGTTTGCATAAACCAAACACGAGAGACCTTGAGAGCCATGCCCTGGTACAGGATATAATAAAAAATATATGGGAAAAAGCACTCATGAGTAGGATCGCTTAGCTGAAATATACTTCTACCAACGTGATGAAAAGAGGTGTCTACCCGCCACCGGGGTAATGGCCCAGACCCAGGTAAAAAAGAGAAAGCACTTTGTACAGACACGTATATTGTTATTAAAAGTATACATATGTATTTAAAATCGTTTTCAGGTATTTTAGTATTTTTCAGTGGTTTTTTTTTGTAGAAATGACTATAAAATATCTATTTAACAACTGTAGTTAGAATTTTTACAAATTTAAAAAACAACGTGCGTAAATGGATTTTTTAAATTTAATTTTAATTTTTTTAAATCTTTTTTTGTTTAATTTTTTTAAAATTAGTTCCATTAGTTTACACTGTCTTTACATATATATATCTTGTTCAAATTTTCAATCGTTAATAAAATATTTTTTCCGTCCACTCAAGTTCAAATACATATCTATAATTTGTAGTGGATGACACTTGATGATAATACAGTTTTGTCAAGTATTAACTCATTCATTAAATTCAGTTATTTAATTTTAGTTTTATGTAGGGGAAAAACTTTTTACTAAAGGCGCAATGTATCCAATGTAGTTACTTTGTCCCACTTGGCTTAAAATATATGGCAACATATGATTCCATAAAACAGCTGATTTTATGTTATAGGTTATGTGATAAGACAGCTGTTTTAACGCATAGGTTACGTTACTGTATCTATATTATTTATAATTATTTCACGTTAGTAAAATCTAACAGAAATTTGAGCTGCATTGCATTTCAGCCGGATGGTATTCGCGGCAAATCTTATTAAGCACAACACCACTCATGCACATTTCATGGTCCCGTGCTTTGGATCTTCCCGTAATTGGATAAACGTGCGGCGTACGGTAGTAACCTAATGGCTTGTTTTCAATTATGAGCGATATTCCTGCGGAAGTGGGATTAGTGATTTTGTTAAAATAGTAGCAGCATGATGACCCAGTCGTGACGTTGGTACACCTGGGATTAATTAGAGCCGCTATCACGAACAGGGTACACACTGCGTGCTCTGGCATGCCCCTCTAAATACCCCCTCGGGCCGGCATAGCCGTACAGCCAACTAGCTTTAATAGGATAAACTATAAACTACGAACTGAAAGATACAGCGCTTACATTTTAAATAATAATTGTATTTCGTTAGAGGATATTTTTGGCCCAAAAATAACCGAACACAAAAATACTTGTTCTATTAATCTAATTATAAAATATAAATTTAATACAAATATATACAATAATTGAAAAAAGCTAAATGAATCATATTAACTACTTAAACAAAGTTATTTGTTTTTATTGTCCTTTGGTTGTTTGTTAGTGAATAAACCTAAATAATTTTTAATATTAACAAAAATTCTTTTTTTACTAATTTAATTACACAATAATTCTGTAGAGCTGAAATATAACAATACAAAAAAAAATAAAATATAATTTACGAACTGTTTAAACTAATAATTGTTTTCAGTTTTTAACACTTAGTTGTTTTTTGGAGAATAGGTAAAGGAGAAAATTTTAAAAATCAATAGGTTCTCATTCTATATATTCAGTTACAAAATGTAAAATTAGTAAAAATAAAATAAAAGAAATAAATAAACTAAAATAAAATTTACTAGATGCTTAGACAATATAGTTGTTTAAGTTTTTGCTCTTTAGTTTTTTTGTTTGAATAAATAAAGGTGTAAACATTTTAAAAACTCTAAATCAACTTTCAGCTAATTCACACACAATAGCCTATAGCCTAAACTAAGTACAAATAAATATTTTAAAAAAACTAAAAATATTTACTAGCAGATTAAATAAAATAGTTGTTTTTAGTTTTTCCCCTTTAGTTGTTTTGGTTAATACTTAGAAGCATAAAATTTAAAAAAATAATAATCATCATTTTACTAGTTCAGTTACAAGATATAAACTTAGTAGGTCACAATGAAAACACAACAATCGAAAGAAACTAAACTATAATTTACTTAAAAATAATATCGAAATCTTGTTGCTGTTCATGACGAGCTGGTTGTAATTTGTAAAAATAATAATTATTAGTTGTTTTTAGTTTTTTCCTTTTAGTTGTTTTTGGCGAATAAATAAAGACAAAGAATTGAAACAAAATAATAAATCTTGAATCTACTGATTCTGTCACAAAAAAATTAGTAAAAAGAGTAATAACTGAATGAAACTTTAATGTAACATCTTTAACAACTTTAATGTACATGAGCAAACAATTAGTTTCTACTACAAAAACGAAAGATTACACGAAGAAGAAACCTTTACATCTGATCAAAGAAAGCGAAAGGTACAGAAAACATCATAACCTAAACTTGAACTAGAAGAATAGGTGTAAAAATACATTTATGATGACTTGGGTAACTAAAATAGCTCTTTATAGTCAATCGTCCCACTTTAATAATTATAGCTTTCAGCAACCGGATCTGTAAAAACAACTTAATCGATCCTCTTGAACAGAAACCAGGACCTAATTAAGTAGTTAGAGACATTAGGAATTGTTTACGTAGAATGAAGGTGTAACAGAACGATACCACTTCAGGAATGAACGTGGGCTACAACGCTCAGAGAAAATAGGAAAAAGTAAACAAGATAAAATAGAGAAGATTTGAAAGAAATTCATAGCCGTCGAATAAGTAATCGTTCATCTAATATTAAAATTCAGAAACAAAATAAACAATGACAATATCGTTATTCTTATTGGGTCATTTCGTATTTTAATTACTTTTATTACTTCACCTCTCCCTATACATATATTGTTCAAATTTTCAATCGATAATAAAATACTTTTCATCCACTCGAGTTTTAATACAATTTTTTAGGCTTTTAGGGGATGATACTTGATGCTATTACAGGTTTTTCAAATATTAATTCATTAATGAATTATTGTTAGTTTTATAAGGGAGAAAAACTTTTCACAAAAGGTGCAAAATATGCAATATATTTATTTTGTCGCATTTGGCTTAAAATAAGTGATAACATATGATTTCATAAAACAGCTGATATTATGTTATAGGCTATGTGGTAGAGAACAGTTGTTTTAACGCATAGGTAATGCTACTTTAGTTATTTTGATTGTAATTATTTAATGAACATTTATTAAAATAAAATTTGTCTTTGTTAGCCTACGTAGGATATGACTTAAAAAACGTTTTGTTTATATTACAGTTTTTATTCAAAAAAAGTTCCTGCAATAGCTTTTTCACTTAAAATATCAGCTGATAGTTTGTAGTTTAATGCGATTAGCCAATACAGGACTAACTGCTATAAAGGATTGCCAAGGAGAGACTATATATCTAGGATTGAGTAGGGTAATTAAGAATGAAGTTAGCCTATATTGGATTCATAAAGAAGTGTCTACCCGTAACACCCCTTTATAAGAAAAAGGATAAGGAGGGTAGACAGAATGGATTATGAGGTTTCCTTGAACCTTCTAAAAACTAATCATATATCCCAATATTAGAGGAGTTTCCTATTATTGTCTATATATTCCGCTTATGCCCTATTTCATACACCTTATCCCTACTCTGCAGTGTTAAGACAAAACTGCACCCCTACGCTTTCCCAAAACGAAGAGGTTTACTGTCTCTAACCCCATCTTAGTTAATGCCCTTCAGTCCTTCAAACGCCAATCCCACGATGATAACTTGATATTTTGTTCTTAAAGTAAATAAAAAGATACTTCAAAGTATCACATTTGATCTGATGTTATCAATCCTATTTTCTTTAACGCTAGTAAACACTAGGATAGCCTATAGAATATGAGGAGTAGCACTTACTTTATGTCCAAATGAGGTAGGTTGTTTTAAGAAATACATATATTGTCAATTCACACCGTAACTATATTATATTAGTTGAGGAAACTATATAACTTGGTTTAAGAGTTTTTCAGTGCCTTACATTATTTCCCAAGATATAATTGGTTCAATATTCAATCGTTAAAAAATGCGTTTCATTCATTCACTCAAATAGAAAAATATTTTTCAAGCTTTTTGTGGATGACATTTGATGTTAATACAGTTTTTCCAAATATTAATTCATTAAAAGTTGATGTCTTGAAGTTGGGTTCGAACTATATGACTACATGTTTGATATCCAGCACTGAACTGCTGAAAAGTACTGCATGCTAATGCGAGTAAGTCCGAACTAGTAGCGCAAGTTGCAAATGTAAACAAGTATAGGAATAGTCTGTAGGCGCAAAAGTTGGCGATTTTATATAAATATTAATCTTCTAAATATTCCTTAAAGAATAATTAGGGTTGAAAAAATATTACATGAATTACAAAATCCTCATAACTATACCGAAATATTATAACTTCATTATAGTTTTAGACGAGTTAGCATTAACCTTAAGAGTTGTTAATAAATATGAGTGTATAATGCCCGTAGAAAGTCTTCAATGTGAGTAACTCGGTTTGGCGATGGCCGCATAGTTAAGAAGTACAACTTGTGAAGAGCGCCTAAATGACCTAGCCTAATAGCTTACACCCATGAGAGGATCGCTGTAACAGAGGATGCGCCTTCAAGTTTTCACGGATTACGTTTTGGCCCACCTAGTTCCAAATCCCAAATCCGAGAGTCCGGCCCTAAGGGTGGATAATGGTAAGACCATTCGGAAAGTTCTACTGATCCCGAGTAGGTTTGGAAAAGCAACCAAACTACAGTGCCTGGTTGGATTCGCCTCGTCCAAGATAGTGGGCTGAACCGACCCAATGTGAAAGGGCATTGACAGTACGGAAAACCTGGCCTTTCCAAAGGTTCTACTGGTCCCGAGTAGTTCTGGAAACGCGGGCGAAATCTTAGTCTCTGATTGGAGTAACGTATTATCCCAGCGGCGAGCTGGTCCAGGCTTCGTAAGACTCCTATATATTCATACCACGGGTCGTGGCATCAACTTCTAATAGCTTGCGTGGGAGTCACGAGTATGATGTTGGACTCGTGGGGCTAGTTGTTTTATACGCTTGATTGTCGATTCTCCACATAAGGATCTATCTTTGTGTCCTTCTACAACAATGAGGAGCCGAAACACCTGTACTCCTTGTTACAAATTGTCTTTTTTCACCACCTTTCATTCTTCTGCATTTGTTTGCACAACACACTGTAACAGAGGTTGCAAAATCCAATTGGGTGGATAATACCACCTGAAGGACCAGACTAAGGCTCCCTTAGATATGTTAACCAACAGGGAACAAGAGCCCTGGATTGACATTTAGGGCATTGAAAGGGCATGTACGGTCGATAGGTACGGGAAACCTGGCCGCTTCGAAGGTTCTACTGGTCTTGAGTAGTTCCGTACTGTCTGGTTGGAGTATCGTCTCGTCCACAGCCTAGCTGGTCATTAGTTCTGCTCTTACAGTAAGCCCTTCAAGCTTTTACAGACTGATACCATGAATCGTCTCGTCTTGGGTGGGAGTCATGAGTTTGAAATTGGATTCATGGGGGGGGCTGCCTCATTTTCCATGTTGGACTGTAGGTTCTTCACGACATTACCATTTATATTTGTGTTTATGGATGAAGAGATAAGAGCCAGGCGTCTAAGTGCGCTTTCTATACTTTCTTCTTGTTTCACCACCTAAAACATTTGCACACACAGTGACACATAATAGAGGCTGAAGTTATTAACGAACTTTCGAAGAATTCTAGTTGACTCAACATTTCTTTATAGAAATGTCACAGCTTATAACATTTTTTTCAATTTTAGTTTGTGAAAAGAATAGTTTTTCCTTTTCGAAGACCTAGTTACTTTATGCTAGCCTTTAATCGATGTTTATGAAATGCAGCTCAATAAATATAGGCCTACTTTAAATATGTTTATTGTTTACTCTTTAAATTTGGAATATATTTAAATGAGAAACAAATTTAATTCATTCATTTTATCAAATTTCAAAAGTTAAAGTGCCATAATATGGTATTTTTGGCAGAGTTGTATATTAGGGCCTAATGCTTACTCTCTCGTAGGGTTTCCGCCTGCTCTAATGGTCGGTGAAACTACAGACATGGTTACATCCTTACAATTCTAACCATATATCATACAAAGTAATCTTCGGTTAATAACATTAAGCATTTATCGAACAAGAATATTGTTTAAGAGTGGTGTAATGTAATTGTATTATATTAAACCTACAACTACTTTTGTATGGAGTTTATTATTTGGAAAATGGAGTAAATGCAACAGTAAAAAGCTTTGACAGGAGCTATTAAATACACAGTATAATCGAAATGATACAAGTAATAATAATGGTAGTAAAATAAATCGTACAACATAATGAAAGAGAGCAGAGTCTTCAGAAGCTAAGAACCAACCAAATTATTAATCAAAACATTTATTAACGGTTTGGAAGGAGAAATAATCGTCGATACGGAGATAAAAAATAGAATAAGAAATTTTATTAAACATGTTCAAATGACGCAAAAGGCGAGATAGGTCAATGACCGAGCAATGATTTCTCGGATTAGCATTCTACCGAACATAAAAGCCTGTCCATGCCTATCTATGGACCGTTCCCTGGCTGACAATTATAACCACAAGTAAGGATTTCGTGTTTTAATCCAATAAAAGCGAAACTCAAAGCTTGGACAGTTATCTTGCTACTGTTGAGGTAAACTTTAGGGGTCTTCTACATAGTCTTGGGTTAGATATATTTAGTTTTCCAAATACCATGTTTGGTGGCCTTTATCTTGATACACATCTATTAACTCGTCCACAACCTTTGTATGTCACCCAAGAAACGTTCGGTGGTAAAGCGAACAGTTAACAGAAACAAAGCTTGAAATCAATGATAGGCCTGAGCAAATTTAAAAAGAATACAGAACAAGAGTTAAAGACACGTGTGAAAAAAAGTAACAGATGCTATCAGAAAAGGTCATTTCTTTATGATCACATGTCTGGGTAGTGGAAACCATCATCGCCGAATCTTCAAACTTGAAGAAGAATACAGAAAATACCGTGACTAAGAGTTAAGGAAACATACGATAAGAGTAACAGATGCCATCGGAAAAGGATGATTCTTTATGGTCACGTTACATGTATGGGTAGTGGAAACACTCATCGCCGAATCTTCAAACTTGAAGAAGAATACAGAAAATACCGTGACTAAGAGTCAAGGAAACATACGATAAGAGTAACAGATGCCATCGGAAAAGGATGATTCTTTATGGTCACGTTACATGTATGGGTAGTGGAAACACTCATCGCCGAATCTTCAAACTTGAAGAAGAATACAGAAAATACCGTGACTAAGAGTTAAGGAAACATACGATAAGAGTAACAGATGCCATCGGAAAAGGATGATTCTTTATGGTCACGTTACATGTATGGGTAGTGGAAACACTCATCGCCGAATCTTCAAACTTGAAGAAGAATACAGAAAATACCGTGACTAAGAGTTAAGGAAACATACGATAAGAGTAACAGCTGCCATCGGAAAAGGATGATTCTTTATGGTCACGTTACATGTATGGGTAGTGGAAACACTCATCGCCGAATCTTCAAACTTGAAGAAGAATACAGAAAATACCGTGACTAAGAGTTAAGGAAACATATGATAAGAGTAACAGATGCCATCAGAAAAGGATGATTCTTTATGGTCACGTTACATGTATGGGTAGTGGAAACACTCATCGCCGAATCTTCAAACTTGAAGAAGAATACAGAAAATACCGTGACTAAGAGTTAAGGAAACATACGATAAGAGTAACAGATGCCATCGGAAAAGGATGATTCTTTATGGTCACGTTACATGTATGGGTAGTGGAAACACTCATCGCCGAATCTTCAAACTTCAAGAAGAATACAGAAAATACCGTGACTAAGAGTTAAGGAAACATACGATAAGAGTAACAGCTGCCATCGGAAAAGGATGATTCTTTATGGTCACGTTACATGTATGGGTAGTGGAAACACTCATCGCCGAATCTTCAAACTTGAAGAAGAATACAGAAAATACCGTGACTAAGAGTTAAGGAAACATATGATAAGAGTAACAGCTGCCATCGGAAAAGGATGATTCTTTATGGTCACGTTACATGTATGGGTAGTGGAAACACTCATCGCCGAATCTTCAAACTTGAAGAAGAATACAGAAAATACCGTGACTAAGAGTTAAGGAAACATATGATAAGAGTAACAGCTGCCATCGGAAAAGGATGATTCTTTATGGTCACGTTACATGTATGGGTAGTGGAAACACTCATCGCCGAATCTTCAAACTTGAAGAAGAATACAGAAAATACCGTGACTAAGAGTTAAGGAAACATATGATAAGAGTAACAGCTGCCATCGGAAAAGGATGATTCTTTATGGTCACGTTACATGTATGGGTAGTGGAAACACTCATCGCCGAATCTTCAAACTTGAAGAAGAATACAGAAAATACCGTGACTAAGAGCTAAGGAAACATATGATAAGAGTAACAGCTGCCATCGGAAAAGGATGATTCTTTATGGTCACGTTACATGTATGGGTAGTGGAAACACTCATCGCCGAATCTTCAAACTTGAAGAAGAATACAGAAAATACCGTGACTAAGAGTTAAGGAAACATATGATAAGAGTAACAGCTGCCATCGGAAAAGGATGATTCTTTATGGTCACGTTACATGTATGGGTAGTGGAAACACTCATCGCCGAATCTTCAAACTTGAAGAAGAATACAGAAAATACCGTGACTAAGAGTTAAGGAAACATACGATAAGAGTAACAGCTGCCATCGGAAAAGGATGATTCTTTATGGTCACGTTACATGTATGGGTAGTGGAAACACTCATCGCCGAATCTTCAAACTTGAAGAAGAATACAGAAAATACCGTGACTAAGAGTTAAGGAAACATACGATAAGAGTAACAGCTGCCATCGGAAAAGGATGATTCTTTATGGTCACGTTACATGTATGGGTAGTGGAAACACTCATCGCCGAATCTTCAAACTTGAAGAAGAATACAGAAAATACCGTGACTAAGAGTTAAGGAAACATATGATAAGAGTAACAGCTGCCATCGGAAAAGGATGATTCTTTATGGTCACGTTACATGTATGGGTAGTGGAAACACTCATCGCCGAATCTTCAAACTTCAAGAAGAATACAGAAAATACCGTGACTAAGAGTTAAGGAAACATATGATAAGAGTAACAGCTGCCATCGGAAAAGGATGATTCTTTATGGTCACGTTACATGTATGGGTAGTGGAAACACTCATCGCCGAATCTTCAAACTTGAAGAAGAATACAGAAAATACCGTGACTAAGAGTTAAGGAAACATATGATAAGAGTAACAGCTGCCATCGGAAAAGGATGATTCTTTATGGTCACGTTACATGTATGGGTAGTGGAAACACTCATCGCCGAATCTTCAAACTTGAAGAAGAATACAGAAAATACCGTGACTAAGAGTTAAGGAAACATACGATAAGAGTAACAGCTGCCATCGGAAAAGGATGATTCTTTATGGTCACGTTACATGTATGGGTAGTGGAAACACTCATCGCCGAATCTTCAAACTTGAAGAAGAATACAGAAAATACCGTGACTAAGAGTTAAGGAAACATACGATAAGAGTAACAGATGCCATCGGAAAAGGATGATTCTTTATGGTCACGTTACATGTATGGGTAGTGGAAACACTCATCGCCGAATCTTCAAACTTCAAGAAGAATACAGAAAATACCGTGACTAAGAGTTAAGGAAACATACGATAAGAGTAACAGCTGCCATCGGAAAAGGATGATTCTTTATGGTCACGTTACATGTATGGGTAGTGGAAACACTCATCGCCGAATCTTCAAACTTGAAGAAGAATACAGAAAATACCGTGACTAAGAGTTAAGGAAACATATGATAAGAGTAACAGCTGCCATCGGAAAAGGATGATTCTTTATGGTCACGTTACATGTATGGGTAGTGGAAACACTCATCGCCGAATCTTCAAACTTCAAGAAGAATACAGAAAATACCGTGACTAAGAGTTAAGGAAACATACGATAAGAGTAACAGATGCCATCGGAAAAGGATGATTCTTTATGGTCACGTTACATGTATGGGTAGTGGAAACACTCATCGCCGAATCTTCAAACTTCAAGAAGAATACAGAAAATACCGTGACTAAGAGTTAAGGAAACATACGATAAGAGTAACAGCTGCCATCGGAAAAGGATGATTCTTTATGGTCACGTTACATGTATGGGTAGTGGAAACACTCATCGCCGAATCTTCAAACTTCAAGAAGAATACAGAAAATACCGTGACTAAGAGTTAAGGAAACATACGATAAGAGTAACAGATGCCATCGGAAAAGGATGATTCTTTATGGTCACGTTACATGTATGGGTAGTGGAAACACTCATCGCCGAATCTTCAAACTTGAAGAAGAATACAGAAAATACCGTGACTAAGAGTTAAGGAAACATACGATAAGAGTAACAGATGCCATCGGAAAAGGATGATTCTTTATGGTCACGTTACATGTATGGGTAGTGGAAACACTCATCGCCGAATCTTCAAACTTCAAGAAGAATACAGAAAATACCGTGACTAAGAGTTAAGGAAACATACGATAAGAGTAACAGCTGCCATCGGAAAAGGATGATTCTTTATGGTCACGTTACATGTATGGGTAGTGGAAACACTCATCGCCGAATCTTCAAACTTGAAGAAGAATACAGAAAATACCGTGACTAAGAGTTAAGGAAACATATGATAAGAGTAACAGCTGCCATCGGAAAAGGATGATTCTTTATGGTCACGTTACATGTATGGGTAGTGGAAACACTCATCGCCGAATCTTCAAACTTCAAGAAGAATACAGAAAATACCGTGACTAAGAGTTAAGGAAACATACGATAAGAGTAACAGATGCCATCGGAAAAGGATGATTCTTTATGGTCACGTTACATGTATGGGTAGTGGAAACACTCATCGCCGAATCTTCAAACTTCAAGAAGAATACAGAAAATACCGTGACGAAGAGTTAAGGAAACATACGATAAGAGTAACAGATGCCATCGGAAAAGGATGATTCTTTATGGTCACGTTACATGTATGGGTAGTGGAAACACTCATCGCCGAATCTTCAAACTTCAAGAAGAATACAGAAAATACCGTGACTAAGAGTTAAGGAAACATACGATAAGAGTAACAGCTGCCATCGGAAAAGGATGATTCTTTATGGTCACGTTACATGTATGGGTAGTGGAAACACTCATCGCCGAATCTTCAAACTTGAAGAAGAATACAGAAAATACCGTGACTAAGAGTTAAGGAAACATATGATAAGAGTAACAGATGCCATCGGAAAAGGATGATTCTTTATGGTCACGTTACATGTATGGGTAGTGGAAACACTCATCGCCGAATCTTCAAACTTGAAGAAGAATACAGAAAATACCGTGACTAAGAGTTAAGGAAACATACGATAAGAGTAACAGCTGCCATCGGAAAAGGATGATTCTTTATGGTCACGATACATGTATGGGTAGTGGAAACACTCATCGCCGAATCTTCAAACTTGAAGAAGAATACAGAAAATACTGTGACTAAGAGTTAAGGAAACATACGATAAGAGTAACAGCTGCCATCGGAAAAGGATGATTCTTTATGGTCACGTTACATGTATGGGTAGTGGAAACACTCATCGCCGAATCTTCAAACTTGAAGAAAAATACAGAAAATACCGTGACTAAGAGTTAAGGAAACATATGATAAGAGTAACAGCTGCCATCGGAAAAGGATGATTCTTTATGGTCACGTTACATGTATGGGTAGTGGAAACACTCATCGCCGAATCTTCAAACTTGAAGAAGAATACAGAAAATACCGTGACTAAGAGTTAAGGAAACATATGATAAGAGTAACAGCTGCCATCGGAAAAGGATGATTCTTTATGGTCACGTTACATGTATGGGTAGTGGAAACACTCATCGCCGAATCTTCAAACTTGAAGAAGAATACAGAAAATACCGTGACTAAGAGTTAAGGAAACATACGATAAGAGTAACAGATGCCATCGGAAAAGGATGATTCTTTATGGTCACGTTACATGTATGGGTAGTGGAAACACTCATCGCCGAATCTTCAAACTTGAAGAAGAATACAGAAAATACCGTGACTAAGAGTTAAGGAAACATACGATAAGAGTAACAGATGCCATCGGAAAAGGATGATTCTTTATGGTCACGTTACATGTATGGGTAGTGGAAACACTCATCGCCGAATCTTCAAACTTGAAGAAGAATACAGAAAATACCGTGACTAAGAGTTAAGGAAACATACGATAAGAGTAACAGATGCCATCGGAAAAGGATGATTCTTTATGGTCACGTTACATGTATGGGTAGTGGAAACACTCATCGCCGAATCTTCAAACTTCAAGAAGAATACAGAAAATACCGTGACTAAGAGTTAAGGAAACATACGATAAGAGTAACAGCTGCCATCGGAAAAGGATGATTCTTTATGGTCACGTTACATGTATGGGTAGTGGAAACACTCATCGCCGAATCTTCAAACTTCAAGAAGAATACAGAAAATACCGTGACTAAGAGTTAAGGAAACATACGATAAGAGTAACAGATGCCATCGGAAAAGGATGATTCTTTATGGTCACGTTACATGTATGGGTAGTGGAAACACTCATCGCCGAATCTTCAAACTTGAAGAAGAATACAGAAAATACCGTGACTAAGAGTTAAGGAAACATACGATAAGAGTAACAGATGCCATCGGAAAAGGATGATTCTTTATGGTCACGTTACATGTATGGGTAGTGGAAACACTCATCGCCGATCTTCAAACTTCAAGAAGAATACAGAAAATACCGTGACTAAGAGTTAAGGAAACATACGATAAGAGTAACAGCTGCCATCGGAAAACGATGATTCTTTATGGTCACGTTACATGTATGGGTAGTGGAAACACTCATCGCCGAATCTTCAAACTTGAAGAAGAATACAGAAAATACCGTGACTTAGAGTTAAGGAAACATATGATAAGAGTAACAGCTGCCATCGGAAAAGGATGATTCTTTATGGTCACGTTACATGTATGGGTAGTGGAAACACTCATCGCCGAATCTTCAAACTTCAAGAAGAATACAGAAAATACCGTGACTAAGAGTTAAGGAAACATACGATAAGAGTAACAGATGCCATCGGAAAAGGATGATTCTTTATGGTCACGTTACATGTATGGGTAGTGGAAACACTCATCGCCGAATCTTCAAACTTCAAGAAGAATACAGAAAATACCGTGACGAAGAGTTAAGGAAACATACGATAAGAGTAACAGATGCCATCGGAAAAGGATGATTCTTTATGGTCACGTTACATGTATGGGTAGTGGAAACACTCATCGCCGAATCTTCAAACTTCAAGAAGAATACAGAAAATACCGTGACTAAGAGTTAAGGAAACATACGATAAGAGTAACAGCTGCCATCGGAAAAGGATGATTCTTTATGGTCACGTTACATGTATGGGTAGTGGAAACACTCATCGCCGAATCTTCAAACTTGAAGAAGAATACAGAAAATACCGTGACTAAGAGTTAAGGAAACATACGATAAGAGTAACAGATGCCATCGGAAAAGGATGATTCTTTATGGTCACGTTACATGTATGGGTAGTGGAAACACTCATCGCCGAATCTTCAAACTTCAAGAAGAATACAGAAAATACCGTGACTAAGAGTTAAGGAAACATACGATAAGAGTAACAGCTGCCATCGGAAAAGGATGATTCTTTATGGTCACGTTACATGTATGGGTAGTGGAAACACTCATCGCCGAATCTTCAAACTTCAAGAAGAATACAGAAAATACCGTGACTAAGAGTTAAGGAAACATATGATAAGAGTAACAGATGCCATCGGAAAAGGATGATTCTTTATGGTCACGTTACATGTATGGGTAGTGGAAACACTCATCGCCGAATCTTCAAACTTCAAGAAGAATACAGAAAATACCGTGACTAAGAGTTAAGGAAACATACGATAAGAGTAACAGATGCCATCGGAAAAGGACATTTCCCCTGGCCATGTTAGATGTATGGGTAATGGAACCACTCAGCGCCGAATCTTCAAACTTCAAGAAGAATACAGAGAATGCCGTGACCAGGAGTTAGAGATATGTGAAAAAAAGGACAGATGCCATCGGAAAAGGACATTTCCCCTGGCCATGTTAGATGTATGGGTAATGGAACCACTCAGCACCGAATCCTTAAACTTGAAGAAGAATACAGAGAATGCCGTGACCAGGAGTTAGAGATATGTGAAAAAAAGGACAGATGCCATCGGAAAAGAACATTTCCCCTGGCCATGTTAGATGTATGGGTAATGGAACCACTCAGCACCGAATCTTCAAACTTGAAGAAGAATACAGAGAATGCCGTGACCAGGAGTTAGAGATATGTGAAAAAAAGGACAGATGCCATCGGAAAAGGACATTTCCCCTGGCCATGTTAGATGTATGGGTAATGGAACCACTCAGCACCGAATCTTCAAACTTGAAGAAGAATACAGAGAATGCCGTGACCAGGAGTTAGAGATATGTGAAAAAAAGGACAGATGCCATCGGAAAAGGACATTTCCCCTGGCCATGTTAGATGTATGGGTAATGGAACCACTCAGCGCCGAATCTTCAAACTTGAAGAAGAATACAGAGAATGCCGTGACCAGGAGTTAGAGATATGTGAAAAAAAGGACAGATGCCATCGGAAAAGGACATTTCCCCTGGCCATGTTAGATGTATGGGTAATGGAACCACTCAGCACCGAATCTTCAAACTTGAAGAAGAATATAGAGAATGCCGTGACCAGGAGTTAGAGATATGTGAAAAAAAGGACAGATGCCATCGGAAAAGGTCATTTCTTTGTAGCCACGTTACATGTATGGGTTTTGGAACAACTCGGCGCCGAATCTTCAAACTTGAAGAAGGATACTTGTTAAGGACAGTAGGCTTGAATCCAAAATGCAATTTTTCCTAGAGACCTTTCATTTTGAATCATAACGCAACTAATTTAAATCAGATTGTATTACAATGAACGCATGATCTTAGGCTGATAGCCGAAAACAGGGTCCGTGCCACCCATGCTACAACGTATTCTCATCTAACACTGCCCACCTAGATTACGAGTCGTGGACAGAGATAGGTGTAATCCAGTGTATACTGTAAGGTACTTCAGTCCGCAGTGCTTAGGTGTCAATGTGCCTCTTCTATAGTTACATATTACAGCAGGTGGTAATTTCTGCGTCCTCCTTTGTAGGTCACATTAACCCTAAACGTTAAAACACTACACAAATGGGCTATGAAGTATTGTCTAGAACAACACGAATAGTGTGAATAATGCAAAGAAATACTGTACTAATGATTCCCTCTAAAACATTTCACACCCACTCCCAGTACCAGAGAGGTATCATTCGTCTTAACCTTTTCCTTTCCGTTCCCAATGATTCCAACAATGTCTCGTGTCATGCTGAGCTGCGAATCAAATCTAATAAAAGACTTTGTAAGAAACACGGGTACGCAGGGGAGGGGGATGAAGAATAACCAATGTTATTACATTGTTTGTTAGAAGTTTGTAAGAGAAACCAATGTTAAAGAGGTTAATAAATAAAAGAAGAACAAAGTTGGATATCGTATATCTGTTGCCAGAGTATCAGAAGTAGCACGGCTTCCTTAACTACCTCCGGGGAGTCAGATCGATAACATGAGGTCTGTTTGGGTGACGTTTCAGGTTGGGGAAGGTCGGGGAGCAACGAGTTACCGTATCTATAATGTCACACAAGGATAACTAATTATAATAATCTACGCAAATAATCGACTAAGTGAAAATGGTTTCGTGATAATCGATATCTAAAACGCAAAAATAAAACTTTTCAATCATTCGGAACAGATAAAAGGCATGATAGAAAGGGGTTTATATCTAAATATCTTCACAAGAGGTTTGTTCAAGTATATATATATATATATATATATATATATATATATATATATATATATATATATATATATATATGTGTGTGTGTGTGTGTGTTATTTTAAAATCTTTTACTTTGCTTTTTTTATTTCTTTATCTCAGATATATTAAACAATTATAGGCCCTAAATATGTTGCCAAATCAGACGTCAAAATTAAAATTTTACTTGGAATCAACTCGAAAACCTCTTTAGTACTGATTTTATTTTAAGAAATATTCATTGTTTAGAATATGTGTAAGTATTAGTTGGTTGAGTTGTACATCTTAAGGTTTCTGAATATGTATTTATTAATTCGCTTTGGAATTAGCTACTACTTGCTGATATTTATCACCAGACTCGTTTTGCACTCTGTCAGTGCATTGCCCATGGTATTTGACGTGACTATTTTCTCAAGTACTTATGATATGATAGATCGGCGGTGTTTTTGTATTATGTGATGTGTTGTTGTTCTGAGAGTAGTTTTCATTATGTATTGGAATATAATTTTTCATTGTGAATGTGTTTTATAGTTTAGTTTTTGTGCTGGATGGTTTTTGTGGTGTTTGTATATTTCGAAATATTCCGTCATGTTTACTTTATTTCTTTTTTGTATCAATGGTAATCTTTTTGTAACCTTATTTTCTAGGTTTGTGTCAATGTTGGTGTATGTGTGTAGTGTGTTTTGTATATGTATGGCGAAATTGATTTGGGTTGTGTTTTTTTTCATGTCAGTAGGTAGTGGCTTTTGTCAGGTGAATTTTTAAATAAATAGTAAATGTTTAGCTCCTGAAGAGGACTGTTATTGTAAATCGAAACGTGGAGCAATGTATTAAAGCTAGATAAAGGCCTTTTCATTTTTTCGTCTATAAGTTTTCGTAATAAACCAAAATTAATTTTAAAAAATTCTTCACATTAACTGATTTGAATGCGCTAAATAAATTTACTAAACTATTTGTGTCAAATTTATATGTATTTCATATTGCAAAAGGTCCATTCGTGTTTTTTGGGCCTCAAGTTTACAAGTAATTTCACGCTTGATGTGGATACAACAGTTATACTTTGATTTAAAGTAGAATAGGAATGGGTCTGTGGCAGGGTAGGGATGCGACGTTTTCAGTTCGAACGCATTGACAATCAACAAGCCACAACCAGCGACTGAAATTGCAGAACGAAGCAAGCTACACCACTAGTAAATAACTCCACCACAGTTACGATGTCACTGAGTGATGAACGAAAGTTTAACGTCGAATTGGCAACAAGGCTCACCCACGCAGCAAGATGTGAACCCCCTATTCGCTCAGAAGGCTGTAATCCCCACCCCCTCTGGTAGATTTCGCCTACGTATAATCCTATTCTGTTTTAAATCAAACTATAGACCGCGTAGAAACTTCTAGAAATAAAGTGGATGGAAATTACCTGAAACTACTGGAAGTGGAAAGTCGATTTATTGCTAAGCGGGAAGAGGAATGACTATGTTGTAATGTAATGAAGAGAGTAAATCTTTAGTAACAAAGTGCCAGTAAGTGTTAGTGTGAATATATAGTTAGCGAACTCGATGCGTATTAGACCTTATTAAAACTGTGTTTGGACGCTCTTATAAATGTTATGTACTCCATGTCCATAAGTGGTCTAATGCAGAGCTCCAGTCTTGAGTTACCCAATACCAGAAGGTAAAATTATTCTTGATACAGACGCCAGCAGGTCGAGTTTGTTCTGTCTCAACAACAAGATGGTAACGAACGAGTCATCGCGAGCTTCAGCAAGTCAAGCCCGAAAGTCCTAGCCGTTGTCAAAGCCATGGAGCATATCCATAAGTATTAGTACGGTAGGGGGATTCTTTTAAGGACCTATCATGCCACTTTAGTGTGGTTACTAACGTTCAGGTCTCTTGAAGGTGATGGCTCGTTGGATTAAAAGGTTCTAAAACTATAACTTTGATTACGAGTAACTATAGCGTAACTAAGTGAATACTTTAGGACTTACTTGCTGACGCGATTCGTTTACGAAGCTAACCTTCTACTCATGTAAACGAAACGATTGTTTCGAAATGCGTCAGCAAGTAAGTACTAAAGTATTAACTTACTTACGCTATCGTTACTCAATCTATTTAGTGAGTTCAAGATGATTACAACAAGCAACTTTATGACTTTGAGTCGATACATCAGTCCACCCATAGCCATGGAGTTGCTGTTGTGCTTTCAAGAAGACCGTGTGAAGACAATTGTATCCATCATGAAGATAAAGAAGCTTCCGTGAAAAGGATAACTGTGATAACCATTGACAATATTCCGAACAACCTAGACACCAAGAAAATGGCTTTGAGTTAGGCACTCATTAAACTGAACGAAGTCAAAGGCGGAAAGTCTACCTGGCAGGAAGTGGCTTACCTGTAGAGAAACGTAAAGGCGCATAGGAGTCAGTGAAACTCCATCGTTGTAGGTAGAGGAGATCAACGGGGACTACAGCTCCTGGTTCCGAAGACAAATATACTACAAGATGGTGTGTTAGGGGGCCATCTTGGAGTTCACAAGACCTCGGAGAAAGAATGTGAGCTATTCTTTTGCGTGAACCTGGAGAAAGACGTCAAAAATTGGTGCAGAAATTGTACCATCTGTGCAGAAGCTAACAGTCCACTAAGAAGAAGAGAAGGTCCAAAGTGGGATACCAAAGAAGTAAAAGTTGTAGACTTAAAACTGGATCTCGTAGAGTCCGAATTGGATACTAGTGGTAGCAAGACTTTGGTACAGTAGTGACTTCGAGATGTCTTAGTGGAAGCAGCACAATATTCGAAGAGTGCGCGTCTTGATACTAGAAAATCTAAAGAAAGACAAAATAAAAAGTTCAACTCCTTTAAAGAAAGTATGATTTTGCTTTAAACTGTTATGGGTATCACGATTTGTCTGATATTAAATTGACACAATAATTAATTTTATGATGTTAACTAATATAGTGAGATAAATTGTTATCGTATAAACAAGTAAAAGCCCAGTTGGTTGAGTAGGTAAAGTCTATAATCTCATATAATATGATTAATGCAGAATATGTCGGTAAAGTTGTATCTAGACTGAACGTGTGATTGCACTTGCTTCTTAGCGTTTAATTTTATATGCTATTGGGTTTTTGTCCGGACAGCTGGACCTCTACCCAAAGCCACTCCTAGGGTGGAGCGGCCGCTCCAGGCTTCGCACTAAGGTCTCGCGCCATGAGGCCTTACTCGCGCTAAAATATAATAAGTAAAACGTTATTATTGGATAAAAATAATATAATAATCTACTTGCCTAAACTATCTGTCTTACTGATGAATGACAAAACCTACGAATGAGATGTCGGTATCGAAACCAAAAGAATGTACAACAGCGACGGCAACGCGTTTTAACCCTCTGCTTCCAACATGATTAATCCATGATCCTATTCTAGTACGTATACCTTTATGCCTGGACACATGCACGCTTGTGCTAAAAGAAATCATATGACTGCAATCGGTTATAAAATATTTAATGACCTAATTTTGAACCTAACTGTTTACAGGAATAGTGTTTCAATTAACTGCGTGTATACTATATTTATTATACTTATTAATATAGTGCTTAGTACAACATTTCACGATAGATACAAGAAAGATAATACCGACGGACCTTAAAGGTTGAGCGTCAGCATGTAACATGGACACAGTGGCTATTCCATTTAGAGCGGAATGTAATTCAGTAAAACTTCGTTAAAACGCTCTCGTTTAATACGCTTTCCCGCATAATACGCTTCTTTTTGTCGGTCCCTTGCAAATAAAATCTACTCGGTAAGACGCTCTGTTTGTTGGATAATACGCTCTTTCTTCGCCTGAAAATGGGTGTTGGATAGGCAAAACTTTTGAACTGATAGGAAAAAGGTCGCATTTTCTCTCAACTCCTCTTTTAGGGATAGGTATAGAAAAGTGGGGAAGTGCGCATTTGGTTTTCAAGAAACCCTTCCTCCGCGCTAATGCTAAATGAGTCACCCTTCAGTTTAGGTCTCGAGCGTTGGGTATAGAAGGGTTTATTATTGTTCGGTTGTTTGTTCGCACCGTTGTATCACGTTTTTGTGAAATTTTGAAGTGTTTTACAACGGCAAGTGCTTCCAGTGGCATTAAGCGAAAAGCTTTATCAATTTCTGATAAATTAAACATTTAAACATTAAAAAGTACGATGAAGGGTGTAAAGCAAATAAGAAACAAAAAGAAATCGCTGAAGAACTTGATATTGAGAAAAACCTCGGAGGGACCAAACGACAAAAACTGAAACACGCAAAGCAGGAGGATTTGGAGAAAGTGTTAGTGGAATGGTTTCAACAAGCTCGCAGCAATAATTACACATTGAACGGAGGTGTTATCATGGAAAAGGCCAAGGAAATAGCCTTTCATCTCAATATTACTGATTTTTGTGGATCGACTGGGTGGCTGGACCGATTTCGTAACAGACATGGCATTGTTTACCGGCAAATTTCAGGTGAGGCTGAAGCTGTTAACGACGACGATATTTATTCATGGAAAAATAATGTGTTGCCTTCATTATTGAAAGACTACGCACCTGAGGATGTCTACAATGCAGACGAATTCGGATTTTTTTAAAACTCATGCATGACAAGTCCTTTGTTTTTAAAAATGAAACATGCCATGTTGGAAAACTGAGTAAAAAACGTTTGACAGTTTTGGCTTGCACAAATGTTACTGGCACTAATAAGATAAAGTTTGTTGTGATTAGGAAACGTCGTTCTCCGATCTCTACAATGCGATTACCTATCTCAAGCTCGTTCTTGGATGACAGGAGATCTGTTTAAAAACTGGATTCATCAGTTGGATGCCATTTCCGGTAAGCAGAAAAGAAAAGTTATTCTCTTTGTTGATAACTGCCCTGCACATCCAAAAGACATCCCTGTCTCGAACATAAAAATCATTTTTCTGCCACCTAATGCTACATCCAAGTTGCAGCCCTTGGATCAGGGTATTATCAAAGTGGTCAAACAAAAGTATAGAAAAAGTCCAGCGGTACTTGAGAAACATGGAGGGAGAAAATCTAAACAAAATTAATCTTTTAGACTCAATTCATTTTATTACTGATGCTTGGGATGAAATAATAACCTGTTTTCGGAAGGCGGCATTTAGATTTTCTGACGAGTCAAACACCACCGTCATCACACAAACAGAAACTGAGGAAATTCTCAAAAATTTCCCCGATTACGCGACAGTGAATGAAGCCCTTGTAACTAGCAACACTCGCAATGTTGATGAGATTATTGTCCCCTCTGACCCTGTGGAGAGTGAAAGAGAAAGAGTGACTCTGAAGAAGAGGATGATCACTCACCAACACCTACAGTTTCTACTGGTTTGGAAATCGTGGGCGAGTTCAGAAAAGTGATTTCCACCCTGGAAAATGCAGAGGACATGCTAACTTATGTTAACAGAATTGACAACTTCCTCTCCACACACGCAACCAAGAACCTGACACAAAGTACCCTTGACAGGTTTCTCTCTAATCACTGATTCATATTACTCATGTCAGCATGCATCACATTCCTGTACGAGTACAGTATGTACATATGTATGTATGTATTATGAATTAAAATAAATTTTACATTCGGTTTTTGCATTATGATTTTGTTTTTTACTTTTCCCCAATAAGACGCTTTCCCGTTTAAGAAGCTGTTTTGAGTCAGTCCCTTGAAGAGCGTCTTAACGAAGTTTTACTGTTATATATATGTATATATATATATATATATATATATATATATATATATATATATATATATATATATCTTGTTTCAACCGTTAATAAAATACTTTTTGTTCGTACAATATAATTCAAATACATTTTTGTTTCAACTTGTAGTGGATGACACTTAATGTTAACAGTTTCTTCAAATATTAGTTCATTAATGAAATTATAAATAAATGAATTTTAGTTTTACATGGGAGAGAAACGTTTCGCAAAACAGGAAGGTGTACAATAAAGTTATTTCATCCCATTTGGCTTAAAATAAGTGAGAATATATTATTCCATAAAACAGCTTATTTCATTTAAAGATTATGTGGTAGAACAGCTGTTTTAAGGCATAGGTTACGTTACTTTATTCATATTATTTTGTAATTATTTAATAAAAAGTAACTAAAATTTTTTTTGCTCATGTAGAAATTCACTTTAAAAAGATTTAATTATATTATTTGCCGTAAACGTATCTGTTATTTTCTCGTATTATCTCTTGGCTTTTATAGTGTTACTTTAAAAATGTTTTGGCGAATGTAGTCAAGTTTTCAACATGTTTTCACACAAGATAACAATATAATCATTGCCTTATGAACTAGATTCTTCAGCGAAATAAGAATCACGAATCCGGCCGTTTTAGAGCACGAAAGACGTCCGACTGTGTTGGATCAAAACGCACGACATTAAAGTATGCAACGACACTGTATTGGACAGCGACCGCTTGTTTCTCCTCTTGTCAATGCCTTATCAGATGTATGCACGGCGCGAGTACGAACCGGGCACGCACGTCTCCAGTCGGGCCGCTTTCTACTATCACGTACGCCGTGCAAAAAACTGGAACTCCGTCATTAGAATTTGTAAAAGCGAGAAAATTAACACTTGCCTGATCTTTGAACTCGATTTTCGGTAACCTGCGCTAATGACGACGACGAAATTACGAAAGCCGTCGATGATGAAACGAGAAATGATTGGACGTTGCGGCGGCACGATTTATTTAACTACGGGTAGGGAAATGATGGTGTGTGGCGAACGCGTATGTAGGCTGATGGGTGATTTATAGACGGATGCTGCAACAGATCGCGGCAGAATTATTACGTACAACTAACGATTATCGATCGTAATGGCAGTGCACACTTGTCCCGAGCAAATATTTCACTGCCTAACCACGCGGGTTTTTATTCAAAACTCGTGACCTACACAGTTAAAACGATGCCAAATGTTTATATGACAAAAAACCAAAAAATTCCATAGAATGTTACTTAAGGAGAAATATGTGAATTGACTAGAATTGCTTATTATAATTAGCAATAAAAACGCAGTAGGTTAATTATAATTAATAAAAAATTATATACACTTGCTAGAAGTATTTACACGTTTATGTAAACTGTACTTCGCTTGAACAGTTAGCATTATTAGAAGGGTACATTATATTTGTAGTTAGTGATATCTTAGGTTAAAGTCGAACTTCAAGACTTTAGTTTGAGTTTGTTGAAAGTACCTGTCACTAATATGTATAACTTACGACTGTCTTTAAATCT
This sequence comes from Prosapia bicincta, assembly GCA_036971475.1. Lineage (NCBI taxonomy): Eukaryota > Metazoa > Arthropoda > Insecta > Hemiptera > Cercopidae > Prosapia > Prosapia bicincta. Next base: position 210,862,017 of record JBAIZL010000004.1, read on the forward strand.
TCCGTGTAATTTTACCTTCTACAATTAATTTGTAGTTAAGAAGTCTTAGTATAGGTTAAAGGATAGGCCTGCTGAAAGTACTGTACCTGTAGTTATCACGAATACTTTCCGACTGTCTAATTCATCCGCGTGATAGTGTCATTTTTTTGTGATATTTGAGGTTAGCCAAGTGTTAGGTTAGGTTAAAGTTGAATTACATTACTAAAGGTTAAGTCTGCTGAAAGTACTTTTCCTGTAGTTATCACGAATACTTCACGACTGTCGTCAGTCTTTAGTGTAATAGTGCTATTTTATTTTGTGATATTTGAAGTTAGTCAAGTGTTAGGTTAGGTTACAGTTAGGCTACATTACTTTAGGCTAGGTCTGTTAAAAGTACTGTACCTGCAGTTATCACGAATAGTTTACGACTGTAGTAAGTTATCTTCCTTAGTGTTATTTGTGGTTAGTAAAGTCTTAGGTTAGGTCTGTTAAAAGAACCTGATGTTATTACGTATACTATACGACTGCCTATTAGTTGTCAGTATAATAATGTTATCTTCCTTAGTGTTATTTGTGGTTAGTAAAGTCTTAGGTAAGTTCTGTTAAAAGAACCTGATGTTATTACGTATACTATACGACTGCCTAATAGTTGTCAGATTATTAATGTTATCTTCCTTAGTGTTATTTGTGGCTAGTAAAGTCTTAGGTAAAGGCTGTTAAAAGAACCCGATGTTATTACGTATACTATACGACTGCCTATTATTTGTCAGTATAATAATGTTATCTTCCTTAGTGTTATTTGTGGCTAGTAAAGTCTTAGGTTAGGTCTGTTAAAAGAACCTGATGTTATTACATATACTATACGACTGCCTATTAGTTGTCAGTATAATAATGTTATCTTCCTTAGTGTTATTTGTGGTTAGTAAAGTCTTAGGTTAGGTCTGTTAAAAGAACCTGATGTTATTACGTATACTATACGACTGCCTATTAGTTGTCAGTATAATAATGTTATCTTCCTTAGTGTTATTTGTGGTTAGTAAAGTCTTAGGTAAGGTCTGTTAAAAGAACCTGATGTTATTACGTATACTATACGACTGCCTGTTAGTTGTCAGTATAATAATGTTATCTTCCTTAGTGTTATTTGTGGTTAGTAAAGTCTTAGGTAAGATCTGTTAAAAGAACCTGATGTTATTACGTATACTATACGACTGCCTATTAGTTGTCAGTATAATAATGTTATCTTCCTTAGTGTTATTTGTGGTTAGTAAAGTCTTAGGTTAGGTCTGTTAAAAGAACCTGATGTTATTACGTATACTATACGACTGCCTATTAGTTGTCAGTATAATAATGTTATTTTCCTTAGTGTTATTTGTGGTTAGTAAAGTCTTAGGTAAGGTCTGTTAAAAGAACCTGATGTTATTACGTATACTATACGACTGCCTATTAGTTGTCAGTATAATAATGTTATCTTCCTTAGTGTTATTTGTGGTTAGTAAAGTCTTAGGTTAGGTCTGTTAAAAGAACCTGATGTTATTACGTATACTATACGACTGCCTATTAGTTGTCAGTATAATAATGTTATCTTCCTTAGTGTTATTTGTGGTTAGTAAAGTCTTAGGTAAGGTCTGTTAAAAGAACCTGATGTTATTACGTATACTATACGACTGCCTATTAGTTGTCAGTATAATAATATTATCTTCCTTAGTGTTATTTGTGGCTAGTAAAGTTTTAGGTAAGGTCTGTTAAAAGAACCTGATGTTATTACGTATACTATACGACTGCCTATTAGTTGTCAGTATAATAATGTTATCTTCCTTAGTGTTATTTGTGGTTAGTAAAGTCTTAGGTAAGGTCTGTTAAAAGAACCTGATGTTATTACGTATACTATACGACTGCCTATTAGTTGTCAGTATAATAATGTTATCTTCCTTAGTGTTATTTGTGGTTAGTAAAGTCTTAGGTTAGGTCTGTTAAAAGAACCTGATGTTATTACGTATACTGTACTATACGACTGCCTGTTAGTTGTCAGTATAATAATGTTATCTTCCTTAGTGTTATTTGTGGTTAGTAAAGTCTTAGGTTAGGTCTGTTAAAAGAACCTGATGTTATTACGTATACTATACGACTGCCTATTAGTTGTCAGTATAATAATGTTATCTTCCTTAGTGTTATTTGTGGTTAGTAAAGTCTTAGGTAAGTTCTGTTAAAAGAGCCTGATGTTATTACGTATACTATACGACTGCCTGTTAGTTGTCAGTATAATAATGTTATCTTCCTTAGTGTTATTTGTGGTTAGTAAAGTCTTAGGTAAGTTCTGTTAAAAGAACCTGATGTTATTACGTATACTATACGACTGCCTATTAGTTGTCAGTATAATAATGTTATCTTCCTTAGTGTTATTTGTGGTTAGTAAAGTCTTAGGTAAGTTCTGTTAAAAGAACCTGATGTTATTACGTATACTATACGACTGCCTGTTAGTTGTCAGTATAATAATGTTATCTTCCTTAGTGTTATTTGTGGTTAGTAAAGACAACTATATTTGCCATCATTGCCGCTATCTGGTTCCTAAAGCCACTTTGGTCTTCCAAACAATCGAGATTAATGGAAGCGGTTTCTACAAAGCGGCACTTTACTGCCGAGCCGGATGCCCGAATAGCTCTTCGCTTTGCTGAAGGCATGTGCCTCTAATTAGATCTGCTCCTGCAACCCATTACACTCGACGCGCTTCCAAAATTCCGATAATATTGAAATATTGAGTTCAGATAATATTGAGCTCATAAAGTTTTTTAGAGAAAAATCGTGATACACTTTATTGGACGGGCAGGGCTACTTTACACTCGTCTGATGTGACCGTGAATAGGCATCGCCATATTACCTTCAAACTTGGATAAACCCCTTTCCCTTCTATTTTACTAAACTTTTCTTTTAATTTTTTAACGTTTCTCGACAGGAGTGTAGAAACTAATCTCAATTTTCTTAGCTTCTCGTTTCTTTTCTACCAACCGAGGGTCCCATTGACTATTTTTAACGTGTTTTTTTTTAATAACTATTAAAAACATTTCACTCAAGTCAGATGATATGATTAACCTAAAGATGTTATTTAATTAATTTACAACCTACAAAGGGTTTTAAATTAGGTGCAATGATGTCATAAAGTAGTAGGACGGCTATAGCGGGCTTGCCACATCGTCTGTGTTCTACGTTTTTAAGAAAGCTACTCAACCCATGGAATATATCTGGAGTCGTTACTGTACCTTGTGTACACCAATGACGTCCTCCTGTACCCATCTGTCCGACTGCAACTCTTCGCTGACGACTATATGTTTCAATACCACACCCTTAATGTTAACTTTGGAGTTCGGTATATCCAGTGACAACTCAACTGCTCCAACCATAGCTTCGGAAGTGGAAGATCGCAGTAAACACGGACAAAACAGAAGCAGTTTGCTTCACCAGCAAACGAGCTTGTCCTGTCGCACAGCTCTTTATAAATAGCAATCCCATATCATGGAAACTCACAGTGAAATATCAAGAGCTGACGCTTGGTAACAAGCTCTCATTTCAATCCCATCTCCGGTGTGCAATTGGAAGGACCATTGGCGCTCGCCAAAGGCTCTTCCCTGTTATTCGCGGAGCTGAGAACCCGATCCCAATATCCGTCAGGCTGATTATGTACAACATGTACATCAGATCCATCATCAGTTACGCAGCTCCCGCTTGGTACTCCCATCTGAGAGAAAGCTACACTCTTTCCAAAACGTCACACTAAAAACAATCACGAATTCCCTGTGGCATGTGAAAAATACTGTATTAACCACGGGGCTTAACGTCCCACCTTTAGACGATTTCATCATCAAACTGACTTCATCTCTCATAGATCTAGCAGTACGTTTCTCCCATCCGCATCTGTTCCATGGCAATAATCACAGATCCGTCACCGCCTCCGATGCGCAGGAATCGACCCCTGTGCCTCGTCTACGAGCCCCCATGAAGGCCGAACACCTAAAAGCCACGCCTCAGAAAAATTCAAGCCAAACCAAATCTGTCCAACTAACTGTCAAAATTATAACACTTCTCCGCACCAAACAACAAAGTTCAAAATTTAAAAGTAAATTACCATCGCAAGAGCATCTAAAACTATTAACCAACAACCAGCAATTGTCACAATAAAGTTAAAATTCATATAAAATACTGCCGTAGATGAGATTTTAAAACATCATTTAAAGGAGTAAGAAGAATAGAGCTCCGTCGAACAAGCCAATTCATAGATGATAAATTAGTCGCTAAACCAGGCCGGGGAGTAAGAAGCACGGCAATAATGTTTGGTTCTGTTACCATGGAAACTAGAATCCGGCAATTCTGAGACCTTTTCTAGAAAAATACTTTTAATTCATTCTGCCAGTTAATAATTATCGTTTGATTGTTCATTATAAATAAATATAAAAAAGTAACAAAATTGACAAATAAGAATCAATGTTGACCAGAATAGGCTAAACGTAGCAATATTTCCAAGTGATATAATTTACTTCCGTTATTAGTGGTTCCTAGAACCACATTAACTCCCTCTGTTAGTAAGACGTTAATCTAACTAATACAGACTTAAGTTATATTAATAAAGGTAGCCCACAGTATAATAATAATTTTAAAAATATAGTACAATAGTGTTCTGCTATTATTATCACTTGGCAAACAACCACTACTTACTGATTTTTTTCAGGAGACCCGTTTCGCTCTAGATCAGTGCATTGTTCAATGCTGTGAGTCAGGACCAAGACTTATAGCATTTACCAAAGCACTGATCTAGAGCGAAACGCGTCTGATGAAAAAATGTCAGTAGGTGGTGGTGTTTTTGCAAAGTGATCCAATAGTAATCATTTATAACACCTCAAGATGTACTAGAAATAATGGTACACTTGAAAAAACTAAACATAATGGTTTTTTATTTAATACTTGAATTAACAGCGACGTAACTTCAAATTTGGGTCCCCTCGGTCAAAACTGTGTCCATGACTATAAAATATCAAAAAAAAATATAAATTTTTCAATCTGATACATTAGACTTATCGATTAGTCGAGTGGTAGTTATCGTTTTATAGTGTAGATAGTATTACTCAAAAATGTAACTCTCTAAATAGTCAGTGGTGTCCTACAGGCTCTTGTGCTCTTGGGATGTGCCCGGGTGATCCTGCAGGTGTAAATTAATGCCATAAAATGCAAATACATTTGCTAAGGGATTAACTGAACCGTTAATAGACAGAAAGATGACAAACGCAGATTTGGACGAGTCAAAATGACATTCTCTTGGATCTACTGGCAGGCATGTGCTAGATGTGTATTTATCAACCATTTTTATTTACAAATTCTACCAACATAATATTTTTACCACCGAACCAACGTACTACAGTATAGGAGTTGGGCAAGTACTATGATCTCGACAACTTGTTTCCACTTAAGCCATGTTAGATAAAGCGGTAACTGTTTATTGTTAGGCAACCACTAGTGGCCACTCTGGTCCACGCACTTCCTTACACTCACCACTCAGGCTTATCACACACTTCCATTAACACATTGCACTGCTCTACTACTGTTTAATGTAAGTTTCGTTATTTCAGATAATGACCTCACATTTCGATTGGTTAAACGCGGGCGCAGACCCGGAAATTAGTCTGCCAGAATCTGTAGACACGTTGAACGGAACACGCATCCATAAAACTAGTAATTAGCATTCATTGTGCTAACAAATTTCTTTAACTTAACTTATACCGAAATGTTTTGCACCAGACATTCGTTAGGTTAGCTTCGGTAAATAAAAACTATGCCTAGGTTAGGTTCGTTAAGAGCTCAGAAAGGCCGGCACCTCAGTTCCTTTTGCACAGAGCAAAAAAAAAACATTCTAAATGACAAAACACACTCACAATCAAATACTACATTTGAGCAAATAATTAATAACTACTCTATGAACAATAACATACCACAGAAAAGAAATACACCACAAACCACCAACTCAACACACCTGAGCAACAGTCTTGTCAGTGATCACAGCATTGAATATTGCTCTGACCTAGTGCGAAACGCGTATGCTGAATAAATCAGTAAGTAGTTAATACAAAAAAAGTATAAAGAAAAATAGTTATTTGGCTACAGCAGGATATTTTCCCTTTGTTCATCAGAATTCCACTTAAATCCAAAGCGGTTAGAAGAACAGAACCCAATTGTAGACGAAGACTTCTCGATGGTATTAATTCACCAGAATTCGGAGACCAAAACTAATTCAAGTAAAATTTAAAAATATAGAAAGCATTTTAATAAGTTACACAAAACTGATACTATATTAAGATGAATCCTGACCACTCCAAACAATTCTGACAACCAATCCGACAGGAAATGACATTACGTATTTCATTTTTAAAAACACATAGAAATATAAGAACTATTCTGAAACAGCACATACGAACTAGGAGTCATCCTAAATTAGCAGATATGATTATAAGAGCCATCCTAAAATAAAGCAAGCTCTGCAGGTATAATGAGGTAGAGTCCTCTTTAATAGAAAATGTCTATCTGAGGTAGACTTAAGCACAAACAATGGCATGGTTTCACCCGACATGTTTCATGTAGAAGCCTTAACCATACTCATGTTAACAATCCTTTCCTAACCTTTAAAGGCGTCAACAGCCACAGTGGCAGGTAAAGTTAAAGCTACAACAAAACGTTACTGAGTATTTTTTAAAAGACGGTGTCGAATAGACGGATTATCTATCTGAGTTGACAGTTGAGGTTCGATATCTGGATAACATCACTTGGTTACCAGCTGACAACTGAGGGCCTTTGTAGCTCTGTAGCCTTTTGGAACAATCGACCCATAAGAGAGCTAAAGTCATTAGTGAGGTTCGTCTACAGGTTTATAGAAACTGACAAAAATTACCAGAAACACCTACAGATTATTTGGTTTCCATTAAGGACTGATCCCCTCTTGGATTGCGAGATGATGCAGGAGAAATTATTTAGAATTTATTTACTGGGCAAATATTCGTCGCCAAGATAGCGTCCATAAGTTTTGAATAAAATGAAAAATGTCTATTTATCCAAGTCCTTCTTAGTTCACTTTCTCATATATGTGGTTCAAACTTTCAATCGTTAATAAAATACTTTTTATTCATCCATTCAAATTCAAATACATTTTTTTAAACTTGTAGTGGATGACATTATATGTTAATATATTTTTTTCAAGTATTAATTCATAAATTAAATTTTAAATGAATTAATTTTAGTTTTATATGGGGGAAAATTTTTTCACGAGAGAGGCAGTGTATGCAATATAGTTATTCCGTCCTATTTGGGTTAAAAGCATATGGTGATAGCATATTATTTCATAAAGCAACTGATTTTATGTTATAGGTTGTGTGGTAGAACAGCTGTTGGTTATGTAACTTTATTTATATTAATTGTAGTTATTTACAATTAGTATTATTTACAAAAAGTAATTAACATAAATTTTTTTCCGTTGACCTAAGTAGGAATTGACTTCGTTTAAAATTATAAAATTATTACCCTTTTTTCTGATCAATATTTTCCCTTTTCTGATTTATGTAAAATATATTTCAAACAATTATTATTCATTAAAAATTTCCAGATAAGATAATCAGTAGAAAAGAGAAACGCCCAAGCAAGAATCATTTGCTAATACATAGAAGGCCCCGTTTAGTTCTGAACGTTCTGGGATCGATTTCTTAATACCTTTGGCAATACAAAGAGGAGAACCACCACGTAAAGAGTAGTTACTATATTGTGCTAGAACTACATTAAGTGAGTCAGAAGTATTAAAATAAGCTATTGTTTATGTGCAGCATTAGTGTGATATAATCAGCAAATACTGGGCCTAGTTACCTAAGTGTCGCGAAAAAGGCGACCAGTGAAATAAACTATTCTTTGTGTGCAGCATTAGTGTGATATAATCAGCAAATACTGGGCCTAGTTACCTAAGTGTGGCGAAAAAGGCGACCAGTGAAATAAACTATTGTTTGTGTGCAGCATTAGCGTGATATAATCAGCAAATACTGGGCCTAGTTACCTAAGTGTCGCGAAAAAAGCGACCAGTGAAATAAACTATTGTTTGTGTGCAGCATTAGCGTGATATAATCAGCAAATACTGGGCCTAGTTACCTAAGTGTCGCGAAAAAAGCGACCAGTGAAATTAACTATTGTTTGTGTGCAGCATTAGTGTAATATAATCAGCAAATATTGGGCCTAGTTGCCAAGGTGTCGCGAAAAAAGCGACCAGTGAAATTAACTATTGTTTGTGTCCAGCATTAGTGTGATATAATCAGCAAATACTGGGCATAGTTACCTAAGTGTCGCGAAAAAAGCGACCAGTGAAATAAACTATTGTTTGTGTGCAGCATTAGTGTAATATAATCAGCAAATATTGGGCCTAGTTGCCAAGATGTCGCGAAAAAAGTGACCAGTGAAATAAACTATTGTTTGTGTGCAGCATTAGTGTGATATAATCAGCAAATATTGGGCCTAGTTGCCAAGGTGTCGCGAAAAAAGTGACCAGTGAAATAAACTATTGTTTGTGTGCAGCATTAGTGTGATATAATCAGCAAATATTGGGCCTAGTTGCCAAGGTGTCGCGAAAAAAGTGACCAGTGAAATTAACTATTGTTTGTGTGCAGCATTAGTGTAATATAATCAGCAAATATTGGGCCTAGTTGCCAAGGTGTCGCGAAAAAAGCGACCAGTGAAATAAACTATTGTTTGTGTCCAGCATTAGTGTGATATAATCAGCAAATACTGGGCATAGTTACCTAAGTGTCGCGAAAAAAGCGACCAGTGAAATAAACTATTGTTTGTGTGCAGCATTAGTGTAATATAATCAGCAAATATTGGGCCTAGTTGCCAAGATGTCGCGAAAAAAGTGACCAGTGAAATAAACTATTGTTTGTGTGCAGCATTAGTGTGATATAATCAGCAAATATTGGGCCTAGTTGCCAAGGTGTCGCGAAAAAAGCGACCAGTGAAATAAACTACCAGCTATATAGCAATCATTACGGATTTTTTATCTGCGCCTTGAGTCTTAATCTTCAGTAAAATGAGCGACAAGCGAAATAAGCAACCATCACAGACCTATACTTGCCTTTAGTTTTCTACACACTTCCTAAGAGAGTTTTAACTGTTAGATTTCATTATATTGTTTTCTGATTTCCATCACATTTCAACCAGGTTTTGGACTGGCTACTGATAATAAATCAATTCTATATTTAGGCGTGTTTAAAATCAGCGTTAAGAAATCTTCGTCAACGATCTTTTATATTTATATTTTATAATTTTTTGTAACATTTTATAGTGTTTTATAATATCTTTTTTATATGTACATAAGTTTTTATTCATTTCTACATTTTTGTATGTTTTTCTGTTTTATGATCGTCAACTAAATCTAGGTTTTGAAGGTAGAAGAGAGTACAGAGATAAGCCTTCATGTCACCATTTTCTTCATATTTCTTCATTGTTTTTACAATGGCTGTATCCACTTTCTTATACATCAGCTTTCTTCGTTTTCCTTCCAAGTTTAACAGTAATGGGTAATGGAAGCTTGGTATTTCGCGCATCCTGGATTCGGTATCTCTTGGTTGAATGACCTTGACGGCAGTAGGGGTAGTTTGGCCGCTTATTTCGCATATTTCGTGATGGTCGCTCATTTTACTGGTCGCTGTTTTCCTACATTTGTTACCAAGGCAGAAGTGGTTCAGCCAGTGTGGAATTAGACTACGAAATTAATTATGATTGAAAACCCAGAGTAATAGCTCTACATCACTCAAAAAAAAAATAATAATAATAAAATTAATTAATCAGGTTCAAGTTTGGTGAGACTAAGTTAGGTTATAATTTTGGATGACGTTATACGGTGACCCATAATATAAACTTACTGTTGTGTAACAGTTCCAGTTCCAGGCCTTTTTAAATACTTAACTTTACAGGCTGTATTAGGTTCTGTCACAACCTCGAATTAGGTTATCTGTCCAATGTAGCTGTTGCAATGACAAAATAAACTTAAGATTGCAAGATTGTCATGCCTTCATCTCGTGAAACATAAAATTCACAAGTTATGTCAAGTTTGGTTAGGTTAGATAGTTAGTTCAAACTCTAAAGTTACGTGAGACATACGTAGACCGACAGACAGTTCGTGACGAGTTAAAGTGATAACTAGCTTTGCTCAATCAACAAAAGCCTTAGAGGTTTGTGCAATATTTGCGCACTTTTACCGCCAGACGTTATTGTACCGAACGGAAATGATCTGGGCAGTGGGCGGTGCCATTCAAAGAGCATATTGCACGTGCATGCTTGTGAATAACTAATAAAACTGCTTGTCCTGGATAAAGGAATGCTAATTTAACCCATACTGTAGTCATTACCTACGCTTGACACCTGGATGGAGAGGTAATCGTTTTTCGTTACAACTAACGTACAAGGGTACAAGTATCGCAACATTAATAGAAATTAAAACAAAATTATTCAATGTTACATAAAAACAACGGATTATGAAAGTTACAAAGTAAAAATTGATAAAAATGTTATTTCCCGAAAACAAAATAGCATTAGCGTTTAAAGAACATGAATGTTTTGTATTTGTAAAACGGTTATTACACTGTGCTTTCATCTTAATAGCTTGACCTAGAGTTAGTTTAACATTTCGCCAACAGATAGGGATGTCTATATTACGCTTCTATAATGAGTGTTAATTACAGAACTTGTCAAGGTAGCTTAGTAGAATTCCGCCTTGTACTCTGGCTTCTAATTTTTATTTATTGTAAGGCAATTGGTCAATGTGATTGTTTTTACCCACGGACGAGAAGGAAATGACTAGGGATAACAAAATAGACAAAATTACAGTAAAGACGTATGGCCCCCTTGTCTGGATATCTAGACTGTAGCCAGGGGTCATGACACATGTAGCTATGATGCATCTACTGAAGACGTTCTCTCCCTTAGGGCCAAAAGGAGGTGTCTGATGATTATTTCCTTGTTCGATTAGATGCTTTAACAGTTTAGGTTTATCCAAGTAACTAATAGGGGAGTAGCTTTTCCAATTCCATTTCTACTTTCCCATAGATGAGTTTATTTCACGCTGGTTAAGGAGTTTATTACAGATCATTTTCATGGTGACTGTACCTCAAAAGAAGCAATGTAGATGACAACAAAATAGCCGTGCTATGCACTTTAACCTATTTATGTGAACAAAATATTGTTTATGTAGTGACCACTACCTTTAAATAAATTAAATGTAGCCTATATTTAACAAAAACATTTATTTTCTCCTTGTAAATGTTCAATGTTAACTTTAAACAAGTAATATAAATTACAATTTAAGCCAATTCCTACTTAGATTTTTAAAAAATATTTTAGTTACATTTTTATTAAATAATACGATTAGGCCTTATATAAATAAAGTATCATAACCTGTTAAAACAGGTTAAGTTAAAACAGCTGTTCTACGACATAACCTATAACATTAAAGCAGTTTTTTTTATGAAATCAAGTTATCACTTATTTTAAACCAAATGGGACGAAATAACTATATTACGTACCTTTACCCTTCTGTGAAAAGTATTTCTCCCGTATAAAGCTGAAAATATTTCTTTATTAAATTTAATTAATTAATTAACATTTTAAAGAATTATATTAACATCACGAATCATCCACTACAATTTTTAAAAAATCTGTATTTGAACTTGTACGACTAAGAAATATTTTATTAACGATTAAACATTAAACAAAATATAGGGTTGTATAGAGTATAAGGACAGTGTGAACTAATAGAAAGATTTGAAAATTGAATAAATTTTCCAATTCTCAGCCCGATAAAACATACTTTGCTTGAAATGAACATTGTTGTAGAAATTTCCATAAAAGCTTGTGAAAGGGAAAATAGCTGCTGCCATGCCTTCATGCTATTGACGTCAGCACATAGGCTACACAAACTACACCAACTGATTTCAACAAGTGCTGGTCGCTACAATTTCTTTAGGCATATTCTAAATTTTTATCTAATATAAAAAAACCGACGCGTGAAAGAGAGTACGTAACTTAAGACCGTGCGAGTCGAAGTAAGACTGTCCGATGAGTAAAGTTGGGTGAACGAGAATTAAAGTGCTATATAAGTAATGTTACCTATTGAAAAAACCTAGGTGGCCTAGATTTCACCATCTTGTGTAGGCCTAATATCGTGCAAATATGTGTTTACAAAAAACGTTTACGCAGTTCGCATTTTCTAATCACATCACAATGTTATATCATCAATGTTACTTGTTAGGTCTACAAACATTTTTTTTCGTAACTACTGGTTCTCCACAATATTTTCAATAAATTTTTTTATATCGAGATCCAAGAACGACATTGAACTTAATCCTTACACCGTGCAATCTTACCGTATGCGCCAAAATAAACAGTTGTAAGATTTTATTTTATTTCATTTCATTCACATAGTTTTCTCTGCAGTAGTTAGCGCCATGTTAGCAAAAGCTAACCTCAAATGTAAAACGTCAACACGAATACGCGCGACAATCAAAAGTCGGAATAACAGGTCGAGAAGGCAACTACAACTGATTCATTTAATAAAAACACGGTTGATGCGTGAGTTACAGAAACCTGATGTATTAAGAATCTGGCAACGTTTCGAAGACTAGATTGTCTCCTAGGACGACAACTTAGTCGTCGAAACGTTGCCAGATTCTTAATAAATCAGGTTTCTTTTACTCACGCATCAACCGTGTTTTATTTAACAAAATTTTGTGAGTGTACACCTCACCATACAACTGATTCAGTTTCCGTAGACCTACTCTTTATTTTGGCTCACACGGTAAATTGCATTTGAAACTATTTCCCATTCAGTTTCAGTAGGTCTACTGTTTATTTTGGCTCACACGGTAAATTGCACTTGAAACGTTTTGAAATACTTAAACTCTATCATCGAAGCTCGGTCATTCATTGACCTCGTCCTATTCATCGGCGTAGGAAAAACCGTAGCAAAAAGCTGTGGCGACCGATTGGCAACACTGTGGCTGGTGAGGCCTGTTTGTCACTTACCTTGCGACTGTTGGTAAAAAGTTGTCTTGGCTACCAGTGCCCATCTGTTTTAGCTCGGATGTCTCTTCAGCCCATTGTGGTCTAAAGGTAATTAGGCAGTGTGACTCTTGTCGCCTACGAAGGGTTGTGAATGTGGGTAGGATTAAGGTAGGGACATGAGGAAAGGCTTTCCGTGCGTACATGGAGGTCTTCAACTCGTACGAATCGTAGAGAGGGAGTAGTGGTCACTCGTCTTTGCATGGCCACTCCTTGATAACACATGGATGGTTGATGCAACATGAGGTACTATGACGGTCAAGAATGTTCTGCTTGAATATGATGGGTTGGCCGACTTTTACGAACGTTACGATCTTCGAGGGTGTTTAAAGGTGGTGTTAAGGGGGGGGGGGTTACTGCTATTGACCTTGCCTTCACCTTCTTACGCACCTTAATTTATCTATTAAAATTTAATAATATTTTAGTTTAAATTCTCTTTTACTACCTTATCGCTACAGTCCAGTGTTGACCTTGGTCTCCTCAATGAGCCTTCGCCAGGTAGTTCGATCCTGTGCTGCCGCTTTCCAGTTGCTCACATTCAGAGGAACTCTGGCATTCTGAGCGACGCAATCTATCCATCTAAGACCAGAACGTCCTCTAGCTCTCTTTTTCTGGATAGTTCCATCTAATACGCTTCTGTACATCACTCTACCCCACTCGTGCCACATGCCCTGCCCAGCGCCGTATTAAAATTTTTATTACTTTCACTATATTGGCTTCCCCAAACAGGTGATAAAGCTCATGAAGCTCCTAATTCTCTGCCCACTTGACATTCAAAGGGCCAAGAATCCTTCTGAGGATATTCCTCTCGAAGATAGCCAGGTTTTTCCTTCATTCCCTTTAATACCCAAGCTACTTCCTTCATGCCTCGTTAATACCCAAGCTATTTCCTTCATGTCTCGTTAATACCCAAGCTATTTCCTTCATGCCTCGTTAATACCCAAGCTTCTTCCTTTATGCCTCGTTAATACCCAAGCTTCTTCCTTCATGCCTCGTTAATGCCCAAGCTTCTTCCTTCATGCCTCGTTAATACCCAAGCTATTTCCTTCATGTCTCGTTAATACCCAAGCTATTTCCTTCATGCCTCGTTAATACCCAAGCTTCTTCCTTTATGCCTCGTTAATACCCAAGCTTCTTCCTTCATGCCTCGTTAATGCCCAAGCTTCAGAGGCATACGTTAGTACGGGACGGATCAATGTCTTAAACAACATCATTTCTGTTTTCCTACTCACATACTGGCTGTTTACGTGTTTGCGTAATCCAAAGTAGGCCTATGCTTTATTTGCATTGGCTATCCTTTTATTCACCTCAATGGAAACATTATTTGAGCTGAAATATCTGGACCCCAGATAAGTAAATTGATCCACTACTTCAAATTTGAAGGTCCCCGTTTTAACAAATCTACCCTCCTGTTGGGCTAATTTACGGTTACCACACCGTAGGTAGGCTACTTTGTTTTGCTTTAGTTAATCTCAAGTCCCATCTCCTTGGGCGCTCGCATAAGATTTGCAAAATCTTCTTCTAGGTTTAATTTTAGTTATTTTAGTTTAGAATGTTTAATTTTTTTCTTTAATTTTAATGTTAGTATTTATCTATTAATTAAAGCTATTTAAGTTCAATGTTTAGGTGTTAGGTTTGTATTACTAGTTTAGTTTTAGGTACTATTTATTATGAATATACTGTGGTTGAATTTAATAATAAATACACAAAAACCTCTTACAAAAACCACAAAATTTCTTTATTTTACCCTTATGTACATTTCAGTTACCAAGTAACCATCCTCAGAGGGATAACATACAAAGACTTCTTCATACGAACTTTTGTATGTTATATCTCTGAGGATGGTCACTTGGTAACTGAAATGTACATAAAGGTAAAATAAAGAAAGTCTGTGGATAACAGGTTTTTGTGTAGGCCTATTTATTAGTTTTAGGTAGCCTATACTCTATGCATTTAGATATTTAGTTTTAGTTAGGCCTACTTCCGTTTTAGATAAGAATGTTTTGTGTATGCTATGATATTTGGTTTTCCTAGGGAAAAATAAAATGCAACATTCTGGTACAGAATATAGAAAAAATAACACGTCATAACGTGTAAAGGGTAGCGTACTTGCGATGACCTAATCTTATCGGAGTCATAACAACATGTCTACCCACTATAGCCCTACCCAAGTAGTCGTGAAAATCTGATATTTATTTCCCGTGCCCACGTGTACGTATTTAGCGAAAAACATTATACCGGCCGACGCAGAAACTCATACTCAAGGGATACGAAAAAAATTATTAGACTACAGCTCTCACTCACGTCCCGAAAATGAACAATTTTGGAAAATTTTAATTCCCCCATATGTGGTGCTAATAGTGCTGGTAAAAATGCACATTGCCCCCCCCCTCATTAAAATGGTTATAAAACTAATCAAAAACATCTCCTGAAACTGCTCGTATATTGGTAATTATTATTTGTTATTGCCACGGAAGGTTAATTTTATATACTCGTACCTATGAAGTATCCAGTCAGGATAGATATGATTGTAATATTAGGCTATAAGTTTAACCAAATGTACACATGTAACGCCAGAATAAAGATCACATGATGTCACTTTGCAAAAAGTATTACTCCGCGGAAGTAAACGTCTAATTAGGTAACGTAATGAATAAAATTACAACCAAATCTATCCTGACTGGTTACGTTATAGCTATATTTAAATATACGTATACGTAGTAGTCTACGGTGCACTGTTGATACGCCAACGTAGTTCTGACTACTCAGCACTGAATTTTTTACCCAACTTTAATTGGGAATTTATTTCCCTGAGCGAGAGTTTTCGTTATTTTTTTCGTATCTCTGATGACTTTCTAAGTCGCCTGGTATAAATGTTTTCACTAAAATCGTACACGGGGGCACGAGAAATAAACACCAATCTGATTTTTCACCATTACGGACATTTATAATAATGTTACTTGCGGGTTTTACATTCAGAGAAACAGTAGCGTAGCTTGTTGCTTTCAATGCGATATTGCTATATTCCTCTCTCGGCGACTATTTCTTTAATAATAGAAATGCGAGAGGGTTCAAATTGTTACTGAAACAATTCTTGAAAAAGAAATTAGGTTTGATGGCTTTGAAGATACTATTTGAAAGGAATGTAAGTCGATAGTTACAGCTTATTGGTTTATTATGATGAATAGATGATAAATACTATATGAGCGAAACGAAATGCAAAGAAGGAAGGGACACCAATAAATTTACAGTAGTAATATTAGTTTATCATAATCGACTGCTCAGTGTCGGTGTCATTGCTGACTGGATTTAGGATGCACGTTAACGATTATGACATGAAATCTGTACACATGAGTAATAAAGCCGTATTCGTCGCTTTACACCTACCTATTCAGTAGTTATGATGTCCTGGTATTATGCAACCATTCATCGTTCTACGCAGCTTTCACGAGTTGCTATGGGCGGGGCCAGACCTTGTCTCCCGCCCCGCATGCATCTGATTCAATGCAATGATTGCGAAATTTTGAATCACGCCACTTCAGTCAGTAACAACAATTTAAACGATCCTTGGCCTAAACTATTTGAAATTTTAAAGAGTTGTAAAAACTTTGGAAAGGTGATGTCGAGAGTGGTTTGAAAATGTCCGGTAGACACTTATATTAAAACCAGGCTTTAAATTTAATGGTCACCATGCATTCTGCTTAGTATGTACACGTTGCAAATCCAATAAGTTGGTAAGGAAATGCAGAAGTTTTATTAAACTATCAAGGAATGGTTTTCAAGTGAGTATAGCCTACTTAACAATTATAGTAGGCTCTACACTATATATTTCACGACAAAAATACCAAAATAGAGCGACCAACTCATCACATAAGACTAACGAAAAGGTACAACTTTCTAAATATTTGCCAACAGTATTAACAGATCAAATTAATTGCATGAAGGTTAAATTGAGACAAGCCTGTCTTTCTAACGGTATTTTGACCAGGATAAGAGTGAAAATTATAGAACGACCGAATCGATGTGTCAGAAACATCGAACTCAAACTATCGATGTTTTCCGGTGTAATAAATTCACCATTGTTATTTGTCAACATTTCCTACTTTAAAAATAAATTAAAATTTAGTTATTTACTTAAACTTTGCTTAAAAGTTATAAAACAGAGCTATTTTATGTAGGCCTATACAAACAAATACAAATTTCCGGAGTTTAAAGTAGGAGTAGGTAAATTAAGTCCATAAAACGATGTTATAAGTGTGAAAACGAACTCAAAATTTTATATAAAATCTGATGACAAAATACCAACTGATATTAGTCAATAGCTCAATAAAAAATTAAAAATCATATGAATATAATACAATTCTAAGCAAATAAATATCCTAGGTTGCTAACAGTTCTTCAAGTAGAAGTGAAATTAAATGCAGTCAATGAAAAATAACATCGTTAATTAAAAACCATCGGTGTAAAAAAAAACACTAAACATCGTTGGCAAAAACATGGACATCAAACTGAAAACATCGATATTTTGATAACTGTTGAATCTCATCCATAGGTCCGGCACAAAGCTATTGCGACATTAAGTTCCCCATATGAGTCTTCTAATTCACTTCCTGATATGCCTAACGATTTTACGAGCTGTTCCTGAATTTGAAAATAATAGAATCAAAGTTATCATTACTGATAGGAATTTTTACTCCCTTTAATTATTACGTTTACAAAGATAAACCATTGGGGTTCTCTTCCGGAGCGCCGCCAGACAAATTTAGTACCTTTAGTGTTTAGAGGATCTGAGAAATAATCTTTGCTAGTATGAACAAATAGACATATCTAACAACGCCTCGTTTTTCTTTGCTTAAACATGTTATCTCAAAGCGACTCCTGAGACGCTGATGTAAAAAACTGGTAGTTATTAATTAAAAATTCTTATTAAAAACATTAATGTAATACCTTATCGGATAAAGAAGATATCGATATCAGATCTCATTACAACTCTGATAAAAGAAAACTTCCGAAATGTTGTGTCACTTTTCAATGGAGAGTCACAAAACCAATGACGGTAGACTATCATTCAAAATTTGATGAAATCGTAGACTATTTATAAACAAAGAGCAAATTGTGCCGCCGATAAAATTTAAGAGATAATCGTTCGATTTTTACTTTTTGGAAGTAAAAAAGGGAATTGCTAGGAACTGGTAGAATTGTAGCTGTGTCTTTCTGAAAGAAGAACTAAACAACACTGTTTTGTCAACAGATCTGCTAGTCAGTGTTGCTAACTTTGGTTTCTACTACATATGAAAAATCATGCAACTGTTTTCCTCAAAAAAACCTCTCGCTTAGGCCTATATTCTTTCTAAACAAGCAATCCTTAAAAATATGGTTGCAGGCAAGCCACCACAATGATACTACCTACAATGTATATAAAAAAAAAGGTTGATTTGAGTCAAGTATAGGGCCTATATATTTTATTTCATTAACGACGTTTCGGAAAGTAGTTTATTACCATCATCAGGCCTCCTAGACCGCCTTCAATCGACTTTTGTGTGGATGTAATTTTCATGCACACATTAACTACCACGTTTCGACGCAACAGATGAATTATCAAGTAATATTTTATCTGTTGCTACACTTTTTGTTAACTAAAATTGTTAAATTGTTAACTTCTGTTAAATTGTTTAACAACTTTAGTTAACAAAAAGTCTGGTCGCAAGTAATAGCAAAAGTGTAATAAATAATTTACAACCAGCTCGTCATTTCGATATTTATCTGTTGTGTTTCTTGTGTTGAAATGTTGTGTGTTTGTTGTGTTTTAGTTAATGTGTGCATGGAAATGACATCCACGCCAAAATCAATTGAAGACGGTCTAAGAGGTCTGATGATAATAGTAAAACAATTTTCGAAACGTCGCCAATGAAATAAAATATATATACTTAACTCCCAAATCAACCGTTTATTTTTCATTTACCTTATATATTGCTGCGAGTGTTAACATGAATTAGATACTAGTTAATTTTTACTAGGGTCGTTTTATATACTCCGTCCCTTCTTTGACCCTACCACTAGATCCTTGCTAACGATACCAACTCAATTTTTTTTTGTTAAACAAAGGCTCATTTCTAGTGTAAACGCAAGGCACTCATATAGACAGATTACAGTAAATTTATTTTTTTGCAAGTGCCAAAAGTGATGTACCGACGTTACATATAAGATTCCCTTATCCATAGGCATAACTCAATCGAGCATTCTTGTCTTCTCATTCAAGCAATTACTTGTACCCAGTTCGGCTTGGCCTGACGTCATCTAATACTGCACGTAAATGACTGTTTGGCGGAAACTGCGGTGTAAGACAATAGCCTAGGCCGGCCGATGGACCACCTGTAGCCTACATGGAAGTATGCTTCGGTAAGGTGAGGGTGTTCGAGAAACTTTACACCGAAAAATAACTGAAAAACAGCGGGCTTCAAAGCAACGATACTTGTTGCGGTTACCTAATACGATAATGGCAAGCAAAAAAATGCCCAACTTCCTGCAATACCTAACTTGGGTCCAATATTTTGTAAGCTACTTTTTAAACAATGTACTCTCTATTTTCTTTGTACGAGAATCTCACGTAAAAATTAAGAAATAATTACAACAAAAAATACAATTACAAAAAAATACTTACAACATTTCACCAAGCATAAACTTATTTTTAAATACTTCCAATACCCTTTACCCTAATCCTCAAGAATAGAAAGAAAAAGTTAAATAAACCCTTTTAATCCTTGCATGGTCTCAATAAAAAGGCAAACAAGTAATATAAACAGAAATTTTTAAAATCAATTCCTACATAGGCATACGTCAACAAAGAAAAAATTTATTTTAGTTACTTTTTATTAAATAATTACAATTAATACAAATAAAGTATCAGTATCATAACCTATGCGTTAAAACAGATGTTCTACCACATAACCTACAACATAAAATTAGCTGTTATATGAAATCATGTTATCTCTTATTTTAAGCCCAATGTTACGAGATAACTATATTACATACCATGCCCTTTTGTGAAAAAGTTTTTCACTAATTTAAAGCTAAAATAATTTTATTAAATTTAATTAAAGGAATTAGATTTGAAAAAACTGTATTAACATCAAGTCTCATCCACTACAAGTTTAAAAAAAGGTATTTGAAATTGAGTGGATGAATAAAAAATATTTTATTGATTGAAAATTTGAACAAGATATATGCCTATATATAGGCCTATATATATATATATATATATATATATATATATATATATATATATATATATATATATGTATATATATATATATATATATATATATATATATATATATATAGGCCTATATATATAGGCCTATATATATATATATATATATATATATATATATATATATATATATATATATATATATATGCTGATACGTATTCCTTCACGGATAGAAAAATATGATGAGTTATTATCTGGAGTACATCTGTTCATTCTGAATTGTACAAATCGCAGTTCCGACGTATCCCATCTAGCACCGACGAAGAGAATCCAGCAACAATTGTCACTCGCTCCTCAACTATTGTTGGATTCGCCTCGTCGGTGCTAGATGGGATTATGGCGAAACGTCAGAACTGCGATTTGTGCACTTCAGAATGAACGAATGTACTCCAGATAATAACTCTTCATCATATATATATATATATATATATATATATATATATATATATATGTGTGTGTGTGTGTGTGTGTGTGTGTGTGTGTGTAATTTCAAAAGTCGAAAATGAGGAAATAGGGCTACATCAAAATCGTATGAGTGCATATTGGTCTAAAAATAAAAACTCAAAAAATATTACTAATAGTCGAACCATAACAGAGGCTTTTAAGAAAACTAAAATTAACAAATTCTCAACAATTTTACGGAAATAATAAAATTTTGTAAAATTGTTGTTAAGACCTTCTGTAAAACAAGTTTAAAAATGAAATTAGTTTTATTCTAGCCGTAAATGTTTCTAAGTAATTCACTTTTTATAACGATCAAATAGTTTTGTTTAATGTTTCAATAAAGGTTTTTATTGTTTTTTTTGTCAATATGACTAGAGAGGTATTACAACATATCAACTTTTGACGAAATCGTTTTCCGAAAACGGTTATTTTTGAAGTATAAACATCATTAGGAGTGGCTAGGGATTATTCCGATAAGAGTAAAACTACTGAAAAAAGACGCACGTTTCAAATTTTCTCTCCATCAGATTTCTGATTTCCCAGAAGATTACAGATAAACAAGCATGGCG
Source organism: Prosapia bicincta (assembly GCA_036971475.1). Classification (NCBI taxonomy): domain Eukaryota; kingdom Metazoa; phylum Arthropoda; class Insecta; order Hemiptera; family Cercopidae; genus Prosapia; species Prosapia bicincta. Next base: position 210,883,398 of record JBAIZL010000004.1, read on the forward strand.
GTAAGTCAGGGGTGCACAACCGTGGACCCAGACTATTTTTTTGCGGCCAGCAGACCACGCTTAAATGTTACCATCTAGTTTTTGAGAAACGTAATCCTATTTCATAAGGAAAGGCATAAGCCAGCACAATATTCCTGTACTAGCAGTGTTTGAGGCAATATCCAAATCGAACTTATCGATCTGCAGAACATGATACAGTTAGACTAAAAATTGCGTAAAGTTTCATTATTTGATTTCTACAAACATTATTGAAGTGATAACTTCTTTATGCGCGGTGAACAAAACATGAGACTAAATCATTACTTTCGTGATTGCACGCTATTTCTGAAATGCACACCTTAGGCCTACAGGATAATATACTTCCGTCAGGTTACGCTTAAAGATAATTAAATAATAACACATGATTTCATGTAACAGCTGATTTTGTGTTATAGGTTATGTTGTAGAACAGCTGTTTTACACTTAGATTATTATTAAATAGTTTTAATGGGTTCATAAGTATATTAATTTATTTAAATTTTGATAAATCTCAATATAAATACAGTAAACACCCGATTATCTGTGGAATAGGGTGGCCCGGCAACGCCGGATAACGAATTCCCCGGATAATCCGCTGTGAACAAAGAATACGCAAAACGATCGGTAATCGATTATTATACCATAAGTTACACAAATAATGACCCCGGTTAATGCAATTCACATATATAATCTTCAGAGGACAAAATAAATACAGAAAATAATTTAAAATGTCGATGTATTTGACGGATTATAACATGTACATTTATATGTCTAACTATTTACAATAGGTACATAAGTATATGTCAAAAGTAAGTATGCATGTACATATGTAATTTCCTTTACACATAATACTTTCACTTGTTAACGAAAAAATCTGTCACGTTCGTCTGTTTTTTTTGTGAGCATTGATTTAGTTTTAATGTGCGATCTAAGTTTCTTGAGAACCATTTTGTGGCACAGTGTCTACTTGTGTCATGTGTGTCACAAAGCCATAAAGATCCATAATGTATATGACAGACATGGATAATGCATATGTCACGTCCTAGACTATTTATAGCCGAGATTAGCTAACATTTGTTTACAATCTTATGATACACATTAGGTTTTCGGGCGTCCAAGCATTTTGTCATTGTCTTATATGCAGTAGTCTGATCGCCCCTTTTATTTCTCTGGTTCGCGTCAGGATGCTTCCCTTTCAATGTAAAAATTAGTACGTACATATTTACATATATATTCCCTTCATCTTAACTTCTATTGAGCTTTATATGTATTTACATCGTAATTCACCGTTTGGAAATTTAAACACATGAATCTGATTGGAATAAAAATTGTTTATTTGTAAAACAATGGCTGACCCCGGATAATCCGCAAACCGGTTAATCTGCCCACAGATAATCGGGAGTTTACTGTAATTCAATATAACTATAACAATAAGCTATGTATTTTTAATCCAAATTTTGAAAAGAAAACATTTGTTGGCTCTTATAGTTTTTAAAAACTGATTTGAATTGAATTTGTTAAAACATTTGTATATTTAGTAAACATCTCATAAATGTTTTTGTTGTTACCTGCATTTTATTATTATTATTATTAATTTTATTACTAACTAAAATAAATATTAGTCTTTATTAAATTCATTCCTCAAATAAAGATGTAAAACTTGAATTAAAAAATGTTGACGATTTTCGTTGAAAGTTTTGCTTAACTATAGCTCTATTTTGCTATCACTTATGTTGGGACTCCCCCAAGTCCTAGAACTAAATTTATTTTACCTCTAGAAATGGTTAATCTGCGAAAAATATCTTTTATTTATTTTTTTGTTTTTCGGTAGTAGCTAATTTTATTTGTGCGCATACTTTTTCTTTATCGTGCTAAAAATCATTTTAACCAGACTAGCTTTGTTTGAATAGTTCAGAGTTTGCAGAATCTCCGTTTATATAAGCTATTGTCAGAGCTGCAAATCCAAACGCCGTTAAACAGCTGTTTTCCCCCTAAACGGTGGCAGCCCTTTACCTACCCTAATAATTACGGGATGAGGCAAGAAACGGGTTCTGTACAAGTGCCCCATTGACGTGTGGGGGGTGCGTGTGTGGGAATGTAGAGTAGTGAAATGTTCCCACGCACTCTGGGCACACCTGAGCCACGCGACGGTGGTGGGGAGTGCACACTGCACACGACAGTCTGTGCGTTCAGTTAGTGACAGGATGTTACACGTGCAGGAACACCCTGTATCCAGAACTGTACAATACAAAAAGGTTAGTCGGTGATATTGTTTTACTTTTAATATTGTAATAAAACCTTCAATATAACCTAGCATAAATTCCAGTTTTTTTTTTTAATTAAGTGCGAGAAAACAGTTTAATTTTCTACTTGCATTTGTCTCTTTTTAGCAATGTTAAATGAACAGCATCTTCGGTAAAATGCCCTTTAATTTGTTTACATCTCTTCATCTAGCTCTTATAAACATTGTGTACCTATTTTTTTACATCCTTTCAAAAGCTTTATTAGGTTTGAGATTTTTGCAGTGAAGTTGCGGGTCATGTTTTACGCCATTTTCCTTCATATTTGTTTTTTTACTTACATTTTTTACAATTCTTTCTTCACTCATCCATATTATGATTTGAAAACAATCTTCATTAGAAGTGGTTTATTCTCTTTACATTTACCTTATGGTCATGTAATCAACTTTTTGTGTGTCTACCATAGTTGCCATTCATCCCCTCCATCAGAGTAGGCCTTAATTGTTCTTTGGGCTTTTGTTTAGTTTCTCACTCTATTTATTGTTCTACTTTAGGTTCTTTTTACCAGGCAAATGTAATGCAACATTGCCTTATTTTTGGTCGCGCAGTTCTGATACATTGGATTGTAACTAACCAATTGCTATAAATGCCAATGGTCAGATGGTTTGTCATTTCTATGTTGATCCGAAGAAGGTTATTTTTTCCAAAATTGGAAAATATTCGCCAATTTATCTGCCCGTTTCATATTTCTTTGTTTATTAACTTTTTACGTGTTGTTTTCGGTAAACGTTTAGCACCTATTTTTCTGTTCACATATATGTTATGCTACAATACATTGTAAAGACGCCACATATATGCTGCGCAACAATACATTCTAAAGAAGTCACATATATGCTATTCAACAATACATTCTGAAGAAGTCATGTATATGCTATAACTTCTATCCTATATAGGGTTATATAAATGAATAAAAATATTTCAAAACACAACAATTGTTTTTAGTTTATATATTTTTCAAAGCTTGTCGCTAATTATTGTATTAACATCCTCAGGAAAAATAAGTTATTCAACAAATTTTTATAAAAAATAAATCATATATACTACAATTCAATTATGTGTTTATTGGTGTTTGTACTTCTGTGTAATTTTTTCATGACATCAATGGCTTTGTAAATAGTTAGATGTTTTGATTTCACTTAAATTTGTCCATTAATTAATTTGTCTTCAACTCTACGTTTATAAATTTCTAATGTCATACATATTCATTTTTAATCCTTCATTTATTTCTGTAATTAATTTCTTATTTTCTATTTCAAGAAGTCGATGTCCATTATTGATACAATGTGTAGCTAACTTTGATTTGTAGGCTATATGTTTGGTTTTATATAAGCGTTTAGATGTTCTTTATAGCCTATATTTCTCTTAATTTCTTCTTTGTTTGTCCTACATATGGTTGATCGTTTTACATATCTTGTCCTTTTATATTATATACAAAATTTCTCTCGCGCATACTATGTTGAATTTTGTTATTGTTTATTATATTTTTAATTGATATTTATTTCCTGTTTCCACATAATTGATTTTATCCAAAAATAATTATACCGGGAATCATCGAAAGTCATCAGTAATACGAAAAAAATGATAAAACCTTCCACTCAGAAATTTTGGAAAAAACAATTCCTCCCCCCTCCACGGCACACCTAAAACGTTACAAATTCAACTTGTTGGCTTTATTTGTTTGATGTGGTAACTCGCAAAATTCCTCCAAACGTATTTTAATTTGCTCCCAAAAAATTACAAATTTTGAAAAATATCTACTTCAACACTTCAATTTAACACGATTTTGCGCATGTTCTATTGTTCTACACCAAAGTTAGAAAGTAAAGGTGTATAAATGTTCAATGTAATATTTTCTGTTTTGTGCGTGGAAGTGTTTGTTTCGTTCTTTTGAGTAATTTTGCGACTTAATACCGGAAATAAATAAGATGTGTGCGCGAGTATTATAATTCAATAACGTTTAAGTGCCGAATGAAACGTAGTGCTAATAGTTCTTTGCTAAAGTTTTTTTTTTAAATTTGTATCTATTTGGGAGTCGACAGCAAGTTTAATTACATTTTGAGGCATTTTCCGTGTTACTACGTCATAAAAATAAAGCCAGAACTTTGAATTAGTAGTCTAATGTCTTACATGTGCTGTGGAGGGGGTGGAAAGTTGCAGCTTTCCACAATTTTTAAATATTGGGGTGGGATCGGAAGTTTTCATATTTTTTCTCTTATTCATGATGAGTGTAAATGTTTCCTGTAAATGGAAATGTTGTCAAAAGTTTTTCTTTTGTAATACTTAAAAAATTATTGTTGATTTTTTTGTTTGTTGTGTTTTAATTTGTGCGTGAAAGTGTTTGTTTGGTTCTTTTGATTAATTTTGGGACATACTATGGTATAAAAAAACAAGATGTGCGTACGAGTTTTATAATTCTATAAGGTCTGTGTGGCGGCTGAAACGTAATGTTCGTCGTTCTAATAGTACTTTGTTGAATTTTTTTTAATGTAATTTTTTGGGAGTCAACAGCAATTACATTTTGATGCATTTTGCGAGACATTACGTCAAAACGTTAAGCCAAAAACTTAAATTGAGGAGGGAATACTAAAAACTTAAGTGGAGGGAATATCTATTTCCAAAATTTTAATTTTTGGGGCTCGAGCGAAAGTTTTTATAATTGGTTTCTTACTCCTAATGACTTTCTGCATCACCCTGTATAATTGTTTTTACTAAAATCGTTTACGTGGTAACGGGAAATAAATACCTTTTAATTTTATTATTATTTTTGTAAGTAATTTGTATAGCCTATTGGTTTTTTTAAAATAATTTTGTAATTCTATTTTTTTTTTGTTTCCTGTAAATGTAAATGTTGTCCAAATTTTTTTCTGTTCTATTATTTAAAAGGTAATTGTTGATTTTTTTTGTTTATTTAACTTATTCTTTGTTTAGGAAAATTATATAAATATATATTTAGCCTATTATTATTGTTATTAATAACAACAATAATTTATTATTAATTTTAAATTCTATGAAAACGAACAAAATACTAAGTGTTTAACCTCACAACGTTGGCTTATTATTTAACCTTTTGTTTATTTATTTGTCGATATCTCTATCTTCTCAGTCGCAGATCTAAACTGAAACACGGGAGGACTACAAGAAATGAGGTATTTTAGAAGGTTCAGAAACACCTGCTGTGTAATTTTTTTTACTAAGCCTTTTCTAAAAACATAAATCACTGTGGTCTAGATTTACGTATTTTCATAGATAATAAGCCGAATCTAGTTTCAAAGAAAGCTTTAAGCATAATTGCAACAACAGGACGAGAGGAACTCCTTTTGTTCCGGGGAAATATGAAAGCAACGACCGAAAAACGTAAATTTAATTGACATAACCTACAAACGTAAATATGTCCCTACTTTATCAATTACAGACTAAAATCACGGCACCGTTTGTCTACCACCACCAGTGGCGTAACAGTTTTTTTCGGGCCCCCCCGCAAAAATCCTAGTTGGGCCCCTATCCATTCGTTATGCCTAAATCACTCTTGTCTCATTTACACTTCAAACGTTACAGATTAGTTTGAGTGTATATATAGTAGATAGTAGGCTATATTTCATTAGAAGGACCAAAAGTTGCCTTTTGCAGGGCGCGATTGTGTTCTACGTACGAGGCGCAGCCGAGGTTTAATGAAAAAAAGCGATATTTTTCATTACACTGTTGACATCGCACAAACTCAACAAATATTAATGAGTTAAAAGTTAAACAAAAAAACCTATTCTTAGGTTATAAGATTCGATATTTATTATGTTAAACAATTACCGCAAGCTGATTTTAAACCCATAAATGCATTGTAGAGAATCATCAACGCTTCTGGTGGACAAGCATAAAATACATTAGAGTAATGGAAAGTTAGCTGACTGAGAAACGCGTAAACAGTGTTACTTTCGCTACTCAAACTGAGTACCGAAGGTGACTACTTTCGTTGCACTGTGATGAGAAATTATTAAAAGCATCATAACAACAACAAATTATAGGATAAGATATATTACAACACATTTATAGGACTGAAACTAAAGTCAAAAGGTTTTATCAAATATAGGAATATCGAATAGGAATAGGAATCAAGCATTCCATAATAAATGACGGTAAACGGAAAAATAATTTTATAAAACGTTTTACTTTAGTTATTTATTTAACTAAACCTAACTACATTTTAACTGTAAATATAAAAATGTGTATTATTTACAATGTCATATTCTGTAAGAAAAAACAAAAGGTTATAAATATACAATCAGTTTACATTTTTAAAATTTGTTTAAAGTTCAAATTTCTTTACTTAATGCTGAACTTTTTAAACCTTACAGCGTTTTTGGAAGCAAAAGTTTCAATAATTTTACTAATATTAATACTTCTGGCAATTTCCTTTCTTACACTAAGCAAGCTAAGTCCATGCAGTCTTTCTTGACACATAGCACTTCTCAAATAATTTTTGATAAGTTTCAGTTTGGAGAATGACCGCTCAGCCGAGGCTACGGTAACTGGCAATGTTAAAAACAAAAGATAAAGCAAAAGGCAATTGCACAAGTCAGGTACGCTGCAAGCAATGCTATAGTTTTCAACTAACAAAAGCTCTGCGATTTCTTTGATTGTTTTCTTTTCCTTAATATCATTTTTTAAAGCTAGCCTAAAACTTGAAAGTTCAGTGACAAAATCTGAGGATAAATCTTCACTGTATTGTTGACAGAGCTCATTTGCTTTCTCAACAAGTGTTCCGTCTGACGCTGAAGACAAAAACTCAGGAGTTAACACTTGAAAACCGTCGGTAATATTTAGCATGCCCTCGAAACGATTTTTTAGTTGACCTATTACAATATCCAATGTGCCATAAAATACAACGGTTTTAAAATACAATTCAGGGTCAGAAAGTCTTTCTTCTTCAGCTGGATCTTCAAAATGTTTTTTTGTCCTACAATCTCTTCTATTTTTAAAATCCGTAGTGATTCCCCATTCTTGAGCGATTCCTGTAGCAACTACAAGAACAGTTTCATAGATATTACGTAATTCCGTCAGCTCTGTTTTTGTATTATTTAAAAAATTAGTAGCTTTTGATAAGTCCATTCCTCTGTTTTGCAGCAATTTGGAAACAATGCTGACTGATTCTAATATAACCGTATGTAAAACTACTTGAAAAACGAATTCAAATTCCTCCAAATGTTTTTTCAATAAAGTAGCTTGTGCCTTCTCATCTGATTTAGAAGAGTTGAAGATAATTTTTGTCAGCGCCCTTATAATAACCACGTAATTGTACCGCAAAGCCTTCAAAGCATCAGATCCTAATGACCAGCGCGTAGGGCACAATTTTTTTTAAAGTGTAACAAGTTGAGCTAAGAAGCTCCCATCTTGTAATGCTTTGGCTAAAAAATACATAGATTTTTCTATCACATCGAAAAATAAAGTGTTTTCTTGAATAATCGATACGGCATCATTTACAACTAAATTCAAATTGTGAGCCGAGCAGTGAATATGTTTAGCGTTCGGTTGCAATTTTTGAATTCTGGATCGTACACCCTTATAAACACCGGACATATTTGCCGCTCCATCGTAACCTTGTCCACGACCTTTCTCATCCAGGCTTTTTAAAATTGCATCTGCTAAACCTTCACCGGTTTGGTCCGTTACTTTTCTCAAACCTAAAAAACTTTCATTAATTTCAATCTTTGTTGGCATTCCTGCATCATCTTCAGATAGAGTCACATACCTAACAATTTGACTTAGTTGCTCATGCTTGGTAATGTCTTGTGTGGTATCCATTATTAATGAGAAAAACTGGGACGACCAAATGCGTTCTAAAATAATACGTTGCACTTCATTTGATAAAATCTTTATAAGCTCGTTTTGAATTGAAGGACTCACATACTTATCACGATACTTTGGACCAGACACCAGCTCTTGTAAAATAGGATCATACTTGCATAACAGAGCAATAATTGCCAAAACGTTTCCGCTATTTGCTTCAATTATTTTTTCTGTGTGACCTTTAAAGGCTAAGTTTGACTCTGCCAATGTTAGAGTTACATTTAAAATGCGATCCAGAACCTTAACCCATTTGTTTGTTTCTTTTTTAAGCTCGGATGCCATTGTAGAATCAACAGTTTGTTGTTTTTTCCATAAGTTGAACGTTACGCATGCATTCAAATGAGTGTGACTAAGCTCATGTTTCGTCAATTTTTTTGAAAGGCCTTGCCAGTCTCGAACATGCTCTATACATGCTAAGGATGTATTTTTTCTCTCTGCAAAAAGCCAACAGGCTTCACAATAGACTGCATCTTTTTTTATAGAATAACACATCCATTCTTGCTTTATTTTTCAAACAAGTTTTTGTATTTCTTGAGTAGTAATTTACAGAAAATGATCTGATGTTTTGACAAGGGTCTTTAGGAAAAGGACCCTTTGGCTGACACGGACCAATTCTTACAATAGCTTTTTTCGTTTCATCGTCTAGTTCATTGGGAAAATTTGTGAAATCTGAAGGATACGACTTTGAAATATCCATAAAACTAATACGTTTGCCAGTGATATCTGTATTACTTAAGATCAGGTTTTCAACTATATTCTGACTCACGTGAGTAGGACTGGCCTTAGACTGGCACAACTACCCCTAACTCGGCCGCTACGTAACCTAGGACTATAGGGGTAGTTTTGGATGATGCTCAAGGTCATCGCCTACCTGATCGTAGCCTTAGGGGTGGTTTTGAACACGTCCAGAGGGGTGGGGGGTAGTTTTTCGAAAAAAATTATTTTCAACCCACTAACCTAAGCTAGCCAAATTGCATCAAACCCAACCTAACCTAAGTGTTGGGGGTGACATCAGCCACGTTCAGGACCATCTCCGGGGGTAGCTCCGGGGGTGGATTGGGGGTGGGGGGTAGTTTTCGAAAAATTTTTGGAAAAACGTGTCTTGACCGATGGGGTGAGTTTAGAGTCTATTACGGGCTGCTGAGGGGTAGTTTCACTTAGGGGTAGTTTTTACAAAAAATATGAAATTGCCAAAAATCGGTCGGCTGGATCAACAGACAGTACAGGATATGTCTAGAGTCCTTTTTGGACCGTTGCGGGGGTTGTTTCACCTAGGGGTAGTTTTTAAATAAAATACGAAATTGCCAAAAATCGATCGGTTTGATCGAAAGACCGTACGGGATATGTGTCCATTATGGTAGGCTGTGTGGGTGGGATCACCGGTTTTCAGATTGCCAAAAATAATAGGCGGAATAGCTCCGGTGGCGGGGGTAACTTTTGGAAAGACTTAATGTTTATCTGAAGTAAGGCCTCTTAGGTAGTGTAACCCAGGAATAGCTCCGGTGGTGGGGGTAACTTTGGAAAGACTTAATGGTTATCTGATGACGTATCAGCGCTCGAGCATTTCTATGCAAGTAGTAGGCTCACCCTAACTATAGTGGTCTACCCCAAATGAATCGGGTGACGAGAGGCCCAGGGGTATATGATTGCCAAACTCAAAATTTGTCTATCCTACTAAATTAATAAACAATGCAGTCAGCCTTTAAGTAAAGCTACACAAGAGCAGGGCTAGGATGGTTGCTATACCAACTACCAAGACAAATACCCCCACCAAGTCCTAGGTAAAGCTACCACGGAGTTAGACCTTAGGTAAAGCTAACACGGAGCAAAGCCTCGTGTAAAAGCTATCCCGAAGCCACGCCCTAGGTAAAGTAACCCAGGAACTAGACCTCCGGTAAAGCTACCACGGGGTTAAACCTTAGGTAAAGCTAACACGGAGCAAAGCCTCGGGTAAAAGCTATCCCGAAGTCATGCCCTAGGTAAAGTAACCCAGGAACCAGACCATCGGTAAAGCTACCACAGAGTCGGAGTTTAGGTAAAGCTACCACAGAGTTAGACCTTAGGTAAAGCTAACACGGAGCAAAGCCTCGTGTAAAAGCTATCCCGAAGCCTTGCCCTAGGTAAAGTAACCCAGGAACCAGACCATCGGTAAAGCTACCACGGAGTCGGGGCTTAGGTAAAGCTACCATGGAGTTAGACCATAGGTAAAGCAAACACGGAGCAAGGACTCAGGTAAAAGCCATCTCGAAGCCTGCCGATAGGTAAAGTAACCCTGGATTCAGGCATCAAGTGGGGGGTGGTTATCAAATAATATATGAAATTACCCAAAAATGATCGGTTAGATCAAACGACCAACGACCTACATAGAGTTCAAATAGTCAACAAGTTGAATCAACCAATCACAACGCAGGGGCCCGGTAGGCCTACGTAAACGGTCAATGAGTAAAGGATCATCACGCCTTCTGCCGTGTACAGAGATATTGTGATGGGTTAGTTAGTGACTCCTCAGTTAGCCTGTGTGATAGGCTAGGCACTGGTAGAGCTATTTTACTTAGCTAATGTGACGAGTTATGTGTTGGTAGCTGTGATAAGTAATGCATTGGTAGCCGTCCATACCTTGCTGTTGTCGTAGTTCATGCAGTGGTAGGTTTTCCTTACGGAGCTATTGTCTTAGCACTGATATAGATCTTACGTAAGTATTATCTTGGTCATTGATCGATAACTGTTTTTACGTAGCTATTGTGATGTTGGTAGCTGTCTTTACGAGGCTAGTGTGATGGTTCATTATTTAGTAGCAGTCAATAACGAGTTAGCCTATGCATCTTTAATTGTCTTTACACAGCTATTATGATAGGGTATGTATTGGCTGTTATCTTTTCGTAGCTATTTTAATGGGGTAGGCATTATTAGATGCCTTTACGCAGTTATTGTCTTTACATAGCTATTATGATAGGGTATGTATTGGTTGTTATCTTTTCGTAGCTATTTTAAAGGGGTAGGCATTGTTAGCTGCCTTTACGCAGTTATTGTGTGACAGGTTATGCATAGCTGTTTTTACATAAGTCTTGTGATAGGTTATACAATATTAGCCGTCTGTACGTAGCTTTTATGGTAGGGTGAGCATCGGTAGCTCTTTTTAACATAACTATTGTGGCTGTCTTTACGAAGATATCGCTTAAGGTCTTAAATTGATCTTTATCAATTTACGTAACCATTGTCTTAGATTAGGAGTCGGTAACAGTTTTGACATACCTATTGTGGTAGAGTATAAATTGGTAGCTGTTTTACAGAGATGGTGTCTAAAGTCTCGGTTTGATGGAGAACATACCTGGACAATATGTGTAATGGCCTTGACGGTTTCTGCATAGCTATTTTGGTACGCGTTGATAGCTATAATTATGTCTAGGGCTTAAAGCTTTTGCCGGTGCCTTCACTAACCATAACCCATTTGACTTCGGTGTAGATGTTGGTTGATTAGCGTAAGTTTTTCATTTTGATTAGCTGATACGTTGATCTGGGCATAGCCGCCATAGCCTATTTGGACTTGGTGTCAATGCTGCTCGTTTGAACTTCGCGTATGTTGGTTGGTTAAACGACGCGTAAGACAGTAGTTTAGTTGAAACGTTGGTTATTTGATCTAGCCTACACAGGCCATAGCCCCTTTTGAAGTCGGTATCAACATTACAGCCATCTTGTTCTCCACCTGGATGACGTCATATTCGATCCTAGGTTGTGTATCGGATACTATGTGTTACCTTATATCACGCCACTCATGAGATGCTATGTGTTTGTCAAGCTATACTTCGGGTGCTATATGACGAACTTTAGCCGAGCTATGCAGCGGATATTATGTATTCATACTTCTCATCGGATACTATATGTTAACCCATCGTCAGGCTATGGTTTGGATATATTGTGTTAGCCCTAGTCTTGATTTCCATCGTATACTATGTGATAATGATTAACCGGGCTATGTATCAGGTATTATGTGGTAATTTGTGGGCAACTTGTGGGATAGTGTGTGATATCAATTAGTTAAACTATACACTGGATATAATGTGTTATACTTTGTAGGCCCATGTCTTCTTAGCATAATATCTATGCAAACTTACACACATATATGTTTAACACATTATGTATTCTATTATGTATTTAGGCTTAACACAGTATGATAGCATGCATGTTGGCTTACCATAGTATTTATGTAGGTTTACACGCATATTTGTTTAACAGCGTATATATGGCTATTTAGAGTATATTGCATGCTGGTTTAACATAGTATATATGCCTATATTGGTTAGTATTGTATGTATATAGGCTGTGTGACTTTTTTTTAAAATTATATTGTAGTATTTGCTGACCGTCATGGGCGTGATAGGTTATGCATTGTTAGCTATACGATATAGTACTTCCCATATTATACAGTCACCTGCCTGAGGTTCTACCTGATAGACGGGGTGAAAATGTGTGTCAGGCTCTGATCACATAAGCTTAGGCCTGTGGTTTACCGACATAGTAGGCCTTATGGATACAATGTGTTAATCATTAGCGAGGCCTCTGGATACTATATGTTAACCCTTCGTCAGGTTATGCATCGGATACTATGTGTTATTGATCAGGTATTATGTGGTAATTTGTGGGCAGCTTGTAGGATAGTGTGTGATAGCCCTTTAGCTAAACTATGCGTTGGATATAATGTGTTATAATTTGTAGGCCCTTGTCGGCTTAGCATAATATGTATGCTGGCTTACACACATGTTTGTTTAACGCGATATGTAGGCCTAACATAGTATATACGCCCATCTATGATAGCATGCATGTTGGCTTACCAGAGTATTTATTTGGTTTACACGCATATTTATTGAACACACTAGAAGGGCAATCACTTATACAGGCTTAATATATTATATAGGCATATGTGGGTAACGGGATGTATATAGGTTAACCTGCATATTGGTTTAACAACGTATATATGGCTATTTAGAGTATATTGCATGCTGTTTTAACAAAGTATATATGCCTGAATGTTGGCTTAGCACTGTATGTATATAGGTTGCGTAACTTTTTTAATTATATTGTAATATTTGTTGACCGTCTTGGGCGTGATAGGTTATGCGTTGTTAGCTATACCATATAGTACTTCCCATATTATACAGTTGTCAGATTCTACCCGATAGACGAGGTGTAAATGTGTGTCAGGCTTAGATCATATAGGCTTTGGCCGGTGGTTTACCGACATAGTAGGCACATTTAGGGATTCATGTAAGTCGGCTTAGCATGTATGCAGGTTTACATGCATATTTGTTTAACACATTATGTGGACTATCACGTATGTAGGCTTAACATGGTATATACGAATATGTATGATAGCATGAATGCTGGTTTAGCATCGTTTTAGGATCGTTTTATAACATATATTTATTTACGGTTTGTGATAGGCCTCGTTATTAGTGTTTCTCCATATATACCTTTATATCTAGATACATTTGCAGCTATAGGATATATCCATTGATGCTATTTGATTATTTACACTGATTTCTGATTATATATATGTATACCGTGGTATGACGATATTACATAGTAATTTGATACAGTATTCAGATCATAAACATGCGCCTAGATTCACAACGACACGGCCGCTCGAGTTTTAGGCTTGCTATAGCGGTCACCGGCTGCCTTTGCGGTTTTAAGATATTGCGTTATCGCTGCAAGTCTGTACATGTAGGCCGAACGTATTCCTTCATACGAAACGGCCTCGCTGCATTGTTTATTATTTTGTAGCATAGAGAAATTTTGAGTTTGGCAATCATAACCCTTTGCCCCGCATCAGCCATTTTATTTAGGGGTAGGTTATAGCCACTCTGGTTATAGGTGCGCATCTCGCTCGTACGTCATCAGATATATTAAATCTTTACGTGGGCCTGATAGGTTATGCATTGGTAGATGTACCTTATAGTACTTCCCATATTATACGATTGCCAGGTTCTACCTGATATATGAGGTGAAACTATCTCAGTTCATATAGGCTGTGGCCAGTGATTTACCGACATAGTAGGCGCATTTAGGGATTCATGTATGTAGGCCCAGCATAGTATGTATGCAAGCTTGCGTATTTGTTTAACACATTATGTGGGCTGTCATATATATTGGTTTAACACGTTATATGGGCCTTCTCGTCTTACATTGACCGTTTACGTAGGCCTACCGGGCCCCTGGGTTGTGATTGGTTGATTCAACTTGTTGACTATTTGAACTCTATGTAGGTCGTTGGTCGTTTGATCTAACCGATCATTTTTGGGTAATTTCATATATTATTTGATAACCACCCCCCACTTGATGCCTGAATCCAGGGTTACTTTACCTATCGGCAGGCTTCGAGATGGCTTTTACCTGAGTCCTTGCTCCGTGTTTGCTTTACCTATGGTCTAACTTCATGGTAGCTTTACCTAAGCCCCGACTCCGTGGTAGCTTTACCGATGGTCTGGTTCCTGGGTTACTTTACCTAGGGCAAGGCTTCGGGATAGCTTTTACACGAGGCTTTGCTCCGTGTTAGCTATACCTAAGGTCTAACTCTGTGGTAGCTTTACCTAAGCTCCGACTCTGTGGTAGCTTTACCGATGGTCTGGTTCCTGGGTTACTTTACCTAGGGCATGACTTCGGGATAGCTTTTACCCGAGGCTTTGCTCCGTGTTAGCTTTACCTAAGGTCTAACTCCGTGGTAGCTTTACCTAGGACTTGGTGGGGGTATTTGTCTTGGTAGTTGGTACAGCAACCATCCTAGCCCTGCTCTTGTGTAGCTTTACTTAAAGGCTGACTGCATTGTTTATTAATTTAGTAGGATAGACAAATTTTGAGTTTGGCAATCATATACCCCTGGGCCTCTCGTCACCCGATTCATTTGGGGTAGACCACTATAGTTAGGGTGAGCCTACTACTTGCATAGAAATGCTCGAGCGCTGATACGTCATCAGATAACCATTAAGTCTTTCCAAAGTTACCCCCACCACCGGAGCTATTCCTGGGTTACACTACCTAAGAGGCCTTACTTCAGATAAACATTAAGTCTTTCCAAAAGTTACCCCCGCCACCGGAGCTATTCCGCCTATTATTTTTGGCAATCTGAAAACCGGTGATCCCACCCACACAGCCTACCATAATGGACACATATCCCGTACGGTCTTTCGATCAAACCGATCGATTTTTGGCAATTTCGTATTTTATTTAAAAACTACCCCTAGGTGAAACAACCCCCGCAACGGTCCAAAAAGGACTCTAGACATATCCTGTACTGTCTGTTGATCCAGCCGACCGATTTTTGGCAATTTCATATTTTTTGTAAAAACTACCCCTAAGTGAAACTACCCCTCAGCAGCCCGTAATAGACTCTAAACTCACCCCATCGGTCAAGACACGTTTTTCCAAAAATTTTTCGAAAACTACCCCCCACCCCCAATCCACCCCCGGAGCTACCCCCGGAGATGGTCCTGAACGTGGCTGATGTCACCCCCAACACTTAGGTTAGGTTGGGTTTGATGCAATTTGGCTAGCTTAGGTTAGTGGGTTGAAAATAATTTTTTTCGAAAAACTACCCCCCACCCCTCTGGACGTGTTCAAAACCACCCCTAAGGCTACGATCAGGTAGGCGATGACCTTGAGCATCATCCAAAACTACCCCTATAGTCCTAGGTTACGTAGCGGCCGAGTTAGGGGTAGTTGTGCCAGTCTAAGGCCAGTCCTACTCACGTGAGTCAGAATATAGTTGAAAACCTGATCTTAAGTAATACAGATATCACTGGCAAACGTATTAGTTTTATGGATATTTCAAAGTCGTATCCTTCAGATTTCACAAATTTTCCCAATGAACTAGACGATGAAACGAAAAAAGCTATTGTAAGAATTGGTCCGTGTCAGCCAAAGGGTCCTTTTCCTAAAGACCCTTGTCAAAACATCAGATCATTTTCTGTAAATTACTACTCAAGAAATACAAAAACTTGTTTGAAAAATAAAGCAAGAATGGATATGTTATTCTATAAAAAAAGATGCAGTCTATTGTGAAGCCTGTTGGCTTTTTGCAGAGAGAAAAAATACATCCTTAGCATGTATAGAGCATGTTCGAGACTGGCAAGGCCTTTCAAAAAAATTGACGAAACATGAGCTTAGTCACACTCATTTGAATGCATGCGTAACGTTCAACTTATGGAAAAAACAACAAACTGTTGATTCTACAATGGCATCCGAGCTTAAAAAAGAAACAAACAAATGGGTTAAGGTTCTGGATCGCATTTTAAATGTAACTCTAACATTGGCAGAGTCAAACTTAGCCTTTAAAGGTCACACAGAAAAAATAATTGAAGCAAATAGCGGAAACGTTTTGGCAATTATTGCTCTGTTATGCAAGTATGATCCTATTTTACAACCATAACACATTAATCAGGGTTTATTTAGTCTAAACATTCCACAAAATGCTAGACGAGCAATATACACTCTGGCCAAATAATTAATAGTGGGCAGTTCTATACTTCTATCTTCTGTCCTTTATCGTATATTTGTTCCAGTAAAACGATAAGGAGTTAATGCATATAACTTACAGACTAGCAGTGTTAATTTTTTCGGTACCTTAATATATATATATATATATATATATATATATATATATATATATATATATATTTTTTGTTTTTTTGTTTTTTTTTTTGTTAATGCCCACGGGCCCACTAGACTGTGGGCCCTCCCGCATTGCGGGCCTTGCGGGCCCGGCTGTTACGCCCCTGACCACCACTGGGTTCATAATTTTTCGTGACATTCGCCACACATCACATGAAATGTAGTTTGCATTAATAACATCCACCAAATAAGAGTCATTACCTCTACTCTACTTGTTTATAATTCAAATAGATGAGATCCGAGCTGAAGGAGAAAGTTTTAGACAAGTTCTAGTGCAAGTAAATGAAGGGTAGCGGAAACGTGCACAAAGAATGGGAAGAGGCTTTTATTATTAACTAATCTATTAAATTGTAGGAAAAGTTTTATTAAACTATTATTATAATTTTATAGGTTACAACTCCAATTTTTTAATTTTTTTTTACATATGTTACTTACAATTATATTCTAACTAGGGAATAAAATGAATGTCGCAAAGCAAAACACTGGTTAAAAGTTTTACGTTAACATAACCTAAAATTACAAATACATCTTAGGCCTACATCGGCTTATAACGAGATATTTTTAAACAAATATAAATATAATAAAGATTAAGTACCGATACGTAAACTAGATATGTACGCTGTACATGCCTCTCGTTCACTTCAGCAACAGGTTAGTCTCCGTTAGGAAACGTATTAGGCCTACTCCTTTATTTCTACAATCAAACCTATCCTTCTGTAGCTATTTGAAATACAGTCATATTGTGAAAACCAAACACTTCGCCATATCCTGATCGGCACGAAAATTGGAATTAGGCTAATTGAAACATGTGTGATGCTACTTTCATTCATAAAAATGTAACAAACACACACTTTACATTTTTTACTAGTTTTACAAAGATCTGATATTAAGAATTCCTTGCCTATCTTTACACAATGGAGGGTCATTCTTATACATATATCTGTTGAAGTAATACATATTAGGCCTAATAATGTATGTTTTTGAAATCACTCGTACTATTAAGAATGATTTTTTTTCAAATAGTAGCCTACTAGTTAAAATGTTTGCAAAATGTATAGCTAAAACATTTATCTCCAATGCCTTCAAAATATAACTTGTTACTCCAAAACCCTGGTAATTGATAAACACCTCTTTGTGGCTCCGGTAGGGGATATGCCACCTCAGAGTAGCAACTCTGACCACGCGAAACAAACATTTTTTCTACGATCAGCATCAGAACATGTCCGTTCTACCTTTCTACTTTAATTCCACCTAACCTGACTTATCTTTCTGCCTACACGTAAATGCACCGTGTAGACAGCCCCCTATAGCTCTAACAGAGAGAGGGTCTACTTCAGCTATATGACTCTAAAAACGTGAGTCATAATCCTTAACCAATATGCCACCCCCAGGGAGTTCTATGACGGTATCCTAATCCTAAATCTCTTAGCAAACAGTATTCTTTAAAAATTCACAAAAAACAGTTTTCAATAATATTGTTGAGTTTTAATTACTTATTTCTGTTTAAAAGCAGTAGGGGCCTATTATTATTTTTTGTTTTAAAACCTTTCATATTATTATGACGTACTTCACGGTCTGTATAAGAAAATGCCATATAAAATATGCATAGACTATGAGTGAATAGCCTAAACTAAACTAATCTAATTTGACATAGGCCTAACCCCCTCAACAAACAGAAAACACATTCAAACATAATTACAAAGACCAAAAAGGTCGATATGAACCGATATTTGATAAAATTGAAGGTTAACGTATTTATTAATGTTGGGAACGAAAATACAATAACTGAACATACTTAGGCATAATTATCTTACAGCGTGCTTATGACAATTTTAAATACTCTTTACTCAGGTAAACGTTTATACTGCTTACGTCATCAACAAATATAATGTTTACAGTATTATAGAAAATCCTTTATATTTGGTGCGGCTGTGAAATAAAGACCGTAAAAGATAGTATTAGGCTACACACATTTTCGAGACATCCTTGTTAATATAATTGCATTAATTATTTTATTTAAATAAGGATCAAGTTTGTAGGCTTATACTTGGTCACATTATCTGCTTCTATCAGCTTCTCAAGGAGTTGTTTATACGATACGATAACATGTGGGAAGGATATGTAGAAGAAAGAGAGGCTAAAAATGAAACATAAAAATTCGCTGGTGCTAGGGGAGGGAATTGGACTACAGCTGGTGCATACAGAGTGGTTTACCAATGTAAACCTACTTTTTATTGCGGTTAAACATAAATATTCCCTAGTTGTTTGCCTAAGATGCCGAGAATATACAAATCCCTGTTAGTAGGTGCGGTTAGTCCTCACCTTCAGAGTGGTTTGTACATAAAATACAGCCTTTGTTTTATGTGGTTATTAATATTTACTCACTGTATGAAATGATTCCAGTGGAAATGTAGTTTGAGTAAATGGTAGCATCAACCGTTTTAAAATTGCCTTGGTTACGCTAAACAGGCCAATACTTTCTCTAACCTAATTTTTTTCAGCTTTATTGTTAATCGAGTTATATACTATTAATTTTTGAACACAAAATACATCCTAATTGATAATTTGTGTATGTAAATATAGCCTATATTAATTTATTAAGTTAGTGTAAAAGAAACATTATTTTAGAATTGTTTTATGTGTAGCTACATTGAAGTTATTTCACATTTTGCAATTTTGTTTTGTGGAATGTAGACTATATTTAGATATCATGTGAAAAAGAAAAAATACAAGTTTGTCACAATTTAGTCAAGTATTACCGTGAGTATCTGTAATATAAATTTACAAACCAGCCTTATTAGAATTAACAACTTGTAATTAATGTTCAAATTTTAATAAACTAAAATAGGCATTATATTGAACAACAATGAAATCACTTAAATGTTACTAACCTGAATAACATATTCTGCTTTTCACACATTGTTAAATGCTTCATCACAATAAAATTTAAATAAATTATTTATACACACAGTCGAATAAACACAAGCATATACTTTTACACAATCTAACAAACACTTAAATTTATTACACACTTTCAAAATCCGCAAACGAAATGAAACTGATTTATAAAATTACGCACTTAGTAACGAATAGAATTGCAACACACATTAAATGGATCGTAAGATGCCATTATTATATCATGAACGAGTTTGTTTAGTGTTTTATTTCTTCTTCTTCATTAGATGGAACGCTGGATTTTACTATAGCGTATTCAGTGAAAGATGATTATTTTAGAGTCAGAGCTTTATTTCCTGTAGAAGCACTGGCAAAAAATAAAACTACCTAACGAACACTAATCATAATCCTGAAGTAAATTTATATTTTATGAATTTAAGAACAAAGTTTCTAACACATTGTCAAGTAGTTTAATAGTTTTCTACATAATTTAACCTTGCATGAAATTAGAAATATGAAATTTCTCCAAAACAGATAATTTAAATGATATGAAATTTATAATTAGGTTAAGTAACACCAATAGCTCCTAGGCTTTTTAAAGTTTTTCACAGATTTCGTTTTCCCTATTTTCCAAAATGTTTATGTAACTGTAAATATGTAAATGTTCCAAATTGTAGATTTAATTGTTTTTAATTGTAAATATTCAACGACAAAAAGTATCCAATAGTGTAGTCTTTTAATACTCTAAATTATAAAGCGTGTAATATAATTTAAAAAAAAGTAAATTCCTACTGTGGTTAACAAAGAAAAATGTGTTCATTTTTTTTGTTTACTTCCAGTTCGTTTCTTTATTTTATTCTTTTCATTCAATTTTAACCCTAGACTACTATTTATGATATTGTGTGAAAACCAAGGCAACCGTTTAAGTTTGTACAGTGGAGGTTTCGACGACAAAAACATATGGGAGAAAAAAATTCATATAGCCTACATCTTTGAGAAACAAATTTCTAGGTATTGGAAAGTTGGCACAGTCCCAAAGAGAGCTAGATTTTGATTATGATAATATTCAGTTCAAATCCGTCTAGACCCCCAAATTTTTATAAAATAATTATTATATAAATATTTGAAAAGCTTTATCAAAATTGTCATCCACTATAGGTTTAAAAAAATTCATTTGAACTTGATCGGATGAATAAAAACGTATTTTTTTAACGATTGGAAGTTTTTACAAGACATATAAAAGGAGAGTGTGAGCTAATAGAAGAAATTTAATAAAATACTAAAATGAGAATTTTTGAAATCGGAAATTGGGTTTTGTAGAAACAAAACGTAGGCCTACTTTAAATAAACCAGTCAACATGTTTTATTAGGAAGCAGTCCATAATTAATTGATCACCCTAATTAAACAATCAGTCAATTACTAGACTGCTTATTAGACTAGAGGTCTAATTAAAAAGGTTAATATTGCCATATTTACATTTAAGAATTTTGTATATTCAATAAATAAAGTAATAATAAATCTGTGGATGCCTATTAGAGTTTACCAAATCTACTCCACTTTAGGAAAGCCTCAATTTTTCAGTTTTCCAACAATTCTAGTCATTATTTTCTTCCTAGATGTAATCGATATTGGTAAAACAAATTATATACATCGATGCAGAAAGTCTTCAAGAACACGTAAGAAATAATAAAACTTTGTGTTAACGCTCCGAAATTTTAAAAATTAAACAATTAGAAAATAACCTCACAATACCTCACATACAAAACTATTTAAAATCGTGTTTTTTTATAGAACACAGCCTTTTTTTAATACAGCATTAGAATATAGTTACAAGCGTTAAACAAGGCTTCCTCGTTCCGCTCATCGATGTAGAAACATAGATTAAAAATGGACGCCTCTTCACTTGTTAACAAGATGCCCTCTTAAGAGACTATTTTGTTTTGTTTTTTATAACCAATATAATTCTATCCGGACACTTTATAGCTAGCTATATTCCAACGTAGGCTATAACATCGTGCTCTGATTTTTAAGAAAATTTATGATTTTATAAATATTATATATTGTAAAGTTATTTTTTTCAACATTTTAAATTTGTTAATATCACCACCAAGGTTTATTAATTTCTTGTATCCTGAAGGCTTTCTCCAGGCGTAATTACATTCCTTCTATTAGTTCATAGTCTCCTGATATAGCCTATATCTTGTACAAAATGTCCATCGATTCGTTTTTATTCAGGCAATGAAGTTTAAATACATTTTCTTAAATCAATTATTTATTCAACAATTGAATTATAAAAATTCGGGGGTCCAAGTCGGATTCGTACTGAGTATATTCATATTCAAAGTCAGGCGCTCCCGACACTGAGCCAACTTTCCCATATCTAAGACTGTTTCTCAAAGACGTCTATTAATTTTTATTTTGCTCCCATTTGGTTCTCATTGAAACTTCCATTATACAACCTTAAATTGTTGCCATGGTTACCACACAATATCGTAAATGCTCAAGGATTAAGAATGAATGAAAAGAATTAAAATAAACAAACAAACTGGATTAACGGTATCGAACCTTGCTTCACTAGCGGACGACGCGAAAGGAAAGCGAAAAGAAACTACAAAACAATGCAAGTGACAAAAAAAGCAAACGAATAATAGTAACAAACAAAAATAATAATTCATCCCGATACATAGAAGGGAAAATGGAAAATTGCAAGGAAATTCGCTTTCTATTTTGCCACTTAATTTATTCTGACATATACATACATATTTATATTAATTGTAGGCCTAATTATAAAATTTAAAAAATAATAAAATAAAATTTTCCTTTGTTGATTTCTGTAGGAATTGCTTTGAAAAAATTTATTTTATATTCCTTTTTTTACTAATATCTATTACTATGGTCTATCCATACTCTCATCTCCTATTTTAGCTAATAGGAGTCTATAATTTAGGTACACATCTTCTATTTTTTAAAAATGTTCTATACATTGCAAGTAACAAATGTGGCATTCTTATTAATATTTATTCCCTTTTTATTTTTGTTCTGAAGTCACCCTGAATGTCGTGCCTCCGCCACACTGTGGGGATGACGGGAGCGTAATCTTAAGAACGCAAAAAGGATTGCAAAAACGAATAAAAAGAAAACCACAGACAAATTAAGCTGTTTTACACACAAACCACACACACACACACACACACACACACACACACACACACACACACACACACACACACACACACACACACACACACACACACACACACACACACACTCACACACACACACTTTTCAATAACTGAAAATTGTACCGAAATGAGAGGTTTAACATATTTTTGTAATAGTAATGGTCTTAGGGCAAATAAAATGAAAATGTTTAAAAGCCTGGTTTTTGTTGCAGATAACCAAGCCGTTGTTGGAGAGGAAGCGGCGCGCCAGAATCAATCGATGCCTGGATGAACTCAAGGACCTCATGGTAGGAGCTCTAGAGGTCGGTGTAATAAAAATATTTTTAAAACAAGTAAAACCCTATACGCATCACTTAGATGTTCTTTTCATGTAAATGGCTTTCAACTTATATGTAATTGTAACTACATTACCATATAAATTATTTGTAAAGTTTACGTTTTTATTAGTCTACTTATTATTTCGGTTAGATACTTCTTTATTACGGATAAAGAGTTTGTCAATTTACGAACTACAATTACCTTATCGTAATAGCGTTGCAAAATAATGGATAGAAAAATCAATGTGAGGTGGGTAAAACCATTAGCAAGAGTGAAGCTTTAGAGGAATATCACCACTTGTGTAATGAACTAAACTAATAAGTAAGAGTGAAACAGTGGAATATCACCGCTTGTGTAACGAACTAAACTCATCAAAAAGATGAAACATTAGAGAAATACAACTGGTTGTGTAAACTAAAATCACCAGAAAGATGAAAAAATAGAGAAATACCACCGATTGTGTAATGTGCTAAACTCATCAAAAAAAAGTGAAACATTAGAGAAATATCACCGCTTGTGTTAACTAAAATCATCAGAAAGATGAAACATTAGAGAAATACCACCGATTGTGTAATGTGCTAAACTCATCAAAAAATGAAACTTTAGAGAAATATCACCGCTTGTGTAATGAACTATTCTCATAAAAAAGAATGAAACACTAGAGAAATATCACCGCTTGTGTATTGAAATCAAACACCATAGGAAGATAAGTTTTTGGGATATTTTCGAATGTAGTCACACAATACAACGTTTCACGCACTATAAGTAAGGGTTGAGAAAAGTTAACGAACTAGGAAAGACTCATAGAAACCAGAGAAATTCTAGTAGTTAGTTTACTACTAGTATCATTATACTATTTTAGGTACTTTACAAATAATTTGTTCCAAAACATTTCGCACTGCGATCGACTCCTGTTTCTGCTTCCTTCACGGACAAGCAGTGTCGTTTCCGTTACGACTTCCTTCCATCTTATTTTCTATTACGAAATCCAGTGCGACACAATTACGCCCGTGACAAAAGGAAACTTGTTATTGTTGAAACAGTCCCTAGATTTCGGAGTACTGCTAGCTACTTATCCGCCATTGTTGGCCTTCCATAAAGCACGGAGCTTCACCACAAATTGCCTGTTGGTTCCGGTTGGCAGCGTGATGCATAGCCAATGGCTCGCGATGATGGAGTCTCGCACTCACGTGTAACCTTCATTTGGGCAAATTATCGTCTTGGGTTTGGCTCAGGTAGACCTACAATTCCTGCAATGGAGACAGACATTCAGAAAACTGTTCAGTATTCCAACTACAAAGTTTTATACATTAAATTTTTTGTCGATACTTTTGTTTCAATACTTTTCTATATATGATTTTCAACTAGAATAATTATTAGATTTACTATATATTATTTTTTGGGTAATTCCTCATATCCTGCCGATTATCCGAATTTTCGATTTACCGCACATTCTCTCGTCCGGATAAACGAGTTTCCATTATGAGTTATAACAAATTGTACTCACGAAACTTAGAAAAATGCTATTATTAAACATAATCCTTCTGTAATTAAATCAGAAACCATGAGAAAATCTATATTTAACCCGTATATCTGATATATTGATATAAGATATTGGTCATATTGTACTAGAAGTAATGAATGAGGGACTAAGAAGTGCACCTTTATCATTGGTTTTATAAACAAATCTTAAAAAATAAAATCGTTAACTAAAAATATCCTTTATAAACGTACGAAAAACACTGAGATTACAAGAAAGAATCTGTGTTAACCTACCCCAGATGAAGGCTACATCTTCGTCGAAACTAGTCTGGTTTATTAATCTAGCGTTTATAGAAATTTGACATGCGAACATTCAGAAGTCTTCTTTAGGCTTTGAAGAATTGTTTTGTTTGTCTTAGAAGCACAACTAGGCTGTAAGAGTGGATAAAGTCCTATGAGTAAGCGAAAACTTATAGAATCAAGGAAAACGAAGCCCTAAAATCAACGTTTAATAACGTGGATGTGTTTTTAGCATCTGTGACTATCAAAAACGAAGACTGCTAAAAATGTTATAAGCATAATCTGTATTTATATTTATCTCCAGATAACAAATACTGTCCGAAACAAGTAATGTACAGGTATTTTTATAGCACACTCCACGCCTATTTATCTGGTTTTTAACAACAAACAGAGATGAATGTGCACAGAATCAGGCACAGATTTACAAAAACTGGCTGTGCCACACTGAATACTTTTACAATTTTGCTTTTATTGTAATATAGGAGTCTTCATGTTCCAAAACTAGCTTTCTAATCCTGTTCCAAAAACATTATTTGTAGTTAAATCCTATTCAGATCTAATAAACTCTATTTAGCTAGATACTATATTCCGTGTTACTGTTAAGACCTAAATAGCTTCTCTGTATTGTCAGCATCATCTGTCTTTAATGGCGACCTTACTTACCTCCTTTGCAAGTGGCGCGTTTCGGATGTCTTCCATCTATCAAAAATGTTTTTGAAACCTGTATATAGGCCTTTTGCTTTGATAGAAGGAAAACTGCCGAAATGCCTCAACTAAAGAGATGACATTGTTATCAGTGAACTCAACAAAATATATAATCAACAAAACGAACCATGTAGGCTACTCCACAAACAGAAATATATACTCAACAAAACGAAGCATGTACTCCTCAAACAGAAATGTGTACTCAACAAAAAGAAGCATGTATTCTACAAACAGAAATATATATTCAACAAAACGAAGCATGTATTTCACAAACAGAAATATATATTCAACACATCAAAGCATGAACTCCACAAACAGAAATATATACTTAACAAAACGAAGCATGAACTCCACAAACAGAAATATATACTAAACAAAACGAAGCTACTACTCCATAAACAGAAATATATACTTCACAAAACGAAGCTAGTATTTCACAAACTGAAATATATACTTCACAAAACGAAGCTAGTACTTCACAAACTTAAATATATACTTCACAAAACGAGGCTAGTACTCCACAAACAGAAATATATACTTCACAAAACGAAGCTAATACTCCACAAACATAAATATATACTTCACAAAACGAGGCTAGTACTCCACAAACAGAAATATATATTCAACACATCAAAGCATTAACTCCACAAACAGAAGCTAGTACTCCACAAACATAAATATATACTAAACAAAACGAAGCTAGTACTCCACAAACTGAAATATATACTTCACAAAACGAAGCTAGTACTTCACAAACTTAAATATATACTTCACAAAACGAGGCTAGTACTCCACAAACAGAAATATATACTTCACAAAACGAAGCTAATACTCCACAAACATAAATATATACTTCACAAAACGAGGCTAGTACTCCACAAACAGAAATATATATTCAACACATCAAAGCATTAACTCCACAAACAGAAGCTAGTACTCCACAAACATAAATATATACTAAACAAAACGAAGCTAGTACTCCACAAACAGAAATATATACTTCACAAAACGAAGCTAGTACTCTACGAACAGAAATATATACTTCACAAAACGAAGCTAGTACTCTACAAACAGAAATATATACTTCACAAAACGAAGCTAGTACTCTACGAACAGAAATATATACTTCACAAAACGAAGCTAGTACTCTACAAACAGAAATATATAAACAGAAATATGTAGGCTACTTCTTCCTATCCCCTGGGGTAACTGGTAGAAACAGCCTTATGTCGCCGATATGAAATAGTAAGTCGGTTTATATTGTGTTGCAGGCAGAAGTTGAAAATGTAAACAAGCTGGAGAAGGCGGACATTTTGGAACTGACTGTCAGGCACCTACAGCGGATCACTAAGCCGAGGGACGCCGCTGAAGAAGCTCAAAGATTCCAGGTTAGAAAAACTGATCCAATTTCAGTTTAGTTCTAATAATACAAATAAATATAAAAGTATACAAACTGATTCACAAACAATTTTTATTATTCTGATACATATAATTAAAGTAAATTCCTATTTAATTCAACACAGAAAAATTGTATTTTACTGACTTTTTATTAAATAATATAAGCATGTATATACATATGGCGGAATCACAATATTTAGTGGGAAAATAGAAAGTGAAATTAATTATTGAAGTAATTAAATAAATTAAATTAAATTAATAAAAATAATATTTGAAAAAACTGTATTAACATCGTGCCATTTACTGCAAGTTTACAATAATGTATTTGACCTTGAGTGGATCAATAAAAAGTATTTTACTAACGATTAAAAATTTAGACATGATACCCTATATAAATAGGATATATATGAAAAAAATAAGAGAAATACAAATACAAAAATAATTTAATGAATTATACAATTCAAAGCCTTTCGTTGACAAACAGTACCAACATCCTCAGGAATAATAAAGAAATCAAGCATACAAGTGTTTGCTAGATCCAAAAAACCAAGAGTTAGCTAGTGTTTGTTGGATCTAGCTAACAGTTGTATGCTTGATCTTTCTATCATTCCTGAGGATGTTGGTACTGTTTGTCAACGAAAGACTTTGAATTGTATAATTCAATAAATTATTCCTGTATTTTTAATTGTTACATAAGAATATATATTTTGTTATATAAAGAACAAAAGTCAAAATACAAATACAAGAATTATATTTGAATTTACAAGTCAAAGCTTTTCGTTGGCTAACAGTACCAACATCATCAGGAATATTAAACAATTCCTGATGAATTGTTTAATATTCCTGATGATGTTGGTACTGTTAGCCAACGAAAAGCTTTGAATTGTAAATTCAAATATAATTCTTGTATTTGTATTTTGACTTTTGTTCTTTATTAATACACAAGAAAACATATTGCGATATTTTGTTACATATATATATATATATATATATATATATATATATATATATATATATATATATATGTTTGTATATAAGGATAGTGGGAACTAATAATAAGAATTGAATAAGAAAACGTATTTTATTCTTTTAATTTGAACAGAAGTAGGAAATAACTAATGGTAGGCTTAGCATCTCAGTTTTACTAACAGCGTTCCAAATATCTTAAAACGTATAGAGGCTATATTTAAGTATTGTAACTTACTGTCAAAATCTTAGCTTACATTTTAAATAATTGTTTCATTATGCAAAATTGATTTTCGTAATGCCTATAAAGAAAAAAAAACACTAGGAATTCATTCTTTTTCAAAAGTTTGACCCTTTATATGTAATTTTTAATGCAAATAATATTTATATATATTGTGTTTTAAAATGTTGATCTTTTGTTTCGAGAAGGTCTTCCTTTCCCATCTATCAATAATATTTACGATAACTGAATTTTAGTAAAACCCTTCTTCTTCTGGTGCTCTGTTGAACCATCTTAATTCGTAAGTTATACTGATTATATTACTTTCGTTTGTGGCACCTTGGAATAGGTAAATGTATAACCTGGATTACCATACGCGACGGTTTCGCGGTTACACGTTCTTCGTCCTGGACCTCTGGTTCCGGTTATCTTGTCCAGCACTATGGGATGAAGCTGACTGTATTCTGTTAGTTGTTTCATCGCGTGACTACAGTATTCTAGTTTACGAACTTCTGAACTTTGTTCACAAAAAAAACCTTTTTTTAAGGGTCTTGTAGTATCCTGCTTCAGAACAATATCTCAAAGGTTTACAATTTGTTTGAAGCATTCAAGTCTGTAAAGATTTGCGCCTCCTCACACTAGAATCTATAAAGTGTCCGACAAAATCCAGCTTTTGGTTCGCGCAGAGGATAGGTTGTGTAGACGTGGGGTTCTCTCTAAAGTTTCAGGCTCTGCG
Source organism: Prosapia bicincta (assembly GCA_036971475.1). Taxonomy (NCBI): domain Eukaryota; kingdom Metazoa; phylum Arthropoda; class Insecta; order Hemiptera; family Cercopidae; genus Prosapia; species Prosapia bicincta. Next base: position 210,912,421 of record JBAIZL010000004.1, read on the forward strand.
CCCTACTTTTTAAAACTGACATGACGCCGTGCTCCCTCTCATTTATATTTGAGCAAAAATTACAATCCGAGTATGGAACTGAAGCCGGTTCATCTCGCATATAGACAATTTCAGTTCACTTTTCCCTCCGTTGGAAACCTACGCCCCCTCAGGAGGGCGCAGCCCCCAGTTTGAGAAGCCTTGGAGTAGATCATAGCATCTGAAGATATTCCTGCCTTAAACAAAAAATCAAACCAATATTCCTTGCTTGCCTTGTATTTTGACAGATACCAAAATATGGTAGTCGAAAAATACTGACGTCATAGCTTATTCACAGTTAACATCGGTAACAAAATTTACAAAACAAAGAACGTAGAAATGAAACAAATTCCAAGCAAGAAATATTACAATCCAGTATGCTCTCAAAACCTAAAACTGTGCGAAGTTTCAAAATATCCGAGTTGAATAGAAATAATGTTTTTGTATAATATGATAATGAAATAATCTGTTTACCAGGCAGGTTTCAACCAGTGCGCCAGCGAAGCCTGCGGGTTCCTGCTCTCACTGCCAGGCCTAGATTCTCGGGTGGGCCGACGCCTCGTCGCGCACTTGGGCCACTGCCTCACCAGCCCACTGAGCGTACAAGTGCCAGCAAGATCGCAGAGGTTCTCTCCACCATGTTCTCCCGCGGCCCCTCACTCTCACAAAGACTTCTACTCTCCTTTCACGACAATACTCAGCGCTCATGACCTGGCTCGACCAATCAACGGGCTGCTTATGACGGTCAAGGAGAACGAGGCCAATAACTCAAGAGACATGTGGCGGCCATGGTGAAATCGCTGTTCTTTACGTTATCACATATTTTTAATGTTATTTTCACATTGATCTCAGATAAAAGAAAATCTATCTCATCAAAGAAAGGATATTTATCGCGCACAACCTATTTAATCATTTATTTACGTTAATAGTTATAGGTAGTTTTATATGACAAAGTTATACAAAGTAGTTATAAATCTATGTTATTGTTCTAACATTAAGTTTTTGTTGTAATTATTTGACCTGATCTTTTTTGTAGGAATAGGCCGAATGTTGATTTTAGGTAATAAGCCTTCTTTTGCTTCAAAAATGCCTTACTTTTCTTTCGTCAACTTTGCACCGATATCTTCTGTCTTTTCTAAAATCTCTAGCGTGTTCTGAATCCATTTCAGTTCCGTAACCACCGCAGGAGTAGCCGGTTCTGTAGGGCACAAACTGACGGTGAAGCAAAGTAACAATTGTTCCATGAATTTACTCGAAGGAACTAATAATTCTAATGTATGAATATTCTACTTAATATATTTAAAACATTTAAAAAAGGGCACTATTCATGACTTTTTGCTCCAGGGTACCTGAATTTGTAGTCATACCACCGATCCATTTCGGAAGTGGTTTCCAATAACGACTAGGTTGTCTTCCACTGGATATCGAGTCGCTCCAGGTCTTAAATTTTCCCAACACCTAATAATATGTTGTAGTCACGGCACTGATCCATTTCGGAATTGGTCACGACTAGGTTGTCTTCCAATGGACTTCGAGTCGCTCCTGATCTTAAACTCTCTCAAGACCTAATAATAAGTTATGTTCTTGTAGTCACGGCACTGATTCATTTCGGCAGTGGTTACGACTAGGTACTCTTCCACTGGACTTCGACTCGCTCCAGGTCTTAAACTCTTCCAACACCAAATAATATGTTGTAGTCACACCCCTGATCCAATTCGGACGCGGCCACGACTAGGTTGTCTTCTACTGGACTTCGAGTCCCTCCAGGTCTTAAACTCTCTCAAGAGCTAATAATATGCTGTTGTTCTCATGGCACTGATCCATTTCGGAAGTGGTCACGACTAGGATGTCTTATTATGGTCTTCGACTCGCTCCAGGTCTTAAACTCTCCCAACACCTAATAATATGTTGCAGTTATGGCACTGATCCATTTCGGACGCGGTCAGGACTAGGTTGTCTTCGACTGGACTTCGACTCACTCCAGGTCTTAAACTCTCCCAAGACCTAATAATATGTTGCAGTTATGGCACTGATCCATTTCGGACGCGGTCAGGACTAGGTTGTCTTCGACTGGACTTCGACTCACTCCAGGTCTTAAACTCTCCCAAGACCTAATAATATGTTGCAGTTATGGCACTGATCCATTTCGGACGCGGTCAGGACTAGGTTGTCTTCGACTGGACTTTGACTCACTCCAGGTCTTAAACTCTCCCAAGACCTAATAATATGTTGCAGTTATGGCACTGATCCATTTCGGACGCGGTCAGGACTAGGTTGTCTTCGACTGGACTTCGACTCACTCCAGGTCTTAAACTCTCCCAAGACCTAATAATATCGATCTATTGAAATGGATTACTACATACAAAACTTATCAACAATAGGTTATGTTGCGGAATTTCGTGAATCGATCATATGTTATTAATTGTTATTCATGTCGGAGGAAAATATTGAATGTTGAATAACTAATAATAAAATCCTCATTCACATTATCACAGAGTAGGTACATGTTTTATAAATTACAATTGGGTGCAATACTATCTCAAACAGACACTTTTATCAGTAATACCTTATTTTTAACACCGATGCTGCCCTCCATATCGTCTTATCACAAACGTACGTGCACAGTGTTTTAGGCCTAAATAGAAAAATCATATATTTGACACAGTGGCTTGTTAAAATTCTATTCACCCCACAAATATCTTTTTACAATGTTTTTCTACATTTATTTTAGAAGCTTTTGTTACTTAGCAATAAATTTAAAATCTACCTGTAAGTCTTTCAATGTATTTGTAGTTTGTTCAAGTTATATGTCTCCAAACTTAAGTTGGTTGTAACGTATAATAACTAGACGCTCTCTTTTTAAACTGTAGGTGTAAATGTTTGTTAATTTTTGGGCTAACTGTTCTATTCCGGTCATATTTCTTTGTAAAAAACTGTGACCTCTGTCACAGATAATAGAAAAGCAACCCACAGTGTCAGCACAATGATATTAAAAGGCAATTGTTTTGACGTCATTTCAGGCGCTAAATCATAAACTAGGCCTGCTCACCGCCTAAGGGAAACCCAGTCAGCGATTAAACTTGGAATCATTTACTATTTTGAGTGATGCCCCGATAGTAGTGACTCTAGGATCTGGTGATTGAACTAGCATCAACACGATTGCCTTTCTATACTACTGCGCTGTCACGCTATGTTTCTATTCTGTGCGTTTAGGTTTACTTTAGCTCACTGAACTCTTAATGTAAAATTAGTTGGTCTTGAAATTTTAGAAAATATATTTGGAAATATATTGTAACCTATACGGTTATTCCGTACATATTGATTAAGACTAAAAAGGCTTGTCCTTTAGGCCAAAAAGGTTTAAAAGTTGAAGTTTGTTTGTATTTCTCTATGTTGAGCATAATCGGAAATCCATAAAGTAAATAATTTGATCTATTTGTTTCTATTGTATTTGCACTTTGTAGTTTATTCTATGTAAACTTGTTTTGGAAATATATTTTTTTATTACATTTGAAATATGTTTTATTACGTTCCTTTTGATTAACCAAAGACATGGGTTTTCATTTTATCGTAAGAAATAGAAGTTTTTTTAGTTAAAATAGCAGTCGACAGGAAAAAAAACTGAAACTGAAGACCTCAAAAACTGGACATTACAAAAAATAATGTAAACTAAGAACATAAAGTTCGAAAACATCAACAAAATATTTGAATACAAATTTGAATGAATCAGAATTTACAATGGAGAAAGAAGCATCAAATAGACAGAACGAAGAACAGAGCACAATAAAATGCATGATTAGAGTTTAGAAGGAACTTAGGTTCGACCAAATAAACACAAAGATATCATCCCACATTTCAATTGCTCTTGGGGTTAAATATGATATAACCTTAACAAACACATGCACACATACATACACACACACACACACACACACACACACAATTTTATACTATTTAATGCTTTCAGTTTCATTTTAATATTTTATCATGCATTCGACATCACTCGTGCAGAAAAACATTTACAATTATAGTTTTAAAACTGATTGTTGTAACAATTTGGACTTCACTGATTAAATCACAAGTAATTATTAAAATTACTAAATGAAAACTATTAACTTTCTATGCTAATGCGTTTCGAAATCCTCATTTCATAACGAAGCCCAACCTGAAACGAGGGTTTCGAAACGCGTCAGCATAGTAAGTTTATAATTTTCACTTAATTATTTTTAAAAAATTAACCTGTTATCGTACAATAAATAACGTAACATCAACCAAGTGTTATACAGTTGTTCTACAACATAAGCTATAACATAAAATCAGCTAACAACAACTTAAAGCAACTGTGGCGTAAATATTTATATTAATTAAAACAACCTCTCACCACAAATTCAACAAATTTTATTTTAACCTTATGTACATTTCGACTACAAAGTAATCATCTTCAGAGGTATTTTTACAAATAACTGTTATTTGTAAAAATACCTCTGAAGATGATTACTTTGTAGTCGAAATGTACATAAGGTTAAAATAAAATTTGTTGAATTTGTGGTGAGAGGTTGTTTTAATTAATATAAAATCAGCTGTAAATATTGAAAGAGTTCACTCACAATCCCACTACACACTAATTTATTATTACATACCGACTAGTTTCGACGCCTTCATCAGTGATTGGCTAGTAAACATAAATTAGTCACAATAGTTTAGCCAATCACTGTGAAGGTGACATCGTCGGCGAAACTTGTCTTTATTTAATAATAAACTAGTGTGTAGTGAGATTGTGAGTTTTTTAATATCTACGTTGTGAATTGATCTCACTAGATAAGCTGTAATTAATTTGTATGAAATCATATGTTATCACTTAATTTACTTTGAATACTGTGCAGTATAAATATCGATGTTGCACATTATCGATACACACCCTAACACTCACTAGGGCCTACTACATAAGCAAAGCCTCAAATACGATGAGAGTTCAAAATACTAAAAGAAACAGAGGTAACAATAAATTTAAATTAAATTAAATAAAAAAAAAAACATAAGTACTGAAAGGATAAAGTCCAAGATATAAATATATTTAGGTCTAGGTTTTTAAAAAATGACATACATCTCGTTTATTAATATTTCTTCGTCTTAGGAATAGCTTACAGCTGCAAAACCATAAACCTATCCATTAAACATTTTACTCATCCACAAGAAGATGATGGCAATATGAAATATAAACATACAAGAAATGTACTTAAATTAAAAAAGCAACACAAGCCAAGTGGATAAAAATCATACAGGAGTAAATTAACAAAAAAGAAAGAAGCAGCTGTGTGTGTGTGTGTGTGTGTGTGTGTGTAGCAGAGTTTTTATAGAAAATTATTTCAATTTTAACTTCTGTAAGCAGTTATATTTGCTTGGTTGAAAAGGTTCGGAGGTAAGTGGGCGTAATCTTACAGGAGTAGGTTTATAATTAAAAAAACGCAGATATATAAATATATATATATATATATATATATATATATATATATATATATATATATATATATCAAGTAAATAAGATTTTAGAATAGTAAATCAGATATTTAGAATCTAGAATTTTGATTCCTTTTAATCTGAAACAATTAGATTCAGTATTACATACGTACAAAACGTTTGTTCAAACTATAAAATTGCTGCAAAATTTGTTTTAAATGCTTAGAACATACAATATTCAGCACATTCATAATGTAGAATGTTTAAGGACACGATGTGAAATCATTATAACATAATATATTATAAACATTAGAAATGCTTACTTTATAATATGCTTATGCATAGACTAATAATATTAGAATGGATTATGTCTTAAATTTTATATTTTAATTTATTCAATTATTCACTTGGCAAGAATCCCTACTTACAGGTATTTCTCAGCGGATGCGATTCTTACTGAGGCCTGTCCGTGACCCACTGCATTGAGCAAGAGAGAAACGCGTCTGCTGAGAAATATCGGTAAGTAGTGGTTTTGTACCAAATGAATTATTAAGTAAATATTATTCATAACCTCAAGATGTACAATCTAAGACCTGCAAGTTTTTATTTTATGTAATTTTATTGCTAAAAGAATTTGAATATAATGCTAGCGAACATCTTGCGATTATTAAAACTGTGAAATAAACTAAATAGCTATTCTTATTACACGGTTGACAAATGTCTAATTAAATATTGAAATTAACTACTTATTGTATTACAATCATTTCACTTCTGGAGCAATGTGGACTAATTTTATCTAAAAAAATTATAAGTCACTAACCACAAAATAGACATCTTGTATTTTACTACGATTACCTGATGTAGGCTACATTTTTTTTAATATCTTCAGAAAAAAAGTACTTCTGAAGTTGATTACCATGTATTCGAAATATGCATCAGGTAAATGTAGTAAAATACAAGATTTTTATATTAAATTTCGCGGGTTTTTATTTATTTCAATATACTTATATGTTAAGATTTTAAATTTTGCCTAAAATATGTTATCTACAGTAAGACCATTACTATCTTATATTTATTTCCTCTATTAGAAAGCTATTGTCTTTCTGTGGGAGTTTTCCTTGGAGCTACATAACTAACAGCAGCAATCCATCATGAAGTCGTAGTCAGTGCACAGTGGCCTCGGCGACAATGGGCACCTGATGTCAGGCGGGCACTGGATGGGCACTCGATCTGCAACAAGTGTTTCGCTTAAGTTTAGTCCATGTATGTTCTTAATTTTCAAACTGTTTCTGTTTTAGGTTACCCGCCATCTTGGACACGCTGGACAGTCACAATTCGTCCAGGGCAGATTTAATTTTATTATAATCGTTAAAATTATTTTAATTTAGTTTCATTTTTTATTTACGACACAGTTCTTTTAATATTGCAGTGATTTACTATTGTTATATTTTTATTTAAGAACTGTGACAACATCAAAGTTAGAAAGTAGGTATTCATGTGATACAGTGCAAGTTTTAGCAGGCACGTTGTGGAAAGGATTAGGCACGTGACGAAAACCAAAGATTTAAAAGTACTCGAGAGTGTAGGCAAATATCTATTGCTTTGGTTTACCGGAAATTTCTTTAGTTAGGTTTTAAAGTGTTGGTGCCAACGTATCCCAGTATAAAGAGGAAGACTTATTTCTCCCTCTTATTCTTAATATAAGCACAAAAATAAATAAAGTCAATTTACCAGTGAACAATAGTGAATTCGATGAAACGAAATAACTACCTTAGTTCCAAAAAAACAAATCATTATTTTATTTTTCATTTCGTTATATATTTTAAATTTATTATTTCAAAACAAATTATAAGCATGCGCAAAGTATAACTCTCGAGCCATAGGAAGGGAGTTACTGAGATCAGAGCAACGATGACTGGCGGGCCCATAGGGGCACAAGAAGCCCGTATCCTCCAGGCAGTCAAAATTTACACCAGATACAATTGCATGTTTCAAAATAAGTAGATAAAGGTGTATATTTACTTGTTAAATAGAAGATGATCGTTTAAAGTCAGCGCTGTACTACGACCTTTACAAGATTTCATTACGTTACATTATTGTTGTGGCAAACATTAGCGCTAGAATAGAATTTCACCAGTAAGTTTGTTAGACAATTGTTGTGTCTCCCTCAGATAAAACTCTATATCCGCCCCTGTTAAAAAAAATTACGTCAGATTTAATACTGAAATATACGTTTAGTACTACACTAACTCACCATCAGGCCGGGCACACCCGCAACAGAATCCATGGATGACAGCATCGTTGAAGCGGCAATGGTGAGGTGGACAGTCGTCGTAATTGCAATGATGGCCTCCGAACATGTTCCACAAAGCTGATAGCAAAAACAAAAAGACAAATAAAAAATATAAACTGAATAACATACACTAATAAACAACGGTAAATATTAAAATAGTTCACTCAAAATTTCACTACACACTAGTTTATTAATACATAGAGACTACTTTCGACGACGATGTCGCCTTCATCAGTGACGGAGATGATCAGTACTAGGCAATCGCTGATAAAGGCGACATCGTCGTCGAAACTAGTCTGCGTTTATTAATAAACCAGTGTGTAGTGAGATTTTGAGTGAACTATTTTAATATATACCGTTGTTAATTGTTCTCTCTAGCTAAGCTCTAATTAACTTAATACACTAAGTTATTAGATAGATTATTTTATATTGACGTTAAAGAACGTTTTTAACTAGTCGTGTATATTTAACTGTCTTAGGTGTATACTCAAATTAGCTTCCTGCCATGAAGACTATCTCGTTATTAGAGTTAGAACTTAATACACAAGAAATTTATTACAAACCCGTTCAGTGTAAAGTATTTTTGTAGTATCTTATAGACAATAGAAAGCAACTTTATAATCCTCTTGGGAAGATTGCACCAAACCCCCTCGCTGCGCTCTAGACCAGAACCATTACAAGGGTTTACCTAGCTGTCAGCCAGAGCATCTAACTTTGGTTTTCACTACGGTAAACAACGTACATTAAAAAAAAAAAAAAAAATTAAACAATTTTCTCCGATGAACCTCCTGATGACTATTTGAAATCTAAAAATACAGTCCTAAAAACCATGGACGCCCATACCCGGGGCAAGGGAAAACCGCGGCAACCTTAGCTCACACTAGATTTAAAAAATAAAATAAATATCCACGCCTCATATATAGACCAGTAGTTTTTTCAGAAATTAATTTTAAAATTTAGTGAATTGTAGGACATTACTTGGGACTAAAATATTTATGTAGAAAAATTGTGTGTTTTTCTTTGAATATAGCTTAGGTATTTTTTATATATTATTGTTTACATATTATTAATTACTTTAAAAAAATTTGTTAAAACTTACTGAGACAGAACGTTTTCGATCGCTGTGTGCCGATCTTCATCAGTGTCTTCTGCTTGGAGATGTCGGGTCAAGCGGTGACGGTTTTAAAGGTAGGTTTTCGATAGTATCAAAAAATATGTGTGATTTGTATTGTGTTTGCTCGTTTAATATGTTTGTACTTTGTGTTTTTGTGTGTCTGTAAATTTCATATTTTTCTGGTGTGTTAAGAAGTGGTCCTTTTTTTGTTGGTGTGTAAGATTTAGGTTATGGTAAATGTCTGTGTATTTGTGTCCTGTTTCTTTTATGTGATTGTAAAATGTTGAGTAGGTGTTCTGTTTGTGTTTCTCGACTCTTTGTTTAAAGCTGTGACTTGTTTGTCCAATGTAGAATTTGTTACATTCGTCGCAGTTCAGTTTGTATACGCCTGATGCTTGTAGTTTATCTTTGTTGTTAGTGTCGTTTTGTATTTTGTATTGTAACTTGTTATTAGTTTTGTATCCTATTTTTTGAAATTTGCGGGCTATTTTGTTTGTTGTTTTGTTTATGAATGGTAATGTGATGTATTTGTTTTCCCTGTCTGTAGTGTTAATTTTAGTGTTTTTTTGTATTTTGTACCATAGTTTGTCTATTATTGTGGTGTTGTATTTACATATTATTGTTTCTTTAATAGAAAGTACGAGTAATTAGATTAATGTGTTTACTTCATTTATGCATTAAGTACTGTGGCCTAGTACTCTATAAGTAGTAATAGGTTAAACTAGGTTACAACTTGAAATATTTAGCTGATTAATTCTTTAGTATACAATGCCTTCAAGTCCAGCACCCCTTAACTTTCATATGGGCGCACATGCTAAAAACCACGTAACGTTTTGTGTAAATTAAGTTTCCTAACTATATAAACCCTCACGCTGTAATGCCAAGAACATCTCATTATTCTGTTGCTTTCTTTTAAAGAAAGATTTTTCTGAACATTTTTATTGCAATTTTCACTGTTTTCTAATAATTTTTTTTCAGAGCAAATTTTGTTTTAAAATTTTTAAATTGAAAAATTATTTGTCTCTATTTTTATTTTATATCAAAGGCGCACGATTAAGTCTGTGTGCGCCATATGGTATAAGTTGATAGGACATGATATGATCGGCACTACATTTCGAACCCCCGTTATCCAAGTCCAAGAAAGTTTACATAGAGAGTTGAAAAAACACTAAAATGTTTTCGGCACTAGTGGAGATCGAACCTTTAAAGAATGAATCAAACATTTTGCACTACTTTAGGTGAATTGACATTAAAAAAATTTCAAAACATGAATACATTATTTTTTACAAGTTATTGAAGGGAAGACCTATATATCGACACCCACAAAAGCTTCTGAATAGACATGATCATATAATTTGACGTCAGTATAATTTACGTTAAATGAATAGCGTCAATATAAATTCCATCAGGTTAAGCTAAGAGTCACCTCAAAGTGAATTGAATGATAACATATGATTTCATATATCAGCTGATTTTATGTTATTCGTTATGTTGTAAAACAACTGTAGGTTATGTTACATTATTTATTGAACATTATTCAGGAAAAAGATTATTATTAAATAAATAATAATTAATTTAATTAATTAATTAAATATTTTAAACAGTTAATAATTATATTAGTTTTATGTTTTAATAAATTTCAATACAAATAATTAAATATGACGATAGTAATAAGTTATGTACTTTTAATCCAATTTTTAAAATAAAACATTTTTAAACGCAAATAATGCTTAGGTAATTTTTCATAACGCAGAATTAAACGTTTTATTCATTCAAAATTTTTGAAGACGTGGCTGTAAAAGTTTTCACTTCTCTCTGCACTACCCAGAGCCACAACCTATTATTATTTATTTATTTTTTTTTTTAGACGTCCCGTCGTTGAGCTACTGTCGTTGTATTAGAAATATGACAAGCGTTAAGCAACTACTATTAACTAAGTAAATAGATACATACACGGGAACAACCTGGATGATCTGGTTGGCTGCCGTACATCCTCGAAGTCCCGCAGGCTTACAGCTTGACAATAAAGACAAAGTAAACCCAACATGACTGCTAGGCCTAGGCGTCCCATGGCTACTGAATTACATGACCAGGTCAACGGCCAGTTTTATCGGCCACGACTGTCCTGTCAATTAACTGAAATTATCGGTAGCTTAATTTTAACCGATTCTTGAAAACAAAACATTTACTTTGTTAATTTCAGGACAATGACGCGGGAAGGAATGCATCGGAAAGATAAACACTAATGTCGACCGCTTCAAACGAGAAATTAATTTTAAATTTTAATCTTTTCTATTTTAATAAGGCGGGTTTAAATGGAAGTATAAATGAATTTTTTGTAGGAAAATTCTTATCTACTAATATTAAGTATTTTGGGTGTAGGCGATTTACCAAATGGTGGTTACATTCGTTATTTTCAAAACCTATTTTCAACTTTGAGCAAAAACCAATTAATCAAAAATATATACAATTTCACAATTAATAAATAGCAAGTAATATAAACAAAAAATGTTAAAATTTAAAAGTAAATTCCTACTTAGGTAAAAAAATTATTTTAGGTAATTTTTATTAAATAATTACAACTAATATAAATAAAGTAACATAACCTTTGTGTTAAAACAGCTGTTCTACCACATAACCTATAACATAAAATCAGCTGTTTCATTAAATCATATGCTATCGCTTATTTTAACCTAAATGGGGCGAAATTACAATACTGCATATCTTGCCCCTTTTGTGAAATGTTTTCCCCCCCATATAAAACTAAATCTAATTCATTGTTAAATTTAATTAATGAATTAATATTTGAAAAAACTGCATTAACATCAAGTGTCATCCACTACACGTTTAAAAAATGTGTTAGAACTTGAGCCGACGAATGAAAAGTATTTTAATAGCCATAATCAAAGAATTGAAAACAATTCTTGTAGTCTATTTAAAATATTTTTATTCATAAACTATATTACAAGAAAACGTATCCCCATATTCAATATATATATATATATATATATATATATATATATATATATATATATATATATATATAAGAAGGGTATGAACTAATAGATGGAATCATAAACCCTTGCTATAAATATTATGACAACCTTTATGTAACACCACTAACACAGTTACCATCATCACAAGGTTAAAAATATACTGTATATATTTGGAAAAAATAAAATAAACACTGTGAGTTTTTAATGAAACCCTGTCTATTGTTTATCTCGCGGCTTTAATAAAACCTTATAATTTGTAAATCTCTTTTGTTTACTTATGACTGTGTTATACTAGGCAATGGCGGGCAACTCAATCCGCTATTGGGTGAATAACAATGAGTATCTACAGGGTTAGTGCCCAATAAAAAGTGGTGAAATTTGATTTTATATATTAGTTAAGGCTGTAACAGGGTCAAGGCTCAGTGGGAAAACTCGGGAGTTACATGGGACAAAGAATTACTCTCCCTAAGTATGCTGGTGGAGATCTCCACAGATTGCAGGAATATGAGGCGGTTTCAACACCAGAGGATATCAGGAATTCAGCAACTAGTACTTGGCTATTGTAAAGAGGTATGTAACCAAGCGATGCCAGTGTGAGAATACAGAGGGGCCTAATTACTTTACACCGTAAGATCTCGTCAAGATCTTAAAAACCATCAAAACAGGTGAAATTTAGTTTGTAATACGCCTTTGGGCAAGGTCAAGGCTCAGTGGGGAAAACTCGGGAGTTACATGGGACAAAGAATTACTCTCCCTAAGTATGCTGGTGGAGCTCTCCACAGATTGCAGGAATATGAGGCGGTTTCAACGTCAGAGGATATCAGGAATTCAGCAACTAGTACTTGGCTATTGTAAAGAGGTATGTAACCAAGCGATGCCAGTGTGAGAATACAGAGGGGCCTAATTACTTTACGCCGTAAGATCTCGTCAAGGTCTTAAAAACCATCAAAACAGGTGAAATTTAGTTTGTAATACGCCTTTGGGCAAGGTCAAGGCTCAGTGGGGAAACTCGGGAGTTACATGGGACAAAGAACTACTCTCTCTAAGTATGCTACAAATAAAATCCATGGTGGAGCTGACCACAGATTACAGGAATATGAGGAAGTTTCAATACCAGAAACAACAGGAATTCAGCAAGTAAATACTTGGCACAGAGGTAGGTAACAAAACGAATCCTGTGGTAGATGTGGTAAAATAGCAGAAAAGGAGCTGAGTGTCTTACATCGTAAGGTCCCTCCGAGATCCTATCATAATCATCGTAGGAACCACCAAAACACTGTAAAATGTAGTACACAAATCGGTCTAGGACTGGAATACGTCAGTCATTAGGCTATAACATAGTCAGGGTTCAGCGAGTATACTCGGACGTAACATGAGACAAAGAAATCCTCTCCCTAAGTATGAGATCCAGGCTGGAGCTGACAACAGACATCAGGTATGTGTTGGAAATTAAACACCAGAGGATGTCAGGAATTCAGCTAGAAGGTACATGACTACTGCAAAAAGATATGTAACTAAGTGAATCCTGCGGTAGGTGTGGGAAAAGAACAGAAAAGGAGCTAAGTGTCTTATATCGTAAGGGCCCTCCGAGATCCTACCATAATCATTTGGTTTGATCCTAAATTTGGTTCATTGATGGGTCACAAAACCGGGGCTAGGTGGGTATAATCAGAGGTTAGTTGGGGCAAAGAACTAGCCTACTCTCCATAGGTAGGCTACAACTGAGATCCATGGTGGAACTAAACAAATGGGAGGCTTCAAGCAGAAGATAGCAGTAAGTTCTTGGTTACAACAAAGAGGTAGTGTAGACAAAGGGAATCCTGTGGAAGTGATGAGAAAAGAGTAAAATGCTAGTGTTCCACACCGTAAGGCACTTGGAGATCCTCTTATAATCACCATAGGAACCACCAGAGAGAGGAATCGGAGTACGGTACTCAGGAATTACTCCGGGATGAAAGCAATGGTTCCGGGCAAGAAGTAATTTACTTCGCAATGTCTTTAATTTCAATGGAAACACTTTTAATAAATACTAATAAATGTTTAATCATGCATAAATTCACACTCGTTGACCACATTATTAAACAGCTGTATTTAAAACCACTACGCTTTACAACACATCTTAATGGCCACCTAGACATTATAATTAAGTGTAATTAATTAAACAGTTTTTTACGTTTAAATAAATTTTGAGTTTGAACTAGCCGTTTTATTATTATCATTAAGTTTCACCTTTAAAAATTATCCGAGCGCCAGGCACAGCAAAATCACGCAGATGTTTTATTTTTTGCAGTAAAAATAAAGTAATAACACACCTAACCTGTCCTTGTACAGACCTACGTGCTAAGGACAAAGATTACGTTAACAAACCGTCATCATCACGTGACTTCATTGATGGCTGCGGTCACGTAAATGCTTGATTAAAGTCACGTCTTCCATTCATTCAGAGCCACATCTGTATTGTGGTTGGCCGATTATAAAAAAAAGAAACACTCAAGTTAATTCATTTCTTCACTTGCCTTCGGATCTGTGACCGATCATGCGTTTATAACAGGTGTTTGGAGTTCTTCAATGGTTCTGTGTTCTGTGCAGACGACTAGGCGGGAGGGAATGAGACCGACCGAATCATCAGTCAACTGAAACATATCCAACTAGATAAAGTTAACAGGTGTAGAATAACTTCATATAAACGTGAATTATTTATTGTTTCATTTCTTATAATATGAACAGAATAACAAATAATATAAATAACAAATTTTAAAGTAAATTTCTACTTAGGTCAACAAAGAAAATTTTTATTTTTAGTTACTTTTTACTAAATAATTACAATTAATATTAATAAAGTAACTTAACCAATGCGTTAATTTAACCTACAGATGTTCTACTACATAACCTACAACATAAAAATCAGTCGTTTTATGGAATCATATGGTATCATTTTTTTTAAGCCAAATGGGACGAAACAACTATGTTGCATATCTTGCCCCTTTTGTGAAAATGTTTGCTCCTATGTAAAACTAAAATTAAATGATTATTAAATTTAATCAATGAATAATTATTTGAAAATACTCTATTAACATCTAGTGTCATCCACTATAAGTTTAAAAAAATGTATTTGAACTTGAGTGTATGAATAAAAAGTATTTTATTAACAATTGAAAATTTGAACAAGACTATATATATATTTAAGGAGAGGGTTAACTAATAGAAGGAATTGAATAAGGGTATTAACAATTATGATTGGGTAAATACAAAACAAATAATATGGAATTATTATAAGAAAACACATAACAAAAGTGTTGAATGTAGAAAAAACATTAATAAAACAATTGACTGTGTCGCTTTTAGGTTAATGATGATTATGTTAACTTTTAGACATTTTAGATTTGTCATTTAGAACAGAATCAGGGTAATAAGAAGGAAGATGAATTTAATATGTTGGCCTAAATGTAGCAAAAAGATTTTTTGAAAGAGAAAAAAAGAAATTAATAAGATTTAAAGGTAAAATATGGATATACTGTAACTCTAAACATTGCAAACATGAAAAGTTTTAAAAAACAAGAGTTACTGAGAAAGAAGCTAAAAAGGAAATAAATCATAGGGAATGGTCTAATAAACTAGATAAGAAAAGTGTTACATGAGTTAAGCCAGAATTTAGAAACATGGCTATAACAAACTGTCTTGTTTTAAGGTCAACGGCACTTATGTTAATTTTCAGACATTTTACAGTTGTCAGTTAAACAAATAAATCAGTTTAGTACAATAGCAAAACTGTAGAGTCAAGTAAATATAAAAGGAAAAGATGCTTTATATGTTTATCTTTAATCTAGCAAAAAGACTATTAAAGGAAAATAGTTCAAACTTAAAATTTGTTGTTGAAATAGTGATTTTGAAGAATTAAAACATCTTCGAAAAATGGGAAAAATTAATAAATGGGAATGGAGTAAAATTATTAAAAAGAAAAGGAAAAAAGAAAATTAATGTCAGAGAAGTTAAAAAGTCAGTAACGTAGAATGACCACTTGAGTACATAAAGGTATAGCTCAAAGTGTCACCTTATGGCAACAGAAATGGATTTCATGAGGAGAAGATACGAATAATCTAAAAGTAAAAGAATTAGAAACAAAAAATAATAAATTAAAATAGAATAACATATAGACAAAGAATGTGTTAAGTCAGAGTTAAATTGGTTAATTTGTAAAGAGATGAAATGGATACAAAAGAAAGAGAAAAAAGACGCCAAACATAATGAGGTTTGAGAATTACATAGATAAAGCAGGAAAACCTAAAAAAATTTGGGATAAAGAATAAGTGATAACGCAACAGCTTTGGAAAAATCCACTGAAGAAGCTTAAAAGAGCATCTCTCTGGCAATTATTACAACGTATCAATAAAAATCAAATATAACACAATGTTTGTTCTTTAAAACAAAACTCTAATGGGTCTGTTAGGTGGTAGGGTAGGATAGGTTATCTTAGAGGCAGGATGGGCACAGAAACATAATCTTAATTGGTTTAGTAGAAGGCTAGAATCACGGTACTGTACGTTTTATTCAAAACTATCCTGAGTTTTCCTTCTAAGTTTTCCCTTGGGTTTATTAATTTGAATGTAATTTTTCTTAAATTCATTAAAAATCATTTTCATATATTGATTTATATAACTTCTATTTTAAAAATACATAATAATATTCTAACACACCAATTAATATTTTTACAAATCTAGAATTTGAATCACTATTTGATTGGGTGTAAAAATAGCTCAAAGTTAAACTTATCTTAATTAATTAAATATATATCAAACTACGTTTTAAAGTTTTTGTGTATTAAGTTTTTCTTAAATATTATATAAGTTAACATTTTTTGTTAAACTTACAGCATTTTTGTTGTACATCTTGAGGTTTTTTACAAAAATGGTTTTATTGATAGCATTTGCTAAAACACATTGCAGGGCAGGAGTATACAAGGTTACATGTAAGGACTTCCCTAGCCTCTAGATAGATTAAACAGGGGGAAACCTCACTACATGATAGAAGGAATACATAACAAACATATAAAACACATAACCCAAATCAAATTTAGCTATTTATATACACAACACACTACACACACCAACATTAACATATATCTAAAACCTCTTCATTTCATCAAAAAAACCAATAAAGTAAACACGACAGAAAACTTTAAAATATACAAACACCACGACACATTCTAAACAAAACAAGACACTCTCATAATAAAAATACTATATTATAACACATAATTAATGACTCTATGAACAATGACACACCACATAACACCAAAACACCCCAAACTCACAATAATACAATAAACCTAAGCAACAGTCTTAACCATGACTCACAACATTGAGCAATGCATTTCATCAAAAAAAGCAGTAAACTAAACTCAACAGAAAACTTTGAAATATACAAATAACACAAAAACCAACAACAACATATTCTAATCAAAACAAAACACACTCATAATAAAATATAATATTTGAACACATAATTAACAACCACTCTATGAACAAAGACCCATCACAGAACACCATAACTTCACCATAATACAATAAACCTAAGCAACAGTGTTATCAATGACTCACAGCATTGATTGATGTACAGACCTAGTGTGAAACACATCTGGTGAAAAATATCAGTAAGTAGGCCTAGTATTTTTTTTTTTTTTTGTCAAGTGATGTCAATAAAAAATTATTTTATAAAATTACACTGATCACTTAGTCATATTATATGCAGGACTGCTTTTCCCTATAAAGATTAAAAAGGGGTTCATGTGGTACATTCTTATGTATGTATAAGGGAAAGGGTGTCTAACTACAGGAAGGGTAATATAACAACACGCATCTCCCTTGATGCTGGAATATAGTAATGGAATTATAGCTCATGTAGATACAAGAAAATAGATCTATTAAATAATTTCAGTTATTGAAATGTGAACTTACTATGGCACAAATACTATGAAGAGCAACACAATAGGGAACAAAGAAATTTATCTTGTATACATATACAAAACCTTAAATTAGATTTCTCAAAAACTCCAAAAAATAGGACACATGATAACATTTAAACTAACAATAGAAACAAAAATAATAAACTTCAAGCACCAGGTTGTACGCATGAATTTACATAGACTGTAACAAATTATATATTGCTTAAACAGATTGCACCTTTCAATAAAGGTATAAAGCAGTGATTCCCACAAACATCGTTCAAGGACCATTTTTGATCGCTATATAAACAAGGACCCCTTATATTTTTAAACTTAAATTGTAGATTTCATGCAAAATAATTTCAATTAACTTATATTAGTTATTATTAAGTATTTTATGGTTTGCCTACCCACTTGCTTTAAGGTAGAAACTGTTCTTACATATGAAAACTAAATTTGGTGCTACCACAAGTTTATTACAAGTTGATTCAAAAAAGTTTTTATTTTTATTTAAGATACAAAAAGTAAGACTATTAACATGTTAAAGTTTGTAGGTTCAGGCAAAATTCATTTAACTTATTTATAATATTATTTTGTTTGGGACAAGCAGTTAATGAAGTAAAACAAGCATTATTAATCTGTTTTAATTGCAATAGACAGGGAAAAGCTATTGAATAAAAATATAATAAGAATATTGATATTATTATTAATTCAAAATTGTTACACAATGCAATTGCAATAGCTCACAACTTAACAATAATTTCAGTGAGATGAGTTGAAACTGTCCTTTGAGTTTATTATTTCAGAAAATTTAAATTTCATACTTGATACTTTTACTCTGAAATCATAATGTATATCAAGGTGATTTCTGTATTTATTTTTTGTGAAGCATAGTTACGGATACGGCCGCAGCGAACGTGTTAAATAAAAATATTTTAATTTCAGTGACATCTCATAGACCAATAAGACATTGTCCATGGACCCCGACGGGTTCCTGCACCACCTGTTGGGAACCACTGACATTAAGCATGCACCCTATAAATATTTCACTGAATCATTTTTTTGCTAACATTATCGAAACAAGCACCCTTTAATGTATGTCAACCATAAACTAGACATTCTCCACATCAACAAAAATTTAATCATACCTCAACAGACAAGAACCATTTGAAATTTACAAACATACCGAAATACAAAGTAAATATATTAAATAAACAAAGTCAATACAAATTACAACATTTTTTGATCATTACAAAACTGGCCTTTAAAACTGCTGTCGCATAGCTCAACAACATTGCCCAATAACCAGGGGCGTAGCCAGGGAAGTGCACATACCCCCCCCAACCAATTAACTTTAGCAGAAAAATATTAACCTAAAACAGCACTAGGATTTTAGCAAAACAGCTTCCAGGTGATCCAACAATTATGTAATTTTAAGTACCAAAATACCATAAAATCTGATTTCTAGACATAAAAATGTTCAAACTTTTCCCAGAAGGATTCCACCCCTTGAACCTCCAGGTCATATAGGTTTTCAAAAATTTACTTGAATTATATATTCAGCAAGTTATTAATATGTTATAGAAGTTTTGTCAATCATCTTGGATAATGAAATCTACAAAAAAAAAAAAAAAAAAAAATCAGGCATCACCTACTAAGAAATTAATGAAAGGATTGGAGAAGAACAGAGTGGGGATGAAACTGTTACCAGAAACTAGACTAGTTACATATCATTAAAAACGATGAAAAACTTTATGGTTTCCCTATACTTGAATTCAGATTTATAATAGATTAACAGCCTGTAATAGAGAAAATTCAAAATTAATAACACTGATTTCAATTTCCAACTAACACGTTATGAAAACGTGAATCCATTATCACTTATTGAAGATCACAATGTGAAATAAAAACCTATATAATACAACCATCAGAATATTATCCAATAGAGTTTGTTAACACCTGAAAACCAAACATAACCTATAATTTCCTTATAAGAAGAGAGGTAATTGTGAGGATGTGGTAGAGCAATCATGTCCACAGAACATCTGTTCAGAAGAAGAAGGCGTAGGTGGTGTACAGTTGTGGTTTGAGTTTGAGGTGCCATAACAAGGTAATTATTTCCCTCTCCATCTTATCCTTAAGCAGGTATTGTGGTTTAAGGTCAATCATCCATTCATAGATTGTACAGTACATGGTTGTTGAGCAATACTGATTGAAATAAAATTTACTGTATAAATAAATAAAAGAGTGGATATTACCATATGATTAATATCAGACCATTGGCTTACAATATGTCTTGCTTTTTAAAAGATACCAGTTATGTAATATATTGGTGTGTTCTATACAGTAGCATATATATATATATATATATATATATATATATATATATATATATATATATATATATATATTTTAAAACAACATAGGTTATTCAAATACAAGAATATTTATTAATTTATATTCAAAGCTCTTCGTTGGTAAACAGTACCAACATCATCTATTGGTGTTGTACCAACATCGATGATATTGGTACTGTTTACCAACGAAGAGCTTTGAATATAAATTAATAAATATTCTTGTATTTGAATAACCTATGATGTTTTAAATTAGTGAACAAAAAAACGTATTATATATATATATATATATATATATATATATATATATATATATATATATACACATATATACAGAGGTTTGGCCCTCTCAAAATATAAACAATATAATTTTTATTGATCATTTTAATAAATGTTATGAAGTATGAATCCAAAATCATAACGATTTTCAAATAAAGAGTAACCTAAGTATCAAAATTAAATTAATTAGATAAAAAGTAATTCAAAGAACTGATTTATTTTATGTAAAGTCTATTTCAATTAAACAACAATTTTTTAAAGCATTAATCTCTGAGTACCATTTGAAAATTCTAAGGCAAATATTGTTTCCATACAGGAACCAATGGGGCAAATAGCAGCTTGGTTCTGTTCAGGACTAGTTTTTTTTTCTTTTTATCTAGGGAAGTCTTATTAATAAAATAATTACATAATAATAAAAAAACTGTGACAGCGATGTTGCAAAATTTAAAAATTTTTTTGAGCTTGCACATTTTTAAGTAAGTATGTACAGTTTACTTTTCATAATTACTGTGAAATCATATTTTTTTCTTCATTAGCTTTATTTTATCAACAACATCCTTATTTTAAGATTGACAATAAACAACATTTAAAAATATTTCTATAAAAACCATTTTTAAAACATATATGATTAATGGAATGGTTTTATGGATGTCATTATAGATTTGACATACAATTGTGTTTTAATTACACCTTTGGGGTGATTTTTTTTCCATAGGTAAATTATCAATGCATGACCATAGGTAAAAAGCAAGTACACATATGTCGGACACTCCTAGATAAAATTTAAATAGTCGCAGGTGACACTAGAGTATCACATCAGGTAAACATGTTGTCTGATGAACAGTGTTAATTAGATGTCACTATACACCTTGGCCTTGAAAAATGCCTTTTCATCATCAAAACAATCTACCTTAGCTATACCTTTGAACAAAATTTCAAATACTAGGCTTTATCATCTTTGCAAAATCCTTACATTCTTAACATACAGGCTGCTCTCTTCCAAGAGAGGTTCCCAAACTAGGGGGCCTCCCCCTTTGGGGGATATGAAGGCAAGTCAGGGGGGCGGAGACAAGTTGGGAAATAGTAAGATAACTTCTCATTTAGTTAAAGTTTAAATACACAATTTATCATAATTTAAAACTAAATTTACACCTCAGATTTCTTTTACATGTGTAATCTTAACTATGATGTTCAGAAAATTTAAATGGAATGTATGCATTTATAAAAGAAATAAAAGTAAAGGTTGTGCAAATTTTGTAAACTTGAAGTTAAATTAATATCACACGTTGAAAAGAATAATAGTACAAAAGAGTTGCGAAATTAATGTTTGCCGTTCAACAGCTCCACAATTGACAAATCTTTGTTTTCGATTAAACGCTTAAAAGTGTATCACAGGCAGCTCTTCGATTATACTTTCCATTCAAGCACCTATTTGTTGAAAAAAAAACATTTTCAGCACTTGTTGCAATAAAAACAAACTTGATGTTGCTAATTACTTGTGTTGTGCCATTACTAAAATATGCCTACAACCTCAAATAGGCATGCAAGTGTAAAAGATTTAAGCTTATTCGTTTTACTAACAAATATTCCTCTTATCCGTTACAATTTAACTTGCAAATAAAAACTTGAAATATCATGTTTCTTGTGAAATTATGTATAAATAAATAAATTGTTTTTAATATATATATAATATTTGTTTCTTTTTCATATCGCCCATACCATTGTACTATAGTGTAAAGTGGAGGGAGCGTGGGAGGCTTTCATATCAAGAATGGGGGCGTGGTACCAACAAGTTGGGAAACCCCTGTCCTAGATGATCTTTTGCTCTGGTTTCATTCTAATCCCTTTATATGATTGCAATGCCTAACACTCTCTTAGTGAAAATTCCTATAATTGGGACATTGTGAAATATTACAGTCATTTGAAGATGCATTGCAATCCTTGATCCACTCTAAGAGAAAGTTATTATCTAGTATAACATATTTCAAGCCTCATATTATTGTGGCGTTAATATCTGTTTTAATATTTTATTAGTTTTTCTAATACAGTATATAATGTAATTTTTTTTAAAGTAATAAAATATTAAAAACCATGGGTTATTGCAAATGTTCATAAACATATTGTAAATCTAACTTCCTTCAATTTATAGTTTATTCATTGCTTAAATAAATTTCTATTTTTTTTGTTTAATAAGTTCCTATTATATTTAGGATATTCTCTCTATTCAAATTTATTGTTATTAAACTGGCTTTGTATATTTACCTAAGAAACTACAATTTTCACTACAAGAGGTTTATGGTCACTTTCACAATTTTTAATCTCTACTACCCTTACATATAATAGTTCTAAATACTTACACAAATAAAAAAACCTCAGAATACCAAATTGTTAAAAAAGAAATTTTCATATCTAACAAAATTTTCAAATTCCAAATTTTTCAAACATTTATTCTGTCTAACTTTTATAAGTTTAGTCTCGATGTTACATTTTAGTTGTTTGAAATTAATAATTTTATTTCTGTGTATCAACTGTTTGTAAAATATACATTAAATGACCAGATTTGTGATCTTATTATTGGTGTAGTTTCACAATGAATTCCAATGTTACTTCTCTACTTAGTTTATTCTATAACTTCTTACTAAATATAGAAAATGTAATCTAGACATATTATTCTTTCTAGCCTAACCTGTTTAAAATGGTTTGTTACAGCATTTACAATCTTGTCTATATTTGAACCTTACAATGTGTTCTATACATTCACTCCAGGGTAGAAAAATACTAAAGATTTTTTACTCTAGAGCATGCATCCTCACTACGTGGTCCGCGGTCCGCGGACCTCATGCAACCCTGTGAATGATTTTTTGCAGCCTTCAAACAGGCTGTTAATATTTTGAGAATTTAAGTTTTTGAAACTCTTTTTTGCGCAAGATACCACTAACCTACTCACGTTTTCTTTTCCATAGTGTTCGTCTAATAAACTCCAAAGAGTCCAGCAATAAAAATAATGATTCGTCACACATTCTGAGCACATGGTTGTTGACTTGATGGGGAGTTAACACAACTGATTTTGTCATATGGCCAAACATCAAGTAAAGGATGGATGATGTCGTGCAACTCCTCAGTTGATTTTCAATTTAAATTGTGTTCTTGTTATTATCAAGTATTAGGGGAAAAAACCTTTGGGCCCCTGTTAAAGCAATGAGTCAGTTTTTAACTCATGCCCCATTAATGTTCTGTCATGTATTTTGATTTAAAAGAAACCAAATTCATCTACTTGTAAATGTTATCTGATTACTCTCTTTTTATATATGACCAAAAATTTATACCCAACAGGTAACCATCAATCTTCTTTCAATTATCTAAAGAACAAAAAAATGCTTCACTATCTTTTTTCCATACACTTATTATTCTCAAATTTAATTAATTTATTCACTCGATTTTACACACAAAGTCTTTCAATTATGACACTAAAGGATAATTTTCAGGTTATATGTTTAATGCTGCACTGATTGGCATATCATGAGATGGTTTCAGTTTAAATCATCAGAGAAGAGTACACATGTGCTTACTTTTCCAAATATATGGTATAAATCCATATAGAAGGATAATCTGCTTTGGAGAAGACCAAGCAGAAGACACTGATGAAGATCGGCACATAGCGATCGAAAACGTTCTGTCTCAGTAAGTTTTAACAAATTTACTAAATTTAAAATTCGAAGTCATAAACTATTGTTTAAGTGATTAATGAACTAGTTTGTAATTCACTAATGCTTTTTATCCTTGTAAAGAGGTGTAAAAATTGTTTCGATATTAAAAAATGCAAACCTAATGACAGAATACAGTCTAACCAACAATCAATACCTTGAGTACATACAGACAAGTAGCCAGTGTTAAACTAATACAGCATTCCTAGTGGGTGAGGTATTTATGTGAATAGGGAAATATTTTTGGGTAATCTTTAGTTAGTTATTTTAGGCAAGACTCAAGAAGATTTTATGACACTGTCTGTTACATCAAAAAAAAAAAAAAAAAAATGTTGAGGTAGTATACTACAATAGTATGGTTTTGTTGAAAAACACCAGTCATGATTACAAGAGTTGATTACCATATTCCTTATTTCAATGGAAGTTATTTCTTGAATTTTGTAGTCCATTATGTACAAAACTAATAACAAACTACAATACAAAATACAACACGACACCAACAAAAAAGATAAACTACAAGCACCAGGCGTATACAAATTAAACAGTACAAACTGCAACAAATTCTACATTGTGTAAACAGGTCGCAGCTTCAAACAAATAGTCAAGGAACACAAACAGAACACCAACTCAGCATTCTACAGTCAAACAAACCCAATACAATACTTTGAATAACCTGCCTTTAAAACCGTCACTGCTCAACTTAACAACAACTTAAAGCAGAAAATTTAGACACTGATGAAGATCGCCATGGAGCAATCAAAAACGTTCTGTCTCAGTAAATTTTTACAAATTTACAAAATTAAAGTTCGGATAGTCATAAACTAATGTAAAAGCGATTAAGGAAGTTATTTATTAATAATTACTCAATTTATTCTATTAGTTCATACTCTTCTTATATAAATATATATATATATATATATATATATATATATATATATATATATCTTATTTGAATTTTCAGTTGTTAATAAAATAGTTTTTATTCATCCACTCAAGTTCAAATACATTTTTTAAACTTGTAGTGGACGATACTTTTGGTTAATACAATCTTTTCAACTATTAATTCATTAATTAAAGTTAATAATAAATTATTTTAGTTTTATATGGGAGAAAAACTTTTCATAAAAGCGGCAAGGTATCCAATATAGTTATTTTGTCCTATTTGGCTTAAAATAAGTGACAACATATGTTTATAAAACAACTGAATTTATTTTATTGAATGTGTTGTAGAACAGCTGTTTTAATGTCTAGTTTATGTTACTTTATTTATATTAGTTGTAATTATTTGACAAAAACTAACTAAAACTAATTTTTCTTTGTTAACCTAAGTAAGAAATGGCTTTAAAAAAGGTTTGCTTATATTGCTTGTTTCAATGAGAAGTTGGCATAGACATAAAACTAGAATATTTATTCCAAAAACAGAAAAAATGAAGAGATTGAGGAATGTGAAAGAAAAATTTCAATTAGATGGTAAATAAAATAATTATTGAAATGGGATAACATTTTTCGTTAAATTTGCTTGTCCATGATGATCAGCAAATCTATTAACATTTTTGTATACTAGTGACTTGTATAAGTTTATAATTAAATTTTTAAAAACAAACCTACTAACACAAATTTTTCTGACAACAGTACGGAATTATTAATAGTGTTTGTACTATCAGTCACCCAACCTTAAAGCAACTTTTCAATGACGTGGACAAGGAGTGTATGTGATTTGTACTGAGTTTAAATAGGATATATGACAATAAATTTGAAATACTGAAGAGTAAAGATTGGAATGTTTAAAAAAAAGAAAATAGTTATAAATTTTATAGTTTTATGATACAAAGTAATGAAAGTCTGGGAAAGAGTGTCTAAAAAACTTGAAAGTAAAAGAATTTCGAGATGAATACAACGTTAAACTAAGTGTACTTGTGGATATTAAAACCCTTTGGGATATTATAAAGATTTTGAATAAGGAAAAAAGAAAAATAAGGAGATACAAAAACAATTATTTAATCAACACTCAATAAAATTTTTCCAAAATATAACATTTTTTAATATTTATATTAACAACTAAATATATTTATTCCATTTTCAAATGGAATATATACAAATATAAACCTGCTGATACAGCAGAAAAGGTGCTTAGTTTTAAACGTAAAATTTATATTATGCATTGAAATATATAAACCAAACCCTATTATTTTAAATAAAAAGCATTAGCATAAATTCATTTGATATTTGTGAACTAACCATTAGAGATATTATTTAAGGATACTTTGACAGATATAAACGGTTGTTAAGGAATAAGTATCTATTTATCTTAGTGTTAAAATAAATTTAAATAGATTTATCTTCAACAACTCAAATTTTTGGTGCTGCTCGAAAAAAAATTCTTTGTAATTTGACAAATAATAAACAAATTTTACTAGTAAATGAAACTAATATTTCTATATGTAACAAATTGTTTTCACAGCTATTTACACAACTCTGTATAGAAAAGGTGAAGTTTACATTAAAATATAAATGCTTGTTTAATTGCACATAAAGTGTTTTGCTGTAAAATATTTGTATCTTCAAAACATTATCAATACAAAACTATTACTAGCAAGCATTAGGCTCACAGAATCTACTAAACGTTTTTAGTTTAAGAATTTCTCAAAAATACTATTGATAAATTGTATATATAAACATTAGAGAATATAAACGTACCTGAAAAAATTGAATTGTTTTAACTACATTGTTAAAAATAATTATTATATATCAAATTTGTTCTCTATTAAGAGAGATAAAGTGAAAGTTTGATTAACTTTATTTACTAAATGATTTGTTAAATAAAAACCTCCTTATAATATTCCTTAATTAGTTTGAAATAATTTGTTGATAAAATGTGCACTTGTATATTTAAGTAGAGCTTAACATTACGCTGAGCGACATCACAGTTATTTTATTGTCATTTAATAAGCAGAGATCCAAGTGTAGTCATCATCAGTCTTCTGGGCACTGGCACTGCTTGCAATTCTGCATCTTGTCTACGAATACTTCAATTTGCAAAGTCATCTCAAAGAAATTAAACTTTGAATGAATCTTTCGTGACGCGGATTTTAAAATTTCATGAGAGTCCACTCCAGGATCTAAAATTAAGAAATTAAAACTTATGTTACTAGAAGAATATCTTTTAGACAAGCTGTAAATGACATTCATATTTAACCGTTTATATACATTAAGCGGAATATTCCACCGATCATAAATGTCACTACATGTTGTTACTCAGAATATCAGTTATTAAAGCGTCTTATTTAATCATCTTGATATTACTGATTAAACTATAAGTAATTGTTGGGTAACTATGCGAATACTTTTGAACTTACTTGATGACAAGTATCGAAACAATCATTTCAATTTACTTACAAGTAATTTAGTAGAGTGTCAGCTTCGTAAAAGAAACGATTGTTTTGAAATGCATCAACAAGTAAGTTTAAAAGTATTGAATTAACTACGCAATAATTACTTATAGATTCTGCTATTGCCTATAAGAAAGTTTCTTTAGTATTTGAAAATCATGTTGTTAAGCGCATTACTTATTACAGCTGTTGCTGGACATAAACAGTTGAATTTTTCTTAGATGTGTCATATGTGGAATCATTCAGTGTGAATCTTGTACATGGCAAGTGGATGTATTTACTCACCAACAAGACAGTAAAGCAGTTAGAGGTTTTCGCTTATTTATTCACCTACGTATTAATTTTATGTTGAGTATAGGTTTTTTTATGTATATACTCATTATTCTCAAAAGTGATGAGTATCAATTCTGAAATTAATGAGTATCTTATTGATTTTCATTATGAATATTCCTGAAAATAATAAACATTTCTATCCTGTTTCGACCATAATTATTAAGATTATTTAATGTAATGTTAATGACACTAATGCAGTTTTTTTCAACTACAAGTATAAGTGACTGATACCAATCTTATAAAATAAAAAAAATACAATTACAATTTATTTTGAAAGAAAACTCTTAAAATTAAGCACCTATGAAATTTACAATTCCTTACATAGCATCCAAAGAGTTAAGGAAAACAGTATACTCTTTACAATAATGAAAATGAGACTAATAAATATTTTTAAAGGCATAAACTACAAATTGCAAATATAACAAAACTGGAAACAATATTTTGTGAACATAAATGAAAAATATGTGATTAATTACTTTAAAATCCTTCCTAGCATATCATAAACCTCTTATAGCCTTTAGGAATAGCTTATCAAAGTTACAAGCTTATTCTTAAGAGTAACTATATACAAAAAGTAATTGATAAAATATACAAGAAGTTTTATTTCAAAACATAATTCCTCTTACTTGGAATAAGCAAAAAAACACTTTATTTTCAGCACTGTACTAATTAGCATTAAACATTCAACACTCTATTCTAAGCTGTTTCATAAATGGGGAACAGTACTTTTGCGTGTGATTTCTTCAATAATATAATATTGAATAAAAATTATACCTGAAAATACAATTAATAACAATAACCCACAAAAAAGGTTTCCCCATTAACAAAATTGAGTTACCAAAACTTTTATCATTAAATAATATATGAAATATAAAAATTTAATGAAATATTTATGTTTAAAGCATTAATATCAGCATTTTTCAAACAATTTTAAAATCGAATAAATTTTATGGTAATTATATAGACGTGCGACTACTGCTATTTTCCTCATATTCTTTTACTTTTCTTTCGTCCTAGACACGAATCCAACATTATTTTTTGTCGTTGGTGTCGTTTTTTTAATATATACTTAAAAAAACATAACTTAAACTAACCTTTATTGGCGTGCGACTACCGATATTTTCGTAATTTTTTGTTTTCTTTTCTTATGTATTTTTACGTCCTAGACACGAATCCAACATTATTTTTTGTCGTCTACGTCGTATCGTCATTATTATTTTATTATTAAACATCTAGATTTTGTTATAATTTTATACAACATTACTATATACCTACATTAAAATATACCTATGAAGTATCAAGTCAGGATGAATTTGGTTATAATTTAATTCAACATTACAATCTACCTATATTAAAGTATACCTACGAAGTATCCAATCAGGATATATTTGGTTATAATTTTAAACAACATTACTATCTTCCTATATTAAAATATACCTAAGAAGTATCCAGTCAGGATAGATTTGGTTGTAATTTTCTGCATCGGCAATAAGTCTAAATATTTACCAAAATTACCAAAATCACTCATTTACCAATTTACTAAGTAATGTGAGCCATGGACAAAACTCTGTAACTCTAAACATTCCACTCTCAACAATATACTGACCAAGTGCGAAACCCATCTGCTGAGAAACATTAGTAGTAGTAATTTTTTGCCAAGTAAATTGATAAATAATTATAAATATATAAAACAACTGTGGCGTCATGTTTAATTTAAATAAATGAAACCTCTATACCACAAATGACTTTTTATTTTATTTAAAACCTTATGTACATTTCAATTACATAGCAATCATCCTCAGAGGTAATTTACAATAAAAATATATTTAAAACCTTATGTCATTTCAATTACATAGTAATCATCCTCAGAGGTAATTTACAATAAAAATATACATTGAAGCAACATTTTTCATCAAATATATATACCGGTAAACACCAAACATTCTATAGAAATAAATAATCTTAAATTAGTGAAAATGTTAAATCAAAAGGTCTGTTGAATAGTTTTGAAAGTTTGCATATACATAAATATGACAAAAATAATTTATTAAATGGTGATAAAGGGCCTATCCAGATCTCTCAATTACATTCACTAATTAGGAGATAGTTGTAGGTTTGTAAAATTAAAACATATGTATAATTGTATTTTGGTTAAAATTGATATATGTATAACGGTAACTCTTCACGATGGAAGTTGAGAGACCAGACCTAGTTGCAGAGGGGGGAATTTACTGCAACGTGATTGGTTGGAAAATGTAAAAAGGGGCATAGCAAAGCAGTTACAGGTGTATATATTTGATGATAAATGTTGCTTCAATGTATTTTTGTTGTAAATTATCTCTGAGGATGATTGCTATGGAATTGAAATGCACATAAGGTTTTAAATAAAAGAAAAAGTCATTTGTGGTATAGAGGTTTCATTTATTTAAATTGATAAATAATTGTTTCTTCAAAAACCTCAAGATGTAAAACTCCAAAATTGCAAGTTTCAATACAGATCGGTGATCTAAGTAATAAACTGACAACCATGAACAGCCCTCCGACCAAATGCTCAACATGTCTGCTGAGAAATGTCAGTAACAAATGGTTTTTTTGCCAAGTAAATGGATAAATAATTGGTTATTTTTTTTTATATTAAATAAATTATCCACAATTTCTTAAAATTAAAAATTAAAAAAACAAAAGGCACTCTGTATTCTGTTCAGACGCCTTTTCAGAAGGGAGGGAAAGAAATGAATTATATAGAAACCTTCATAGTATAGGTGAGTCAGCCCCCCCCCCAAAACGTTTCCCAACTCACTACTATGTAAGACTAAACTAAAGCTAAAATGATCAAAAGATGCAGCCTGACACCAACATCTTGTGGAACTAGACTCATTAAAAATGTAGTAAGAACTAAGTTAATACTAGAAACACTATATCTATGGTACACTAACAAATTTTCTTTCTAAATAAGGTGGTTTTCTAAAATATAGTGAAAACTCTTTTAAAATTCATGCTACGTCTTTATAAAACGTTTTACCTTATGTGCTTGTAAAACATTGCTTAATAAGTTGATTTTATCTATAGAAACATTTCATTCCTGTGGGAATGAGACAGTTTAGAAAGTAAATGCGTTTGTTGTGTATAATAAGAAGTAGTATAATGCGTCTAGTGATGCATTAACTACGATGGGTTGTGCTGTAACACAATTCCTTGTAGCTATGCAAATGAGAGAATTGTACTATTGTGTTTACTCATTAAATAAGTGCTACAATTGAAAATGAGTGTGCAAGCCCCTGTAAACCAAATGAAGTGTGGTGAGATATCTTCAAGCAATAACCTTTTTTTAGCAGCAAACGAAATTGTGTGTATTACGTGATTCTGAAACATTATAAGTGAAGTTGTCTTGAGTTTTACGGCTGAAAGTTGAAGAGTAAATGTTCAGGTTGGACTTCTGTAGTCATTAATAGATCGTTAATAATTTGACCACGACTTCCTAAACAATTCAGACGAGTGTATCAAATTGTTTTGCATAAGGTAATCACTTAACACTTAAATATCACCTAGAACCTTTGTGTTCAGTGGGTTCTAGAACTGTCCACCGGGTTTCACAAAACCAAACACATGAGTTTTTGCCTAAACAGTAAACTCTCTATAATCCGGCCCCTTCAATAATCTGCCATTTACACCAAGTATGGAAGATGTTAACAAAATCAATATGTAAACATAACTTGTATACTTTTTAATACATGTCGATGTCAGTAACTGAGTGCCTTCACACCTTCTAGTTGTGTAGCACATGATATACAAATGATTTTGTGCCGTATGTTGCTGTAGTAGTTATTTACAATGACTGTAACTGAAGAGCAAGTGACGATATCGTTGCAGTGTAAATAGAAACATATTATTTTTTTTTACCGTTTAGATAAGGTAACATTTTATTGTAAAGTACAGACCCGCATATTCATTCTTGTTTTATCATTTCAAGTACAGTACAGGACCATTTTCCTATGTTTTCTTTATTTTTGGCCAATGCACGTAAATATTGTTCAATGTAAATTGTATTTGTAATAGACCCTTTAGTAATCCTGCATTTACAATAACTCAGAAGCATCCCAGCCTCATATCTGCAGGATTATTGACAGTTTATTATAATTTCTTTTGTAATACGAGACTAAAGTGAAAAGAAATAGTCTTGTGAAACAAAAAAGAAATTATTTTAATGGTGTCGTATCTTGGATACTATTAGGTGACCTTCCATTACTTGTGGAGTTTTGTGAGTGTTTGTGATGTCACTTTCCGTACCCTCAGACCAGAGTAATCATAGAATTCTCCCATACTTGCTATGCTCTTGGGTTGGAACCAAGACTACAACAGTGTGTTCATTGTCACTGAGTAAATATTACAACCCAGGAGAGTACACCTCAGAGGATCACTGCGGGAACTAATGTAGGTTTTATTTGTGTTAAATATTTTCGAATTTTGGTTTTACAATCGTGTTTTTGTAAAAATAATTTACCACAATGGACTTTTTAATTACAAAAATTAGTTAGAAACTGTATACAGCTAGTGTATAACCCCAACAAAATGACCACAAATGCTTTTTTAGGCTGCAATGGCATCAGAAAAAGTTGAAATTCTATTTGCAAAAAGACCAATATATATGCCATGTTCATCAAATTTTTGTTTGATGAAGAAAAAACGACCTTGATAATTCTCAGACTGTGAAGAACTTGTTCGGGAAAGAGTTAAATTCACAGGGTGTGATTCGGAAATTACTTTTAAAGCTATTGTAAATTTTTTTAAAAACTGAGAGAGTGAGCCAAAACTAAATTGTAACATATATTTTTAATACGCTTAATAATATGGTAGAACTCCAATTATTCTAACTCCAACTACCCAAATTACTAATTGCAAATAGCTTTCAGGTTTTCAAAAAAAAAAAAAAAAATTAAGACGGAAACGTGCTGTTTTCCAAAATAATAATTATATCTACATGTGCTGTCATTTGCTTTGCACAGCTAATAAGAGGAGATTAGAAATTGGTGAAACACCATGGGATATTGTGAATTTAAATAGAAAGCATTAAAAAGAGAAGTTTCAAGCATGCTATGAGTTTTCAGTCTTTTTTTATTTTATTATATTAGTCTTAACCTTGACTATTTTCTTCGTAAGGTTGGATAGTGCTAAATATTTTTGTTTATGAGTTCATTCTTTACGAATCATATCAAATGACTTAGAAAATTGATAGTTTTAATTAAAAATACTTGGCAAAAGAGTGAATTCTAATGTGCACATTTCCACTCTTTGAATCTAAAGCATTTATATAATTTAAAGTATTTAAATTGAAATAAATTTTTAAAATGTTAATAGTACATTGGGTACAAAAATTAACACAACAATACTTTGTAATGTTAAACTTACTGATAGCCAAGTGAGCAGACAATGCAGTTTTGTCTAAACTTAGAGCCCAAATCCTCAAGTTATGAACTCTGACCACTCCATCGATTGACATAAATGTGTTCATGACATCATTAAAATCTATACCTTTTGGCATTCCTAAAATGACAAAATAATGTATTAATTTTGAATGATTGCATTCATTTATATTACTAATACTGTGTATAAAATATACGGCTGAGGGAAATATCAAAACAGCAGATATTTGTTTAACATTTACAAATAAAATTATACATAAAATATTTTGTACCCATAAAATATATAAATTTCAATTGAACACCTTAATTTTTTCCAAATATTACTTGTACAATATAATTACAAATAAGTTATTGTCTAAGCTTACAGTAACCTAGACCCAATATACATTTTTGTATTTTATTGAAAATTCATCAGTACATCAAATTTACCTAAAACTGACATTTTTGTATTTAACTGAAACTTTGCAATCAAAAGTTTTTAAACATTTTTATTTTTGTCTACTTTATTATATGTAGACAAGATTATGTTCTATTGAGATTATGTTTTAGTTGAATACTTTAATTTGTGTTGACACCTACTAATCTTATTATTTTACAAATTTAGGATTTTTTGGGCTAGATAGGAGACTGACAGACTCACATAATGGCAATAGTCCAAAACTTTAATCTCTTGGAAATAAACACATATAAAAACTTAACACATAAAACTTAACTTATATGTGTATATTTCCAAGAGATTGTAGTTTTGGACTATTGCCATTAGGTAAGTCTGTCAGTCTCCTATCTAGTCCAAACATTCCTAAATAAGCTTTAAGCTCTACTAGAACTAACCTATTTTGCAAATTTGAAACAGTTGATTCCTTACATGATCTTAAGGCTACGACTGCTCTATTCAATGACTATTTGCTACATTTTAAGCAGCTGATCACCTGCATGATTCAATAGCTCAAGCTATTCCGTGACATATTAAAAAAAACTTTCAAATTAAATTTTTGCAAAATTATGTTTAGTGTGCTGTTATGTAATGAAAAGGTATACCTTCAAAGTTTCTAGGTTTAATAAATACTTTTGGCTCTATGTATATTATCAGTCAATCACGACAATTCCACTTATATACATAATTTCTAAAACCCTTCTAAATATATTACAAACTTGCCTATAGTACCACTTACTTATATTTGTTGAGGACAGCCGTTTCGAGAGATGTGACCCATTGTCACCTCAGACCGTAACTGATTTCATGGTTTTTGTGTGTTAGAGTGGGGGTGGGATATTATGGTGAGGGTGTATTTGGTGAGTATTAGGAGTTATAATGTCGAAAAATGTGTGTGTGAGTTATAATGTAATTGGGTGTTGAGTTTGTGTGTACAGTGTAGTTTGAAATGTTCGTATATTTCGAATTGTTCGGTTAGGTATCATTGGTTGTTTTGTTTTTTTTTTTGAGTAGAATTTGTAGGTTAGATGTTATGTTTGTGTAGTTGTGGTTTGTGGATATGAGATGTTCGGTGAAGTTTGATTGTGTGTGTTTGTTTGTGAGTGCTTTTATGTGTTCATGGTAGCATGTAAAATGATCTTTCTGTTTGGTCTATGTAAAAACTGGGGCACAAACTGAAAGTTAGTTTGGTTATTTTTGTATTGTTTATGAAGAATTTGTAGGTTGGATGTTATGTTTATGCATTCATGTTTTGTGGATATGAGATGTTCGGTAAAGTTTGATTGGTAGTTATTGTTAGTTAGTGTGTTTATATGTTCTTGGTAGCGTGTGTAAAAAGACCTCCCTATCTGGCCTATTTAAAAACTGGGACACAGACTGTAAGTTAGTTTGTAAACTCTAATGGTGTTGTAAATGTCGTTGGGTTTAAATTGTTTATTGAGAGTGTTGTGTGTGAAGAAGGCTATTTTGTAATTGTATTTTTGTATTTTGTTATTTGGATAGTGGGTTTTGGATGATCTGTATGGTATTGTTAAGCATTTTATAGGTTTGTCGTGTTGTGTACTTGTATTTGGGTTATTGAGTTTGTTTGTAAGGCAGTTGTATAATTTGTCAATCATTGTTGTGTTGTATCCATTAGTTTGTGCTATATGTTTAATGGTGTTTAATTTTTGGTGGGGTTCTTCTTTCTCTAACGATAGAGGAGATGTGGATGGAAAGTTTTGTTAATCATTATTCAGCGCCTAAAAGCACTTAAAACAAATTAAACCAATAGCCCCTAAACTAAACACCCTGCCCAAACTACAATAAAACTAACACACTAAGAAAATACAATTACAAAATAGCCTAGTCCACATACAACACTCTCAATAAACAATTTAAACCTAACAACAAAATCAACGACATTTACAACTCCCCTGGAGTTTATAAACTAACTTGCAATTCGTGTCCACTTTTTACATAGGCCAGTCAAGGAGGTCATTTTACACATGGTACCAAGAACATATAAACGCACTAACAAACAATTACTACCAATCAAACTTTGCCGAACATCTCATATCCACAAAACATGACCACATAAACATCCAACCTACAAATTCCTCATAAACAATACAAAAATAACCAACGTTACACAACGGAACAATATGAAATATACAAACATTTCAAACTACACCTACACACATACTCACCACCCAATTACATTATATCTCACAGACACTTTCTAACATCATAACTCCTAACCCTCACCAAATACACTCCCCTATAATATCCCCCCCCTAACCTACAAAAACTTTGAGATCAGTTACGGTCTGAGTTGACAATAGGACACATCTCCCAAAATGGGCATCCTCAACAAATATAAATAAGTGCTACTATAGGCAAGTTTTAAAATATTTACAAGTGTTTTAGTGAAAACTAGTAGCTCACGTGAAGATGAAATCAACAAATATGAAACAGTAATCTATAAACTATGAAAAGTTACACAAAATTTTGTTGGTTGATAAATTAATATTTGCTAATTAATTTTTATAATAACAATTATTACAGCAACAATAATAATAAACCATGAATAATGAACGTTGACACATATAAATAACTTATCACACTTTCTGCACTGGTCAAACTTAACCTAACAGATAATTAAATAATACACTTTATCAGAGATGTAAGTATTATAAAGTACACTTAAATTATAAATTAAAATATAATTTTTTGTTCAGCTACTCTGAAAGTTTAAGCGCAGAGTATAAATAAGTCTCACTCTAGAGTGACAACTTGCATTGTTTAATGGAGTATTCAGTAATAACATTTTTTATAAATGTAATTGTGTGTGTTTTATGCACTGTTGCCATTTAATAGGGTTTAGGTACTTATTTACATCTCTCTGATGATATTTTGTGACTATATTAAAAAATAAGAAGGAAAACTTAATAAATAAGGAATTAATAAAGTTTTGTGGATGTTTTGTCGAATAGCCTATTTTTGTATTTTTTTCTGAAGTTTAAAATTTTTAGGTTTCCAGTAACCAGTTTTATTATTTTTTTTTTAGTTCCAAAGTACTTTCTCCACTACCTGGATAAATTTTTATTCCAATTTATCTGATGCTAAACTCTGGTACCTAAATAACTAGGACAAGTAAAGGAAATTGTAAAAACAAACATTAATTACAAATAATAATCATCTTCTGTTGCCCCACACTATAAAGACAATATTAAAATTAAATCAAGATATAAATTAATCAAACCCTTGATGTAAAATTAATAAATGTTAGTAATAAATTAACAATTAATAAACAAATTAAATACTACATGTGCAACACAAAAATGTATCAACAAGTAGTAGCTAAAATCAACACAAGAAGTAAATATAAATAAATATAAGGTAAATGATGAAACAGCAACAATGACAAAAACTCATAAGAAGAATATTTAGCAAATTCCAAGCTGTTTAGTAAAGCCGATATTCATCAGAAACCTTCAATAAACATTCCATTATATTCAGCATGAGAAACTTAATCAACATCAAAAATATTTGGTTTTTTGTAAATGTGACCATGGTAGGTGATATCAAAAGCTTTGAACCAACTGAAGCAAAATGCGCCCTTTTGGGCACTAAAATGCAGTCTCATAGGTAAACTGAAAAAATATGATTAGAGAAGGGATAGTTAGCTAAAATCCATCGGAAAGACAGTCTATGATCAACTTTCAACTCAACATGGTATTGCACACAGGCATCTAGATAACACGGACCAGTAATAAAAATTGTAAAAAACAAAAAAAATATTGAAGATCTCAAAAAACAGTTTTGGTGATCACTACGAATCCAAGAAGGCTAAAAATGAAATGCTGAATGATGTATTATGTTGTTTTCTGCAGAAAGAGAACAATATTTAACAGAGTCAAGGCATATTATGCAGTATAAAAGATTCAGCTTAAAAACAGTTTGCCATAAGAAGACCCAAATTTCACTGCCAGTCATGGGTAGGAGAAGCAACATGGTATTCACCAACTTAATGCGACTGGAGAATGTTTCTCTAGTGGCGTTATCGTAGTATACAAATTCAAAAAGGATTTGAAGAGTTTGTAAAAAAGGAAGTTTTCAGTAGAAACAATTTATAATGCCGAAGAAAATGGTTTATTATTTTAAATGTTACCATGCAAAATCATAGTCATGAAAATTAATAGGTCTGCAAAATCCTTTAAGAAAACAAGAAGTGGCTTACCATAATTGCTTGCAGAAAAAATTTGTTTAGGTGCAAATAAATTTTCTCTCTTTTTAATAGGCAATTAAAGGGAAACCTTTGCACTAAAAAATGTAAATCATGAATCATTACCAGTTATCTATTAATTCCAAAATTTACGTGTATGGACAAAGTGGTTTTTGTAGACTTGCTTTTGTCCTTGCATGACGAAATATTAAAGTGAACATGGCTTACTATCAAAGCTGTTCTGGTTATTGGAAATTTCCCTACAAATCTGGCAGCTGAATCACTGATTAAGAGGGCACTTAACACCTAAGCCACTGCACTGGCTATGGACCAGAGTTTCTTAAGAGTGTCAAGAGTATTTACAAGTGATACGTGTCAAATCAACTCTTTGAAGACAAAAAAACTTGGTGTGGTAAAAATGTTAAAAAACATTTAATATTAAAACTGTTTCATACATGGTTTCTGAAACTTGAGAATATATTACTAGAAGCCCCTTATAAAATCATAGAGGAAGGTGTGGCCTAGTAAGTGTGATTTGCCAGAGAACCTGGTTGAACCAGTGGGGGACAAAGGGAACAGTAATGTGCAACTGTAAGAGCTTTTGAAAGTGCTTCAAGAGGCAGATGATTGTATAGATTTTAACATCAGTGAAATTAAAATTTGGTTTGAAGCAGACATTGACAGAAGTCACAGCACACTTACTGAAAAAGAAGTAAGCTACGCTTATTTGAAGTGACCTGTTCAAATACAGAAAACCAGGGGAAGTCACGGGGAAGTAGAATCTCCCTTGGATGAGTTGGTGATCTACCTGAGCAGGAAGAGACACTACCAGCCGAGCTTCTCATTATGAGAACTATATATGATCGTGTGGTATATAAATGCTACTTGAAGGTTACACAACGGAAACTTACAAGCTTCTTTCATAAGCTAAATAACTTACCAATGTTATTTTATGGTTTAGAATGTATTTTCTATGTTTTCTCTTTATGCAAATATCTTGACACTTTATTAAGACTTATTAAAAGAAATTGAATAGTAAATCAAACTTATAGCGTGACCAGGTATGTAACTCTGAAATACTCAACCCATTTCCAGGCTATATAAAACACTAAATTTGTTTGAATCTAACTTAATATAATGACAAAATAGCCTTTCCTTTGTGTAACAAACTAAATTTTGTTAATATTTAATTTGAAAATTTCCTAAATTCAATTGATTAATAAAAAGTATTTACCTTCCATAAGGACGTTGAGTGTATCCTTCAAGATGTTCATTGTTGTAATAAGAACAAGGAAGGAGAACAGGAACGTGCAAATTGGATCTATTATATTCCATTCAGGCTGTAAACATAAAGGCATTGGAATGTGTTATAATATTTGTTCAAAAATAATAATATAGTATATTTAGTACAAAAGTAGTGCTATGGATTAGTCGGGTGAAATTTAGCTGCACAAACTAAAACTTAAAACTATAATTATATAATTAAATTTAAACTACATTGTTACAAAATATATTTATTTTACTCAAGGGTAATTTATTACTGTCATTTTGTATTTTATAATTTTTTATTTATATTATTATTGTTAATTATTATTATCATCATCATATGATGTTTCTTTGTAGCACAAACTATACTATTCCTATATTTTGTTTGTGTCTTTGTCATCTGACTGTCTTTTTTGAAAACCTATAATTTCCTACTTCTTCTTTACTTTCTATGGTCTTTTCTCTCTTTAACTCTATCTTATTCATTATTAATCTCTTCACATTTCCAAATCCCCACATTATCCCCTCTACTGTCCCTAGCAAAGATGCCCTTTTAATATTTCTTGCAAGACTTAAAATATCGGTCTGTGCCGTCATTTTTCTTATAGTCTTTTCTACTTACACTTCTAGTATTAACTAGGCAAAAAAACCACTACTTACTGATATTTTTCAGCAGACATGTTTTGCGTGATTTTTCATGAGTTACTGATAAGACTGTAGCTCAGGTGTGTTGTGTTGGTGTTCTGTGGTGTGTTATTGTTCATAGAGTAGTTTTTAATTATGTGTTCAAATACAGTATTTGATTATGAGTGTGTTTTGTCATTTAGAATGTGTTGTGGATAGTATTTGTGGTGTTTGTATATCTCATAGTTTTTTGTTGTGTTTAATCTGTTGCTTTTTTTATGTAGTGTAGGATTTTTAGATTGGTGTCTATACTGGTGTTTGTGATTTGTATGTATATGGCAAAATGTTATTTGGGTTGTGTCTTTTTTATGTGTTTTTTGTCCTATGTAAAAACTGGGGCAATTGTTGCATGTAACATTGTATACTCATGCCTATTCGTGT
This sequence comes from Prosapia bicincta, assembly GCA_036971475.1. Taxonomy (NCBI): domain Eukaryota; kingdom Metazoa; phylum Arthropoda; class Insecta; order Hemiptera; family Cercopidae; genus Prosapia; species Prosapia bicincta. Next base: position 210,952,690 of record JBAIZL010000004.1, read on the forward strand.
TTATTCTAGTGTGTTTTAGTGCTGTGTAGGTGTTTATTAGTTGTGATGGATGTTTTAAATGCTACTTTGTAATTAAGTTTGGGGACAATGTATTTAAGTACCTCACAGCATTGAACAATGTGCTGACCTAGTATGATAGGCGTCTGCTGAAAAATATCAGTAAGTAGTGGTTTTTTTGCAAAATTAATACCAAAACCAAAAGTGTAATTACAGAAAAACCTCAAGATGTACAACACAAAAACTGCATATCTTTTCTACGTTTGAAATAGGACCATTATTTCCATTTACCCCTTATCCATTTAACTAAAACTTTGCTCATGACCATGTTCCTAAACCATAAAATACAATTGGCTGATAGAATATTTTCTACATACGTTTTTTCGTCTCATTCTCTTTATTCCAATTTCATAAAATATCTTAACTAAGCTGTACACATTTATAGATTCATTTTAACATATTTCTTTCTTAATGAAGCTTTTTTAATTGCTCCATTCACTGTTATTATTTGTCATAATTTTAGTAATTAATTTGTACAAATAATATAATCTTAAGTAAAATAAACTTTGAAGTAGGCTTTTTTTAGAAGACTAACTTTTATATATTTTAATAGGTGAGTTCTATATATTCCTCACCATAAACACACAGACAAGATAATTGATAGAATTTTCCAATAATTAACTAGTAATTCATGGATTTTGTTGTTATTGGGAAATGGTGAAACTTTTAGATTTGAAATAAGTAAAATAATTACTTCTCAAAATTAAACTTAAAGTAAACTTATGATAAACATACTAAGACATTAGGTTTTAAAATTCACTAGGTGTATTTATTAGCGTCTAGCTGATGCTGAAACTGATGAAGATCGCTTAGTGTGACAGAAAACATTACATCTCAGTGACTTTATTATAAACTTACTTTAATTTAAGTTTGGCAATTCATTACTTTACTTAATATTTAATAACAATAAATAACATTTTTTACTTGTATTTTATCTAAATAACTCTTTTACGTATAGAATCCCTAATTCCCATTTTTTATTCACACTAAACCTGTCTTTCAATTAATTTCATTTAGCGGTATATTTTAATCCCATTTCAGCAAGACCTATCTTGATGCCATCCTTCCATTTATATTTAAGACTTCCTAGGGGTTGTTTACATGATGAATTTTCTACCAGTACATAAATTTACATTTACAGTAGAACCTCGATAATTCGAACTAACTGGAACCGTGGCCCATCTAGGTTATCAAAAATCTGGGTTAGTCAGAGATAAGAGAAAAATTAAATGAAGACAGTGAATTTATAGCAAAACTCCTTTATATTTATCAAACAAAGAGTATATGGACAGTATATGAACGTACATACTGTATATCCAGGTAAACTCTACTGTAATTCATTCCTTAGGATACAAATCTGTAAATTTTGGCTGTTTAAATTTTGTGAACTACTTGCGTATTGTGCGATCTCATAGTATTTTCAGCATAAGAAGCACAAAGTATTATTTTGTTTATCTGTAGGTCTTAGATGTTTTGTTGTTGTGTTAAACTTTTATGTATGTACTATTTGATTTGTATTATTTCCTATTTATTGTTTTATATTGTTCTTCAAATATCATTCCGGGTTATCCAGAGATTCGAGTTAATGGGGTCTGACTTATGAAGATTCTTCTATATACCGATCATGATAGAGAATAAAATTCATAAGAACAAAAGCATACTAAATGTCCATGTACCGTTTTAAATTCTGGCTATGCAGACTAGCTTCCAAAATTTCCTTATCATTTAAAAAGCTGATTTAACAATGTTGAAATTATTATTTGGTAGGCCAAATAGTTTTTATAGTTTCTTGTAAGAAAGGTTATATCTTGTTCTAACAGCAATTAACAGGACAAGAATCAAAGTTTATAATTAATTAAATTGCCCTTAGTTTTATATTTGCTTCCTTTAAAAACTTATGTTTTTAATTTCTCCTTTTAAGATCTTTTTTGCTAGCATTATTTTTATTATCAGAGTTTATTATTATATGCATTTAAGAATAATATCTATAAAATGATAAGACCATCAAATTCATTACTTGAATATACTCATTAATCTGTTATACCCAAAACAGTAATTTATAAACACATATCAAGTGACTTACTTCATAGTAAATCACTATAGCAGCAACAAATACTCCAAAACTCTGTAAGAAATCACCAAGTACGTGAATAAACGCAGCTCGAACATTGATGTTTTCTTGGGCTTCTTCTGCATGGCTATGTACATGGCCACCACCTCCGTGTGAATGGCCATGCTGATGTAGAGTCAAACCCATGCTGTAACAAAATATGAACCATTGATGTACAAACAACTTAATAAAGTCATTAAAACATCCTGTTTTTTAAATTTTTTTTTATTTGATAACCTTCAAACTTAATCATTTAAATAGTTGTGATAGTAATATAGATTATGATGTAATAAGACAGTCCCAGGTGTGTCGTCAAATTTGCAACCCGACTTGGTACTGGTTAATGAGGGGGAAAAAGTCAGTTGATGTGGCTGTCCCTTTTGAAAATTGCTTCCAGCATTGGTCGAGGCATGAAGTACCAAGATTCAAAAGTTGTATCTGGCGGAGGAACTTTGTACTCTTGGTTATGTAGTGGCCCTTAATACTATAGTGGTCGGAGCCCTCGATCTGTGGGACAAACATAATAAGGAGATCATCCGTTTGTTGAGGATATCTCTTTGTTACACCGAAATAGTGAAAAGGTTAATGGTATTGGATGCCATTAGATGGCCCCAGGACATCTATGTAACTCACATCACTGGTCAGCATCAATGGTAGCAGCTGAGTATGTTGCGTCTGGACACACTTTACTTATGCCTTTGGGAGGGTTACACCAGCCAACACACATATCAAACTGTTGTTTGTTTTTAGTTTGGGCAGCTGGTGATAAAATGAGGCTTATTGTTTATATGTACTGTGGGTTTAATTATTCATTTATTTAGTTTAAGTTCTCGGAGTCCATCCAATCAAATGTATTTAAATTATGAATGCTTATTGTTAAAATTGTATGACATTTGTTGTTAAAAAGTATTGTTTTTGTTATAAAGACAATGTTATGGATTTTCCTTTGTGGTGCAGAGCTTTAAAACTATTGTTGTATTTTTATGAACGTTTAATGTTTATTTCTATAACTGCTCCATGTTTAATGTTTTTAGAAAGTATATTGCACTAATAAATGGTTTCTAATTTGCTTTGAGGAGATTAGTTAGTGTTGACTATTATGACCCATATATAAAAGGGATAGAAAAAAACTTTGGATACAAATAGAATCAAGTTAAATCTACAACACTAAAAACACTTGTAAATATGTTACACTTGTCTATATTTAAAACCTAAAAATAAACTCAAAACCTCAAATACAAATACGCAACACGACAACCACAAAAAATACTTAACAATACCATACAAATCCCCCAGAAACCATAAACTAACCAGACTTTACATCACTTATAACAGTATATATAAAACTAGCTGGCCTACTCCTATCTTCCCAGCCGTTGTACGGGGAGTTTTACCAAACTTTACATCACATATAACAGTATATATAAAACTAGCTGGCCTACTCCTATCTTCTCAGTCGTTGTACGGGGAGTTTTACCAGACTTTACATCACTTATAACAGTATATATAAAACTAGCTGGCCTACTCCTATAAAATGCTGCCTTTTAGTAGCTCTCTTCAACGGGAAAAAGAATGTATTCACTTTAGATTCTTCAACACATTTGCAATTACTTTCCTCGCCTTGCTGTAAATAGTTCTCCCTTTTTTCCCTATACTACTGTTATCCATTGTCACATAGCCAGTCACTTAAGTTATAAATTAAACCATCACACACAATAACAGCTGTATAGTTAAACAATAATTATACAAGAAAACTGTACACAATAAATACGTAACGAAAAAAGCCTTACGAAGATATAATAGCTCCACCACTACCATCTACCCACTAGCACCTCCGAACACTAACTAAATATAAGAGCCAAATGTTTGTTGGCAGGGTAGTATTGTAAAATAAGAGAAAGCAAAAATGGCGACAGAAAGAGAGAGAGATAGTCAAACATTTCTAGGAATACTTCCCCACACCCATCACCTCACTTCTTGGTTCTCCTGGTATTCCTTGAATACCTTATGAGCTGTCTCACCTAAACAATGTTAATTGTATAGAATGGAGTCATTATTATTATTATTATTATTATAAATGATTAAATCACAGTTGTATCAAGTCTTGTATAACACATACATTTACTTACATTATATTAACAAGTACTCCTACTCCTGACGTTATTAACATGATGGTAGCATTGATCTCAAAATCTTTTTCAATGATTCTCTCAATGGCCATGTACACCAGTATCCCCGTTACTACCCAGATAGTGAGAACAGACGTCAAAGCCCCGATAACTTCAGCCCGGTACCAGCCAAAGGGCATCGACCTGGTAGGTTTACGGCGTGCAACCCATATCGCAAACAGTGAGATCATGAAACTTGCAAAGTCTGTTAGAAGATGTGCGGCATCTGTGGCAATGGCTAAACTGTTTGAGAAGTAGCCACCTAGAATAAACATGTATATTGGTTGTATAAATACATAATTATTATAAACCCTTTGAGAAAATAAAATACCTCAATTGAGTTTATAAATTATAGACAGAAATATTTTAACAATGTTAACAAAAATTGCAGATTAATCAAAACAGCTAGACTACAATGTGTTGCATCTCCTTGAATTAAGTTAGAATGCCAATTGTTATACAAAACAAATTATGAGAGCATCTCCTACCTCTATATCATTTATATTTTTAAAGTTCCTACAGCCATGTCTACTGTTAAGTAGAAAACTCAAAAGTGGAACACTGGTATGTTTATTAAAATGAAAACTTCTGATAAATTCTTATTGTTCAACTTTCAGCTGATATTTGCACTGTCTTTATATTTCCTCATATTTTTCTCTAGCTATTTTCTTAGTATTTGTTTTACGTACATATGACATGATTAATTAACTAGTCAGGAGTCAATTATCCGAATATCAATTATTCGAAACAACAATTTTCTGAAGATGGAAAATTTTATAAAAGAAAATAAATATTATTTAAATAGCAGAGCACAAGATGTAGGGTACAGACAGAGGGCATGGTGTATGGCAAGCGATTTTTAGTGGAACATTTTAAAATTTTTGAATTTTATAGTCCATTACATTCGGTGAATCTTAATTAATCACTTAAACAATAGTTTATGACTATAAGAATTTTAAAGTTCGGTTAGTCATAGACTATTGTTTAAGTGATTAATACACATTTTTAAAGTTATGTGTTGACAATTATTTTTACAACTGTACATAAATACTGTAGCATGTGTACTATATATATAAATTTGAAAGTGAATGCATATTTTAAAAAAATACTTACAGTGCTACAGGCCTACACATTATTATACATAATTCTTTGTAATTATGTAGCAAAACCTATTTGTTTCTTTGGGTTTTTTTCTTTTATTCTGCCTTTAATATTAATTTCATTTAGAATACAGTAATATAATAGACCTACACTTTATCTAACAACTAATTGGCCTTTCTAATATTGTAATGGAATGTATAATACTATGCATAAAGTTCATTAGTACACTCTAGATGTGACCATTACACAAATGGCAAGTAATGAAAAAACACATAATTTCTGAAAACACAAGATTAAAAGGAAACTGTTTATAGAGAAAATTATGTGTTACTAAAATAACAACATTACTATTGAACAATCACACCGCTCATTTCCCCCTCTGAATGGCTAAAGGTAATAATGTTAAATAGAATAAATGAGTGGAATCAATAAATCACATGTTTTAATTATTTCGATAACTCAAAATACAGTATGCGATTTTGTTTTGTGTTTAACTGATAAAGTTCTGATATTTGTTTATACTAAAACACTAACCAATACAACAAATATATTTAATCTACACGGTAACTTATAATTTCTGGTAAAAATTAATTACTTTTGGTAGAAATAAGACATTTGAAAGAGAGAAATAAATTAACATTATTTTAAGAAATATTATAATAAAAGGCGGTAATATCTATATTATCTTGACAATGTAAATGCTTATATTTACTTAATTTATCAGGGTTTATGTTGTTTGACATGGGCTGTAGTCTATATCAGAAACAACTAATGTTAACAAGAACTGTTTTCTAATTTTAATAAATATAAAAATTTTCTTAAAAGTAATATTTACACCTTAATTGAATGAAGACCTCTTAACTAGAACCATAAATCATTTGAGTGCAAACTTGGAACAGTAAGTGTTACTTATAAAATGTTTTTGAATTTTTAATAGTGTAAATATAGTAGTTCAGGTTCAAGATTGAAGAAAAGATATATTTTGAACCATACGAGAGAGAATCAAATTTAAATGATAATGTTGCTAATCAATGCAGCAAGCAGTTGAGGACTTAATGGCGATCTAGGGGTTGATGGAAGTTCTATGTGTTAGAGAACCATTTTGGTTAGTTGCTCCTCTCTCTTCTGCTTTAGTACATCCAAATGTTTCTTTTGTTGCATAATATATTATGGTGTTTTCAACCAATCGAGGAGTTAAACCTTTGCATCATCTATGAGATACTGATGATGAATGAATAATGCAATCGAAAAACATTTGTGACAATAAGTAAATATATGTCAATGTAATTTATGTTAGTTAACTGAATATAAAAGTAATTCAATAAATCAAAATGTTGGATATTTCAGACAATACGAGTAGAGAGAAAAAATATATAGTTGCAAGAACTTTGAAATTGAAAATCATGTCGACCAAAGTATTCAAATTGTTCAGAAGTACTGTATGTTTAACTACTGATAACAAAGAATTTGTTTATTGTATTATTTAGGGAATGTTACATCAATATGAATGTGCAATTGAATTTTACGTATGGAATATTATGCCTGTGAAAAAAACGAGACTGATGTCCTAGATATATCTTGGATATATCATCAGAGAGTTTCAGTACACAAGGACTTTTAGATTTCCTACTGTAAAAGGGAACTCATAAACGAAAAATATGTTATTTTTCAACCACTATGTTACTGTCATTTTCAGCCAGTATTTATGCTACACTCAGATTAAACAGACAGTCATGATGAAATGGTCTTGCAACTAAATACAGCGCTGACGGTCCTTGATTGGTTCCAATGCTAAAAACATATCCTTTGAGGAGGACCATCTTTATCTAATGAACCTCTTGCCTCCACAAATTCAACCTCAAACTCTCAGCTTCTCAAACAATTTGCCACTTTTCATTTTCCCAGTAAAATATTTGCAAATGATGTGCTAAAGTTATGGTAGATGTATACGGAGTAATAAAGTGGATAACTGTTAATTAAAACTATTCTTCACCCAAGCCCTAATTTAACCCTTTTAACACCGTAGGTTAACCAAGGCCCTTTTAACCCGATACATCAACTCTCTGAATAGCAAATGAAAAAGACCATGACCTGATATATCGGCTCGGAATTTCAAACTGTTGTAGTTCTCTTAAAACTTAACAGATCCGTTACTATTATAAGAAAACTTATTTCATGTAGAACAAAATTGTTCTTCTTTCACACATATTCTCCGATTAAGAGGGCGATATTTAGATGGCTGTAAGCATCTTAAGAACAGTTTGCGCTAGTTCGTGTTTCCGTTGTTCATGTATTACAGTGATAATGTACATATTTTCTGTATGTATTTCGTAATTATTTGTTATAAGATCTAACATATCTTTTAACTTATTATTTATATATCTTTTAACTTATTTAGTATAGATTTAAGGAAATAGTATTGATAGATAGAATGTAAATAAGGTTATGTAGTAAGAATTGAACGTCTATCTTGATTACTGCACACAACCATTACTTTTCTTCTAATAATAGTAAAAATGTTAAAGTCTTCTTGTTTCTTAAAAACAAAAACGAGGATCATTTCAAGAATATTTCTGGATTAGCACTAAAATTAATTTATAGGACCAAACCTAATGTCAGCAAATTTTTCAAAATGAGAAGAAAATTTACAACAGTATTTACCGTATATTACAAGAAATCATTTGTATTAAACTTCTAATTAGAAAACAATTTAGAAATTATGTGTATACTTACCAAGAATCTCAGCAATCATAAAAAGTAAGCACAATATACTAGCAATGATGAGTTTACGTCTTGCTCTGTTGTCTACCTGGGCATTATGTACGTTACTGTGGCAATGTTCATCAACTGAAAACATAATCAACATTAATAATGTTACACTAGCACTATTTGGAGCAAATAGTGATTCATAATTTAGTCAATTTTCGTTTTATTATTATGACCATCCTCAGACGCATTCCAGTACAAACTTAGTTTTTTATTGTGTTTATTTAGAGGATGTTCTTATTTTATTTATTATTATTAAAGATCATTATTACAAAATTTACAACTTACTTTGTATATTGTATTTATTATATATTTTATATCATAAATATTCACACTGGTAGGTAACAGTTGAAATTAATTTTAGGTTTTTATCACAGCTTATTATTTACGAAGTTTCTTGATGTAATCATCTTGAACTTACTGATTAAACTAATTTTTAAACTACTTAACTAAGTGCATACGTAATTGCTTACTTGATGACGTGTTTCAAAACAATCGTTCCTTATACAAAGCTAACCCTCTACTGGCGGCATTTTTGGTGTTTACAAACGGTATGACAGGGATGGATTTATGACAGTGGAGTGGGGTAAGGTGTATTGGATAAGATGTATTGGAAAAGGTTATTGGCTTCGAAGTGTGTGTGATAGTTTAATACATTTCCCTGTCTGTTGCGTAGTGTTTGTAGATTTCATATTTTTCTAAGGTTGTTAAAACAGAGTAAAAAAACTAACAACCTTAGAAAAATATGAAATCTACAAACACTACGCAACAGACAGGGAAAATATATTAAACGATCACACACACTTTGAAGCCAATAGCCTTTTCCAATATATCACACAAGACGCGGACACCTTACCCCACTCCACTGTCATAAATCTATCCCTGTCATACCGTTTGTAAACACCAAAAATGCCGCCAGTAGAGGTTTAGCATCGTAAAAGGAACGATCGTTTTGAAACGCGTCAGCAAGTAAGCAATTACGTATTCACTTAGTTAAGTAGTTTAAAAATTAGTTATTATTTACATTGAATGAAAAAAGAACGTAAAAGAAAATTAGAAACAACATAAGACATATAAAAATTAAAGGGTTCCAAGCCCAATTTAATTAAAGAGAGAGTATTTTAACAATGTGGAAGGCTAATACTAAGTGTGAGCCTTTGTGGAGAACAACAGCAGAGAATTGCAATTTTTTATATCAATAGCCAATAATAACCCACAAAAATCTAATTTTGTTCAATAATACTTCTTTATTAATAAAATAAAATTCAAACAATTTCCTATAAACACGGTACTAAAATTTTTATAAAAAATTAACATCAACTTCATTAGGAATTTAAAACACTGCAAGTAGACTTTAAAATTAACTAGATTTTTGTTTTTTTAAATAAAGAAAGTTTTTTAATCAATATATTCATTAAAAAGTTCTTTCTGATGGAGGTTCTTCAAAACGCGTTAAAAAATAATGTGACAATGCTAGGAATGGCAAATAAGTACGATACTCAAAATAATACTACTCGTATATTCATTTCCTATGAAATATCTGTTTAAAATTTATTCATGTTACCTTAAGAATAGCTGATTATAGTAAACATTTTTGTGTGCTAACTAAATTTTAATTGTTTATATAGGAATTAATTAAGATTATGTTATCTTAAGAATTAGGTCAGAGATAGAATATACTAGAGAACTCCAAGCTCAAGATTAGTCAAATAGTAGTATAGTCTGAAGGAAGATAGTAGGTAGCTAAGGAAGGAAGGGCTACAGGATAGATAAACAGAGAAGGGATGAAAGGCTGTGTTTATAAAAAACGCTGGAATACCAGAAGCCTTTCACACTGTTACCCACTTTTAAGATTAATCTGTCATAGTTTTCATTATGGTATATTTTATAGAACAAAGCATGAAAATCCAATATACTTTTACTTTAGAGATTTTAGAAAACTCCCTTTGTAGAGGATTTAATTTTCGATCAATCAATATTTTGTTAATCAATTAATTTATAACTTATTTATCAATTTGGCAAAAAATGCTACTTACTGATAATTATCTTGGCCAGACATGATTTTTTTCTCTTCGTCAGTGTATTATTCAATAATGCGAGTCACAGACAAGATTGCCTGCTCAGGTGTGTTGTGTTGTTGAAAATCAGGGGTGCCTTGATGGTCTGTGATGTGTTACTATTCAGTGCGTCCTGTCTGTGACTCACACCATGAATAATGCATTGAATGAGAGAGGAACGGTATGCTGAGAAATATCTGTGGTGGTTTTTTCCCAAACTAAATTGATAATTAAGTGATTATTAAAACAGCCTCAAGATGTACAAGACACAATTAAGAGTTCAATTAATTTTTTGAAGTAATAATTTACGTTAGTTTTACAAAAACAATTCTTTAACAAATATTTTCAAATTCTCTGCCATTCACAAAATGATCACTGCTTGTATATTGTGGATAAAGACATATATGGATCATAATACAATCATTTCACTAATTAATTAATGTTCAAAGACTGTATCTTATATGTTCACTGAATGACAATAATTACAAAACGTTTAAGGTAAACATTTTCTATTAAATAATTGTATAATTGTTGATAGTTCAGTAACCAAAAAATATTTAAATTTCAACAAAAAAATTCTTATTTATCATTTCTTTTATCAACTTACCTAGTTTTGATAAATTAAATAATGCCCTTTTATCTTCCATTTGTATAATCCCTAATATTACAAACACACAAATTCACCACATAATTATTAACAAAAGCTACTTGAAAATGAAATCATAGTAACAAGGCAAACGTTTAGAAAAGAAGTACTGCTGTTAGTATGAAATAAAATCACATATATGGGTGTAATAAGTTACATTTATTACCCTTTAATCACTTCTTTATTTTAGCGTTTTTCATAGCCCATGAAAAAACACCAAATGTGTTTTTCATGTATTTAAACCAAGATAGCCTGTTACCAGGTATGAAAGAATAGGTGCAAGTGTAAAAAAACAGCAAAGTAAATAAAAGTAAGTACTATGGGGACATCTAAAAATAAAACTCTATGCGATATATCATCAAGTCCAATCACTTAGTTATAAATTGACTACAAAAACTTTGAGTGTTCTTACATACTATAAAATTTGAAATACAAACTTTAATAAAAGCTAAATCTTGCTATTAATTTTTATTTTAAAGTGTTATGTAATACAAAATTCAAGAATTCAACACAGCAAGACAGACTGCAGTCCAAGAATACAGGAATACGGTTTTAAAGGTTAGGAAAATACACGCCCACATACATTCAATAAACTATGCCTAACTCACAATGTAACACTCTTAAAAATAAGGTGTTACATATAAATTCATTTATATATTTGATTTTTATTTAATACTTATATCGTTCCAATATAAAAGAAAATTTTTGTTTCTTGGTGCAATTTGTAAAAAGCTAGCATAGATAGTAGCGCCCCTAGCGGGTAAAAATGTAAAATATCGTACGAGTAGTAACTTAGCCTAATTACCACATCACCCCATGTGTGACGTAAGCATGGTCTGATATGGCCAGATCCAATGCACCAATCGAAAAATTCGAAATAATAATCGAGGGTGGAAAAGTTCCGCTGGCTTGCCCCTTCAGAAACCCCACTTCTCCAAAAGTCTTTGAACGAGACGGACGTATGGCACTTTTGGACATAACTTAGAAATTTATAAGCTTCCAGTATTCAAAATTTAAGATGTCAAGGCCGGTACCGAATTTTATTAACGCAACAAAAGAAGAAGCCAGAAGCGATAATTTATGTTTTTCAAACGAGTAAATGTTTATATAATTTTTGTTTAAGTGCGCGGATTTGCAAGAGCGATGTGTTAAGTGTTTAGTGATTCCAAAAGCCATGGGCAATCTTTAATATGTTTTAAAGTGTTTTATTAGTGCACAACCAGGTACGTTTTAGATAATAACAAAGAAAATGTATTTTAATGTTAACTAAGTAGAATTTTAATTGATAAACAGTTAACACATGAACGGTAGAAATTGTCCTTTGAATATTAATTTCTAAAAATTCAATTGAAAATATTAAGTTACTATCTTGTCGATATATATATAAATTTTAAAGTTCAATAAGTAATTCAAATGTATGGAATAACTAGCAGTAATTAAAAGATAATTACTCGACACATTGCTGTCTTTTGTTCTACTGTAATTTGTCACTGATTAATAAATTGTATAACATTGTATTGTAAAACTTTATATTTTCATTTCCCAAGTAACCTAGTTCTACCTTCCAATGATATCGGAAGATCGTTTACAGAAAGACATTATTATGCCTAGCTGGAAACGGAGAACTAGATAGAGCCCTGGGTAAGTAAGGTAATTAATTTGTTAATTAGTAATTAACATAAATTTTTAATAAAGCCCTGATACATATTTACCCCAGGAACAAAGGCTCAACTGTTACAAATGCGCGACTCTGCTGGAATTTAAATTACTGCTTTTTTTTTGTTGTTTTCTAAAATGTAAGTCTTATACTCTGCTAATTTTCAGAAAAATTTATTAATTAAAAAGTGAATGATAATTGCTGCTTAATTTAAATTAATTAAAATTTAAATAATGATTACTGCTAACGAATTCCAAGGATTAATGCCATTCATGTGTTAATTATTTAAGTTGTGCAGTCCTCCTTAAAAATACTCGTCAGTGTATAGTAAAGTTATTTTCAAATAAATAAAATGTATAGGGATTTAAAAATAAATAAGTTAGTAAAAGACGAGTTAATTGTCGAATTAAAAATTACAAATGTAAAGTTTAAAACGGACAGTACAGTATATGTAATAAGAAAGATAGCCAAAGACAAAAATTTGTAAAGCCGATCCTGTTAATTTAATGTATTGGATAAGTAAAGTTTCTCAGAGAAATTCAAAGTAAATGTTTAAAAATCATTTTAAGTTAAAGAAGGAAACAAAATTGTTATGGTACTTACAATAAAAATTGAATTAAGTAGTCAAATAAATTAATTCTTGTAAAGTCAAATAAAATTCAAATAAGTTGTAATGTTTTATTGGACACTGGAGTTTCAATAAATATAATAAAAGAAGAATTTGTTTTTAAACATTGTCAAAATTAAAGTTACATAGTAAAAAAGATTTTTTTATAGCAAGTAAAGTTTTTAATAGCAGAATGTTTGGATTGTAAAATGTTAGATGACCTAAATAATTTTTTTAAAAGGATAAAAAATTTTAAAGAACATTTAATAATAATGATTTGAATAAAGTCTTTTTTTTTGTTGTGAACAATTAGCTGTATGTAATTCCTAAATTAAAGTATGGGATTTAATTTAAGAATAAAGTTATTGGTTTCAAAGAATGGGATTTGAAATTCAGAAAGGGTTAAGATGTACTGAAGATGTATAAGATAACAAAGATGTTATAAGACAATGGTACAGGCTTAAAATTTTGCCAAGTGAGTGTAAAAATTGTATAGACAAAAGTGTCGTGAAACAATGAACTCAGGGGCAAATATGGTAATTAGGTGGCTTACAAGAAGTGAGCAGGTTTATACAGCTAGATGATGGGTTAGGATTGTTCACATAATATAAGACAAATTCAAAGAAAATTTAAGTAAAGTATAATTCAAAGAACTCTTGTCATTCTAATTTTAAACAAATGTAAAGTAGAATTAAATAGTATAAAAAGTTGTATGGTTAATAGATTAAACTCAAAAGAATGTTCACAGTAAATTGGCTATAAAATATGAAGGTCTATATAAAATATTGTAAATTTTTTTAATCGTGTGTCTGTACTGTTCCAACAAGGTAATAACTTTAATAATATAGAAAAGCTCATATAAAACGATTAAAATTGAAACAGAGACATTCTAAAAGGGGTAGGTTATTTAGTAAACGAATAAAAGAGTATTAAAAGTTAACGTTAGAAGAAATTCAAGCTATTGTTTAATTTTTAAAAGGGGAATTGTTTAATAAGGAGAATGGGAGGTGCCTTGATATGCAATTTTACAAAATCATGACGACACATTTACATAATTGCGTGTCGAAAGGGCCCAATGACATGCAATTACACACTACTACACGAGATAGAGACGACAAAAATCTCAAAATACACAATACTACACGAGCAGACTAAAACACTTGACCAAAAATTGCATATGAATGTACAGTCCTAGTTTCTGTTTAGTTTCATTTCTTATTTTATTAATACAAGAGCTTGATCAAAATTTAAAATGAAATTATTATAGTAATGTTTAAATGAAATTATAAGAATAATGAATTGAAGTAAAGTCCTTTTTGAGTCAACACCTAGCTGTATAGTTTTTAAATCAAAGTATGGGATTTGATTTAAAAATAAGGTATTTGGATTCAAAATATGGGTTTTGAAATCCAGGGTTTTTTGTATAAGATGTACGAATGTTGTAAAAATAACACAGAGTAGTTATAAAGCAATGGTGCAATCTTAGTTTGTAAATTGAGAGAGAATTTCTGAGAAAATACACAGCGTCGTTTAAATGTGGTAAATTTGTGGCTTACAGGGAGTAAGCAGTTTTGCAGATCCCAGGCAGGGGACTGTGATAAATACGGCTAGTAGGTTAGGTTTGTTGACACAAAAAGAGACAATTTCGAAGAAAATTTAATTAATAAAAGGTTTGTAGGATTTTTAATAATGAAGTAATTTGATTAAAAATTAATAAGAAATTGAAAGAGTAAAGATTTTAAAAATTGAAAAGATATAAATTTGTATTCATAAAAGTTTATGAAACAAAATGTTGACAAGAAGCCAGATTTCAATAAAAGTAATTAAAGTATGTGATATTTTAAAAAGTTTTAAAACGTGAAATGTGTAGAATGTC
This sequence comes from Prosapia bicincta, assembly GCA_036971475.1. NCBI lineage: Eukaryota > Metazoa > Arthropoda > Insecta > Hemiptera > Cercopidae > Prosapia > Prosapia bicincta. The sequence continues at coordinate 210,967,735 of JBAIZL010000004.1, forward strand.
TTTGCAATAGAACACTGTGAAACTGGTAGTTTTGTAAAAGAGCCTATGTGTGAGAAAGCGGATACGCTTCCGTTGTAGTATTTGTCAAGCGCTAGGGGGAAATAGCATGCATTCCATAGTGGGGAATGTAGGTAAACAAAAACATCCGTTGGCCAGTCAATGTTTATATTTTTACTATAGTAGGTATAAAATTTTGTTCAATTGTAAAAGGGGACTGCACATACTCATGTATAAAATGTTGAAGTAGAAATAAGATGTAATGTTGAACAAAAATTTTCTTTTCAGGTCGACAAGAGAAAATGTAACACTCTTAAAAATAAGGTGTTACATATAAATTCATTTATATATTTGATTTTTATTTAATAATTATATCGTTCCAATATAAAAGAAAATTTTTGTTTCTTGGTGCAATTTGTAAAAAGCTAGCATAGATAGTAGCGCCCCTAGCGGGTAAAAATGTAAAATATCGTACGAGTAGTAACTTAGCCTAATTACCACATCACCCCATGTGTGACGTAAGCATGGTCTGATATGGCCAGATCCAATGCACCAATCGAAAAATTCGAAATAATAATCGAGGGTGGGAAAGTTCCGCTGGCTTGCCCCTTCAGAAACCCCACTTCTCCAAAAGTCTTTGAACGAGACGGACGAATGGCACTTTTGGACATAACTTAGAAATTTATAAGCTTCCAGTATTCAAAATTTAAGATGTCAAGGCCGGTACCGAATTTTATTAACGCAATAAAAGAAGAAGCCAGAAGCGATAATTTATGTTTTTCAAACGAGTAAATGTTTATATAATTTTTGTTTAAGTGCGCGGATTTGCAAGAGCGATGTGTTAAGTGTTTAGTGATTCCAAAAGCCATGGGCAATCTTTAATATGTTTTAAAGTGTTTTATTAGTGCACAACCAGGTACGTTTTAGATAATAACAAAGAAAATGTATTTTAATGTTAACTAAGTAGAATTTTAATTGATAAACAGTTAACACATGAACGGTAGAAATTGTCCTTTGAATATTAATTTCTAAAAATTCAATTGAAAATATTAAGTTACTATCTTGTCGATATATATATAAATTTTAAAGTTCAATAAGTAATTCAAATGTATGGAATAACTAGCAGTAATTAAAAGATAATTACTCGACACATTGCTGTCTTTTGTTCTACTGTAATTTGTCACTGATTAATAAATTGTATAACATTGTATTGTAAAACTTTATATTTTCATTTCCCAAGTAACCTAGTTCTACCTTCCAATGATATCGGAAGATCGTTTACAGAAAGACATTATTATGCCTGGCTGGAAACGGAGAACTAGATAGAGCCCTGGGTAAGAAAGGTAATTAATTTGTTAATTAACATAAAGTAATTAACATAAATTTTTAATAAAGCCCTGATATATATTTACCCCAGGAACAAAGGCTCATGTGTTACAACAACATAACACCCACATACGCGAAAATAAACATAAAAAACAACACTAAAGCAGCTACAATTACCAAACAAAAAGCAGAAATAATTTTCATTAAACAAAGTATCAAATTAAAGTTCGGATAGTCATAAAATATTGTTTAAGTGATTAATAATAATCTTAGGCAGTTGAAAATAACAATATTATAAAAAAAACAATTGATTTGTTAGAAAGTATAATAATAATAATTTGTATATTATAATATATGTATTATGATACTATTCATGTTCATTTGACCACTCAAAATAATAATTGAATAAATGATAAGCCGGTTGAATAGAGACAAAATTGTTTTATTTATTTATTGCAACATTTCGACAACTGATTTGTTGCCCTTATCAAGCCTTTAGTCCTATAGAACGAATTCCTTACATTTAAAGATCAAATGGGTAATAAACGTTGCAATAAATAAATAAAACTTGTTTTACTCAATATTCAACCAGTTTATCATTTATTCAAATGGATATTGTGTATTTATGATAGTTAACAATCAGATACAGATGCTACAATCAAGTAATTGGACCCAAGAAAAAGAAAGGAGTTGACATGGTTTGTATTTTCAATCGATAGGATATATTATATTTGCATTAAAGTATATTCTAGTTCATGTCTTGTACTCGTATTACTTAAAAATTGCTTATACATCAAAGATTCCTTATATTCATTACTATGCCTTCAATTAAACTGAAATATTTAGGTATGCAACCCACTCAATTAAAAACCAATTATCTAAATAATTTTTACCACAAATTGTATCACAATCATACACAGTGGAACCCCTGGAACCCCATACACAGTGAAACGTTCGGATTTCGGATTTGCTGTGTATTTTGCATTTGACAGAAGTGCCATTTTTTATTAACGAACACTATTAGAGCATTCATTACATATTTCTGTATCAACAATTGAACAGTTTTGCAGTGGTACAAGTGAAAAGTCTTTGGAACAACACCATCCAGCGAAGATTTCTGAGAATGATAAAATTGACGAGATTGTATTTTTATGGTTTACACAAGAGAGGCAGAAAAGAGTTCCTATTAGTGAGCCATTAGTACAAGAAAAGGCATTGCAGTTTAACAAATTAATGAACGGTGATTTGGAATTCACTGCTAGCCATAGATGGTTGGATAGATGGAAGAGAAGGCAAGGAATTAGACAACTAACGGTAAGAAAAGAGAAGTTATCATCTGATAATTTTGCTGCAAAAAAAATTAGACGAATTTACAGGTTTGATTCATGTGAAAATTACTTACCCCAGCAAGTGTATAATGCAGACGAGACTTGATTGAATTTTAAAGCCCTTCCCACTAAATGTCTTGCTTCTATGGAGTAGTCATCTACGCCAGGCTTTAAAACGAACAAACAGTATCTCACAGGTTTAACCTGCAGTAACGCCGCAGGAACAAATAAGGTACCATTAATGGTGATTGGAAAATCTGCCAAGCCACGATCCCTTAAAAATATGAACTTGAATGCTCTCCCTGTTCATTACAGAAATCAGTGTAAGGCGTGGATGACTGGTAATATTTTCAAGGAGCGGTTCAACAATGAATTTGTTCCTTTAGTAACAGGACTGCCACCAAAAGCTCTAATTTTGATAGATAATGCTTCTTCACATCTTTCAGATATGCAATTGGTATGTAAAGACATAAAAGCAATTTTTCTCCCACCTAAAGTGACATCGTTGCTTCAGCCTATGGATCAAGATGTGCTGCAGAACATAAAACTGAGCTAAAGAAAGAAGCTTCTGCAAACATTAATTGAAGAAGATTGTTCTCTTTCTATTCCAGAAAAACGTAAGATGATTACAATAAAGAATGTAATTTACTGGGTTCTGAATCCTTAATTACTTACTAGCCAACACCCACCCTTGGCTGTTGAGCCATTTGGTGACGCGCTGACCAGTACAGACGAGCCGCTCGATATACTTCTTCTTCTTGAATGGAATGGTCAAGTGCCGGACATGCAGTGAGATGTTCTGCGTCCATTGTAGTGTAGCCGCACAGTTGACAATGTGGTGTTGGGAGAACTTTGATGTGATTTAGATGAGCTGCCAGGTAATCATGGCCTGTTTTCATGCAGAATGCAGCAACAGCAACAGCAACAGCTCGCGGGAGATCGTCTCTAACAGGCCAGCGGTGACAAGGCTTTCCCATTTCTTACCAGCTGCCTCTTGGGTTAGATGCTATCGGACCGACTTCTCTGTTGCAGCACTTATTTGCAGTTTGGAAGATTTTAGAGATGGTTGGCGCCCAGGTTGCTGGAGTGTAGTCCCTTTCCTTGCTAGTTTGTCAGCTCTTTCATTTCCGAAAATGTTGATATGGCTGGGGATCCATTGAAGTTTGATAAATCATTTTGTCGGCGTGTTGATAAGGCGGAAACCTCAGTGATCGTTTAGATTACGCAGGGGGCACCACAAGCAGGCGATCACTATCACCCCCCCCCCCCGTTCTGAATCCTGGAGTAACACTTTACTGCAGCAATCTTGGAAGAAGCTCTGGTCTAGTCTTGAATTTGTGGATAATGATACGGGATAATGAGACTGAGCTCCTTCAGCTCATTCAAACAGTATCAGGATGTGAAGATGCTAAATAAAGTTGCCTAGAAGAGTGGACAGCAATAGATAACAATGAAGAATTTCAAGCATGACATGGTGTCTATGGTCCACGATCAACATGATGACAGTGTAGCAGATAACGATAGCGAGGAAAAAAGTCTCTACGAATGCTGTTACTCATGCCGACGTTGCCGCTGCTCTCGACATTGAATTGCGTTACGTAAAACAATATGCAGTTGCAACACCCAATGATATTATGCTAACGCGACTTTGGCGCAGCATCGCATCCTCGAGAAGATTTACATCTCTTCGCCAGATTAAGATTACTGGTTTTAAGTGAAAAATATAGTCAAGTGTTTGTATCTTTTTTTTAAAGTGAAACATATAGTTTAGTGTTTGTCTTTTTTATACTCATTTTACTGTCAAAAAATTCTATGTTAATGAAGTTAGTACAGTATAGGCCTCCGTATTATATCATGTTTTTACAGTGTCAATTCTAATATATTACACATCTCAGTCCTGTTTTACGTAAGTAGCAAACTTTCAGTACATACTTTATTAAATTTTAGATACTTTTCTAAAATTTGGTTTTCATCAAATCATGTTCGGATTTCCAGGGTTCAGATTTGAAAAGTTCTACTGTATTTGTAAAATATAATTAATTTGTATTAATTAAAAAATTAGATTGGGCATGTGTTTGTCATCCCTCACGAGTTGAATCGTTCCATGGCATAACACTTTTACACACTTATATCGAAAATAATTATTATAAGAACAACATGAAAATGAACAATTTTTTTTGTATTTCAATTTATTTCACTGCTTAAAATGGATTGCGTTTTTTCTCATTGGATTCTGATGCAAGTATCAATAATCCTTTCAAATGAAATAAAAACATAATATTATAAAGGTTATATTAAAAAGTATCCTTCATAATAACTGTAAATATAGTTAATATTATAAGTATAATAATATATAACAGTGAAGTGTGAGGGACTACATGAATTGCCTTTCCAATCAGATGTGACTATTCAATTTCAATCATGTGTATTCAGCACCAGCCTTAGGCATTAGCATGTAGTCGGGCAAGATTTCCTCCAGCGCCCTTGAAAGGAGCATAAGTAATTTAAATAGGTTTACCATTATTAAAAAGTATATCCAACTGTATAAATCGTATTCTACTCAAACCTCATAATTTTTTTAATAAATTTTACATTCATTGTTGTAGAAAATATTGTTCAATACACGTTTGTAAGTGTGTCTGCAGCTCATATATTTGCCATCCCTTGTTTTGACGTTTTGCCCCATGGCAGAACACTTTTGTGCAGGTATATAGAAAATAATTGTTAAAATAACAAGGTGAAGATGAACAGATTTTTTGTATTTGTAACGTATTACACTGCTTCAAATGGATTAGGTTTTCTTCCAATGGATTCTGATGCAAGTCTAATCACTGGATCCAATATACTTTAAGAAAAACTAGATTTCATTAGATCTTTAACAAATTTAAAAGGAAAAAAACTGCTCAAGGTTCAAATTTTTACATACAATATTTTTTTCATAGTTTTTGGGGATTTTTCAGATTTTTTTTTAGTTTTGCCTGTGGAAAATAATTTTGAATTTTTCTCATATCTACTTTCTATTACATATACATTTTTGCTTAATTTATTCCTACAAATATCTTTTGAAAAAATTTCTATCCTTTCAGCGCCATAAACTCCTGGCACGCCCTCAAATACATAAAACATTCATGAAGTCTTACCTATAGTAATTGTCTCTTTTGGGCCGTTACTCTTGGGGTTGGTTGGGTCATCGACAAGAGTCGCACAGCAGCCACTGGTGTTGCCATGAATACAGTAGATAACTCTCTGCGAACCTGAATCCACAGCAGTGTTTTCCTGGCTAATTATGCCCATCCTGTCTGGTAAGGACCCGTAGACAGTGTTGTTATCAATACTGCAATAAAAAAACATTAGAAAATAAAAACAAAAAATTCTTAACATTTGAAGTGTTACTTCATAGAAGAAACTTAACCTGTATTATGCTTGTTGGAAACACAATACTACTAAGAAAAAGTAAAGCAATGGTCAAAAGAATATTCTTAAATGTTATAACCTCTATAAACAACAAGTAACTCTATGAGATAGAAAAAAACAAGTTCAAAACAGTAAAGTTTACATCTTGGTACACTTGAAAAACAATATCTTCAGCACATAGGTAGACAGTAGCAGTGTAATTACGCAGTTTTGCATAACTTCCTTTAACATTTTTTTACTTTATATTTTTACACTTTATAAGTAATAATAACTCTTTCATTCATCCAACCATGTTGTTACAAAAGCAACGTGTAGGGGGAAAGCCTCCTGTAACGTCAACTGTTCTTCCTCTATGGTTAAACAGAATATTTAAATAATAATCAAAAATATTTTTCGATCCTAGACATTCTTGCATTTCTAGGATAATAAGTGGTTCCTCGTTTATACCAGTCTTACATTTTGATCAGGATTTATATGTAAAATTTTATAAGCTGGCACTGGGGGCTGCGGGATTGGTAAGAGTCAGAGGACGAGGGGAGGGTGGAGGTGCTCGCTAGTCATTTTCAAAAGCATCAACCCTTATAGAGTTGACTCATTATTTTGTTACTTAATAATACTTTTTAATGTAATATGAAAATAACAATAAATATAAATATAACATTCATGGAAGCCTACTAATAGGGTTGTCTATTGGGAGGCGAAGGCCCTGATTTATGTCCCCGACGAGGGATGTCGACAGTGCCTCATGTTTTCAATGCGATCAATACACAATTTCTACCTAAGACCAAAATGCCAGCTTATAAAATTTGACCTGTAGTAGTACTTCGCTCTACAAATTTGTTTGTCTGCTAAGATTTTTTTCAGGAATTTGCTAAGCATGAATTCTACCTACTGGACCGACCCATAACTAGGTTATTTCAATAAATTTGAGCAGTTCAATATCTCTTTAAAAAACATATTATTAGTTCTCATTTACCTCAAATTATTGTTATACTTTCAAGATTCAATTCAACGTCAGCTAATGATCTGGACAAGTTTTATAGCCAAAGGGACACCTGTTTGCAATGCAGGTGTATGCACCCACAAGTGAAATATATTAGGTTCTATAATCATGTATTAATTGAAATTAAATATTGTATTAATTGTATGAGATATATAAGTTTTAATATTATAGTTAAGTATTATATTAATTACAATTATGCATAACATAGATAGAAAATAATCTAATTATAACTATATAATGGTGAGTGGAGGAAATATCAAATACTATTGAAAAATTTGGTACACCATGGAGTTAATAACATTATTTAGACAAAGTTATTGGTACCACACCCCCTCTTCTCTAAATAAAAGCCTCCACTTTACACTATAAATAAATAGTATGGGCATTTGAAAAAGAAACAAATATTATATATATACAATTTGTTTATTCATACATACTTTCTTAAGAAACAAGATATAATATTTCAAGCTTAAATACACAAGGTAAATTTTAACTGATAAGAAAAAAATCTGTTAGTGAGATGGATGAGCTTGCTTTTTTTCACCTATTTGAGGTTGTATTTTAGTAAAAGCACAACGCAAGTCATTGGTAACATCATTTGTTCTTATATTTTGTTTTTATTACAAGCAGGGAACATGTTTTTTCACACAAATAGGTGCTTGAAAAAGGCAAGTATAATCAAAGAGCTGCCTGTGATAGACTTTTAAGTGTTTTATCCAAAATGAAGATGTGTCCATTGTGGCGCTGTTGCCACATTGAACGGCAAACATTCGTTTCACGACACTTTTGTACTACTGTATTATTCTTTTCAACCTGTCGTAGATTTAATTTAAAGTTTACAAAATGTGCACAACCTTTACTTACATTTCTTTGATAAATTCATCTTTTCTGAACATCTTGGCCAATAAGATTACCTATGTAATAAAAATGGGAGGTGTAAATTTAGTTTTAAATTTTGATAAATTGTGTACTTAAATTTCAACTAAATGAGAATTTATCTAACTATTTTCCAACTGGTCTTCGCTCCCCCTGACTTGCCTTCTTGCCCCTTTCCCCTCCCCCAGTTTGGGAACCTATGCTCCCGCAAGACAGAAGACAAAAATGTATAGAAAAGATTTAAGTTAAAAAAAGAGACTAAAGGTATGGTTGTAGAATAATAAGATCTAAAATATTGCTACAGAACAACTAGAACTATGGTATATTTTTTTAAAATATTTACAATGAGTAAATAATGGCATTGTCATTAAATTAACACAATAAGATTTTGCTGAAAAGAAACTAAAATTTCACAAAATACTTTTAAAAGTTTACATCAATTATGATAGCTTAAGCATACAGTGTAACTCATGGTATCGACTTCATGAAAGTTAAGACGTTTTGTTACCAGCTTTCTTAAATGTCAGTTTTATTAACTAACAAGTGGCCATATAAACATGTCTTGAACATAGCATTAGCTTATATTTTATACACAAATATACATATTATAGTTATGTATGGTACCAAAAATATTATAACTTATAAATCAACTGTTACTTGAAGTTATATACAGTATATTACATAAAGAAATAGGAATCATTTTCTATGTCCAGAGTTATACTTCTTAGTAATTTATATCTGAAGGTTTTTCAAACTTTATACATCAGTATAATAATGTAAATACATTTTTTTTAAAACTTGTTGAGGATGCAGTTGAGTGCTGGATTTTAAACATGTAGTCTTACAGTTCAAATCCAACCTAAATACCTAAACTTTTGAAAATTTAATGAATGAATTAATATTTGAAAAAACTGTATCAACATCAAGTGTTATTCAATACAAGTTTTAAAAAAATGTACTTGAATCAGAGTGGGTGAATAAAAAAGTATTTTATTAACGACTGAAAATTTGAACAAGATTTACATCTAAAACAGTGTAAACTAATAGTAAGAATTGAAAAGTGTACATAATTTTACTACTTTGTAGAATTTATTGTAGACATTCAAATGGTCTGTTACCAGAAAAACAATTAGGCTTGTTTGATAAGTTGAAGGAAATTATTAAATAAAAAGCTTTATTGTTGGGATAATGTATTATTTCGTATAATCACAACTTATGATAAGAACTAACTACAAGCACTTTCCTAATAGATTTCAATTAGCTTTATTGTTGGGATAATGTATTATTTCGTATAATCACAACTTATGATAAGAACTAACTACAAGCACTTTCCTAATAGATTTCAATTATGTACTGAATTAATTGCTGATTTTATCAAGTAGTTAATCCATTAAAATTAGAAGACATATTGCAAAATAATTTTTAATTTAAAAATAATCATAAAAACTTTTATGGTCTCATATTACAATAGTTTGGCTAGAGATTAAAAATGAATGAAAAGAATTAAATAAACAAACAAACTAGATTAATGGTATCGATCCTTGCTTCACAAATGGACAATGCGAAAATAAACTACAACAGGATACAAGCGATAAAAAAAAGAAGGCCTATAAATAGTAACAAACAAAATTAGTAGTTCAACACCATACATAGGATAGTGAAAAATTGGAAGGAAATTATCTTTCTATTTTTACACTTAAGTTTGTTATTCTGACATATGTATATAGGCCTACATAATAGGAACCTAAATACAATATTTTTTGGTCTTAAGTAGGAATTGACCTTTTTAAATTTTATATTACTTGTTTTTTATTAAAGTTGCCCTTCCATTCCATTTTATCACGCAAATAATTATTTTGAAATTCTGAAATATCGATCCAATGATGGTATTATAACATTCATTGGAAGGACATGGACAGAAACTCGAAATAACAAATCTTATAATGCTCAATAGTCATCAACATTATTTTTTAAATATCTCTTAATATGTTTTTATCTGATCCTGTCTATCTTGGATACTTAAAAAAATACCAAATTTTGCTGTTTATTTTGTCGTTTTATTATTACTTCTATATTTAAAATATTATACTTATAATAATTTCTATTCAGTTCATTTTCTTTTCTTTTCTGTCTAAAACCTTTTCATTCATCTATTCTTCTTACTATCGTCATTCTCAATCTTATTTTTTTAACTCACAAAATCTGCCTTTGTCTTCTTCTACACTTCTTTTTTCTGTCGTCGGCCTTTGTCTTCTTCTACACTTCATTTTTCTGTCATCTGCCTTTGTCTTCTTCTACACTTCATTTTTCTGTCATCTCCCTTTGTCTTCTTCTACATTTCTTTTTTCTGTCATCTGCCTTCGTCTTCTTCTACACTTCATTTTTCTGTCATCTGCCTTTGTCTTCTTCTACGCTTCTTTTTTCTGTCATCTGCCTTTGTCTTCTTCTACACTTCTTTTTTCTATAATCCCCTACTCTTTCAACGAGTCATTAAAAAAAACTCTTAAAACAGAAGCTATGTGTGATATCTAAATATTAATCGTTGTCTGACATTCCAAGTACTCTTGAATTTTTTATTTCTTTTATCTTAATCCTTTACAGTGTGTACTCATTACTCTCTATAGTCTAACACTTAGTGTTCCTTTATTTAGTGTATATCTGAATGAAATTATCATTTCCATGCTGCACCAAATTATTTCTTTAGAGGATACTGATTATGTTGTCAGTTTTCTTCACTTATAACTTATAAAGATATAAATTTCTAACAAACAATATTCGAGCTGGCTTATGAATTAAGGTTAAAGTTATATGCTTGTAGTAGCATCACTGATGATTACATAAGCCATTGAAACACTTGTGAAATTAAAGTTTTATAATTGTGAGTTGTGTATATTTATAGTGTATATAAATTTCTACTTAACATTACATGCTTAGTCATAGGCCTATAACTACAAGCTGGAGGTTGGATCAGCTGATAAAAAACATACTAGAAATATTTTACTCTAGGAAAAACTACTTATAAGCTGGGTTTCTTCCAATACAAAATTTTATCAACCCTATTGTTCCATTGTGTCTCTTTTAATGAAATAATAAAAACTGTGAAGTATTTTGTTCTAAGGATAGCGTCATTTTTTTAAAAATTAACAGTTTTTTTAATATTAAAAAAAATAGAAGCAGATTTAATTTCTTATCAAGAGGGGCAAAACCAACTTTTTCCTAACTCTTGCACTTTCTATTATCTGTGACTCATAAAATATGATCAATTTACCTGATCCCATCTTGTGTAACGAACAAAAAAATTCTTTTTTTTAAAAGGAATTTGATCTTAACACAGTAGAGGGTTATGAGTTCCACCAAATTAACATGAATTTCCTATATTGTGGGAGATTTTGAAGGGACCTCATGCTTAATCTGGTCTAGAAGTGCCAGGTTTTATTACAGATAAATACAGGTTGTCATAATGTTTGGAACCCAGGGAAGAGTTCATCCCCAGAGGTTTAACAATTTTTAAAATAAAATTTGCTGAAGTGATTTTTTTTTAATTTGATAAAAGTGATAAGTTTTATTCATACAGAAAATATGTGACTATGAATAATCCATACATTTGGAGGAAAGTAATTAAGCTCAAAGATAGTCTTGGGGGCGAACTGGGCCACAGAAAAGGGAGTTCAGTGTCACTAAAATAAAGCCAGAGGAAATTATTTAAGAGTAAAATAGAAGACCATTAGTTGTCTATAACTTTTTCTCTTTTAATTGTTGTGAAATAATTCAATATATATTTCTTTTAATTTACTCTGCAAAAAAATATATAAATATATATCTATACTCATGTATTTATCTATCTGGTGTGAGTATATTGGAGTATACAGGATTTACAGCAGTGTTGGACCCAGAAAAATATTTTGGGGGACTGGTGGGTGAAGGGAAATATTTAGAAAATATGGTAACTATTTTGCAAACTCTAAGAGTCTTCTATCTGAGAGAAATAGTTATAGGCTTATTCTGAGATATTACATAGTCATTAAAACCTCATTTACCATATAGGCTATTTACAACACAAACCGCCTATTTATTATATTGTGGGCGAGAGTATTTATTTATAATTATAGTAGGTTAATTGTGATTAATATGGGTTTAAACATGTTTTAGTTATTAATAAGTAGATTTAAATCAGGGACGAATGAAAAAAATGGGGTTTTATTTAAAACGTATTTTATTATTTATTTTATAATTTAAACATTTTCGCTTTTCCTTATTTTGGAATGGGCTCGATCCCCAAAGCCCCCTTAAAAATCTGCCAATGCCCTACAGACTTTACCGCGAAAATCCAGAATAAAAGTACTGGGCGATTGAACATTTTTTTAAAAATTTTCAACGTTCCTGGGAATCCAAAATATGACCTGAGCTAAAACTGATGATCATGATCAGTTTCTAATGATCATAATAAGTATATTTACATTAAATAAAAGCAGTTGCTGACAATGAATCAGTGCAGTGACCACACACACCTAGCTGGAAAAGATAAAATTTGTAATAACCAGAACAGCATTGCTCACGCTACATAGAGTACACTCAAAGTGTAAATATTTTCCTAATAAAGTGTTTATCTGTGTACAGCTAAGAGGTCAGTGGAAAAACCTAATCTGTAAAGAAATGACAATAACCTTTTCTGGAACTGTTACGGACAAAGGCACGTACACTTTAATAAATAACTGATAACAACAAAATTATAATTTGAGTACATTTTCATGCCTTTTCTAACATTGGAATATTTTTCTCTGTTGACGCGTTTCGGAATTACTTCATTTTCAAAACTTAAATAGTACTCTCGTACTACGATTAAAGTTTTGAAAATGGAGTCATTCCGAAACGCGTCAACAGAGAATAATATTGTAATGTTAGAAAAGACAGAAAAATGTACTCAATTATATAGAAATATTCCTAGCATAAATGAAGATGAGTATATTAAGAATTACAAAATTATAAAATAAAAAAAAACTGTCTAAAATACTACAGCGTCTAAATTAATGGTAACGAATAGTTGGGTAATTATTGTACCACCAAACATATCGAGTGTAACTGTAGGCATTTGTCCTTCGAGTAAACAGACAAAGCCTTTCCTGTTAATAACAGTTTTGAAAATTAGTAATTAAAATAATTTTAATTTATTTACTCGCAGAGTGTTTCATTATTAAAAGTGTGTAAAGCTATTAATGTTATAACTTATCGTACCTATAACTGATGCAGTTAGAAATTAGAAGGGGATTTGGTATTAATATTCTGAGGATTGGGGGGAGTTACCTTCAAGACAATTTTTTTAAAATTAAACAAAACTTTTTAAGGACAAACGCCAGTACCCCAGTACCAAACGCTTAATTTTGAAGAAAATTAAATAAAACACTAGTAAAAGAAACCTTCAAAATTCATTTTCCTAAAATACAACTTTACAAAAAATATTATGTTAACAATGCTTTCTTTATAACTTCGTTAAGGACGTCATCGTCTCAAACAGTAATTTTCGCATGGATGTAAGCAATAGCCAGTTTCTTGAGAAATTTATTTCTCAAATAAGTGACCATTGCCGAAATATTTAAGCATATTGAAGTAATTACGGACATTGCACATACACATGGTCGGGTTAACGTAGAGGTCAGATTTTGTCACACCTACCAGTAGGTATAGAGCGGACCACGTAATGGTGCACTTGGCCGTGAGAGATGGTACGAGATTTCTCGTGTACTACCACTTCTTGTACATCAACAGCTTCTGCATCAATACGCCTACAAATATTTCAAGATTGTTTGTTATTTCATACCGAAGCTAATTTATTATCGAATTTATCTAATATCGATCGTTTCGTGCGTCAGTTTTTTGACAGTCCTAATCATGTTTGTAGGAAAGTATTTATCCTGACCCTTTACCTCCCGTCTCGCATACTGCGATCTCTCAAGGCCAAGTGCACGGTTACGTGGTACGCACTATATACGTGTATATATATATATATATATATATATATATATATATATACATATATATATATATATATATATATATATATATATACATATATATATTCCAATATTTCTCTAGATTTGTCTCTCCTCAAGTGGGCCTCTGAATAAATGTAGTCCACGCGCCTCATTGAGTCTTAATCTGGCCCTGAGTCTTAATCCGGCCCTTTATACACATATTTATCATATATCTAAGGTTAGTGTAAACTCGCTTTATATAAAAACTACCGTTAATTATAACATTTGAATTTCTCTATGGGAGTTTGAAATTAATTAGCAGTTTGTTCCATTAGTGGCCAATTTAATGTAAGAATACCGGTAATTTATAAAAATGCTTCCACATTCTGTAAGAATCAGGCATTTTCTGAGTACGAATTGATAAAAATTATTCACACCACTACCCTGCACTTATAGAACAATACCATTTCTGATGCAGTAATATACGGATATAAATTTCAAAAAAGCTGTTGACGTCCCTAATAAACTCCCTAATAATCATCAACATTTGGAGATATTTTTCTAAGTTGACACTTTTCCAAAAAACAACTTATTCAACTTCGATTCAATATTATAGTTTTTGTATGATTCCTATTTTCCAAACGTTATATTTAAATTACTTATAAAGTAACTGTATCTAGAGGTAAATAAGTATTATTTCTGAAACGAGATGTTTTCAGTCCGCGTAGTAGCGTAAGAAATCACGGAAAGCCACATACTATAACCATGCGCCCGTTCTGGCATTTAACTTAATTAATTTTCTATAATAGGTGTTTCGTCCTTTATTTTATAAAGCAAAGTTTGGAAATTTTTTATAATAATATTTTAAACACGTTAGTTTCGTGATAGAGGGCGCCACTTTTTCACAAATATTCGTATGTAATTGAATGAAACCCCCCAGTTAAAGTATAGCGTATTAGAAGCTGTATTTCTGTCATATATTAGTTAAAAATCTACTGTATGGAAATTTATGAAAACAATCATTCTACTGAAAAGTATTAAAATCAATGTTATTTACATTTTTACATGTCTGTAATAATTAGGGTTCACTAGTTTTTTTGGAATAATTTACTGTGGTAAAATAATAATAAATAATACAAAAAAGCTCTAGCCACCAATATTTTTATTCTAACCTGATTTACATTTCGGTTACCAAGTAACCATCCTCAGAGGCATGACACAAAATAACGACATCATCTAAGCATTGTGTGTCACGCCTCAGAGGGTGGTTACTTGATAACCGAAATGTAAATCAGGTTAGAATAAAAATATTTGTGGTTAGAGGTGTAATGCCGCACCAGGAAGAGCTTTTTATGAATTATTTATTAATAATTAAGGTTGCTTAAAATATTAATACATACTACTATTTCTTATAAATATTATAAAATTAGAACTTTTATAAAATATTTTTAAAACATCTTTCATTTGACTTATATTCTCCCCTCCCCCCTAAAATATGGCACGGTACGTACACATACTGCCAACGAGAAGGAATTTTCTACTCGAACACTAATTTTGTATCACTTTTTGCTAACTTATGTTCCCTACAGCGATGTCGGATATATACATCTGTCTATATTTCACTCTGCCCTTTTTACCTCCCCTCTCGCATATTCAGAAAGTAATAATTAAAGTATGTCCACTACCAAAAGGAAGCATTTTTATATTCGATCTAATTTTGTATCACTTTTCTTTGCTAACTTCTATTTCCTACGGCTGTCTTGGATATAAGCATCTGTCTATATTTCATTCTCCCCTTTTTACCTCCACTTCTCCCACATTCAGAAAGTAATAATTAAAGTATGGCCACTACCAACAGGAAGTAGTGTTCTATTCGAACTAATTTCGTACCGCTCTTCTTAGCTAACTTGTGTTCCTTATAGAGGTGTCGGATATAGATATATGTCTATTATTTCATTCTCCCTCTTACCTCCCATATTCAGGTAAGACACTTGATCCGAATTATAATCCACCCTTTCACATCCCTACTTTTGTCAAAAAAATCTTTTGTGTGTCATTAAATTTCAATACAAACAACAAAATTCTTTACACCTTAACTACGAAACTGCCCAAGAGTTTTAAAATTTTTTAAGATACTATTTGTAAAATTGACAATATTCAAGTATTACAGGATCAACCCCGTTATTTTTCGTTTTTACACATGTTACTTGAAAATACGAGAGTATTTCTGGCACATACAAGAAACAAGTGAATATTAAAGGCGCATCTTGTAATCATCTTGAATTCACTGATTAAACATAAGTAGGCCTAGTTATTATGTAACTAAGTGAATACTATTAAACTTACTTGCTGACGGGTTTCGAAACATCCTGTTCATTTACGAAGCTGGCACTACTCAAGTAAATTTAAAAGTTTTCACTTAGTTACGCAATAATTACTTATAGGTGAATACAAATGTCCGAATAAATAATGGTATGCAATATTTGTTAGTATTGCTTCTGCTACTCGTGGCGTTTTCCCAATCTTCTTTAGATGACGCGTTACGGATAGCATTCATCTCTAAAACCAGTTCCTACTGACGACTGTTATCCGAATCGTGCCAAATACAAATATGACTGCGCTAAGAATGCAAATATTTATTATAATCAACATATTCATACAGGCATAACGGAATATTAGAACATCACAACAATGTTCCCAGGAACATGCCTAGGATTGAATTTCGGGCGGTGGTCCAACAGGGGAATATGCGAATCCAGTAAGAGGGAGGAAGAAAAGCCCTTCCCCCCAGGATAAAATTTGAAAAAAAATTACACTTTGGTCAATGTTTGTACATTTTAATAATTAAAAACAAAACTGAACAAAAATGCCAGTAAGTACTAATTTTCAGGTATTTATTTTAGTTTCCTACAAAAAATAACAAGAGGTCAACATATATATTTACACTGTAGATTTAGTTTTTGTTTGTAGGCCTATGAGGTAATAATGACCACATTTTATTACTAAAAAGGACAAGATAGATTCCGGACTAAATGCTCCGGAAACCCGATTTTCCGGAACACCGGTAAATGTTCCGGTTTTCTAAGTGCCCTTGCACACGTTCTTTAATACGCCTTTATTTATTGATAATGATGACATAACATCCATCAGATTACGTCGGAGTTTACACTGTCCTCGACTAAAGGAAAAATAAATATATCAAATTAACTGTTATAATAATTCTTCACTGAAAACAAAACTAAAACTTACAAAAGCAACGGCGAAAATTCATCCATTTCGGTTCAGATGTTTTTACAGAAAGTCCAATGGTTAAATTTTATCCTGACTCAGCACTTGAACACACAAAAACAACGAAAAGATTACATTTTTGGCGCACAAGAGTCGGCTGTAGATAGGCCTACGACGAGGTCGATCGGCTAAAGCACAGAAACATAATGCGAAGCCCGACTTACGTAAGGAAGCATCTGTGGTCAGAGACAAAGGTCTGATCTGTCCGCCAACACAGATTGTTCTATCAAAGTTTAAACGACATTTGGCCAAGATAAAGGCGAGAGAGGGGTTATGTAAACACGACTCAACAAACTTTGTTTCAGAACTTGTTGGAAATTAGGAGAATTTTATAGCGTCAACATAAAATTGTAACAAGGATTAGCGTCATATTTTTAAAAATAAAGGAGAACTTCTATACGTTAAAAACTACGGCGTCTCTCCGTTCATTTATTTTACAGCTTCTTTAAGTATTACTTGAATCCGACGTTGACAGATATTTATCACGCTCCGACCCCCCCCCCTTTTAACTAACTATTTCATGACATTTAAACTCTTTCACAGAAATATATATACGTAGGTTTTTCTGTAGTTTAAGGCGACTATATTTGCCTACGATAGGTTAAAGTTGTTAATATATGGTTAGGGTTAAAGTATGGTCACAAACCCCCTTCGTGTACGATATAGCAGAGATATTATGGTATAACATCCCATGTCACGAGTCTGTAGTAGATGTAGCCTACATTTTATCTGGATTGTAAAGAAAAGCGACAACGTCTTGTGGGAAAAAGATAAGGAATGACTAGGTACGACTATGGAAAGGGCATAACGACCCTTCCCCCGGAGCTGGGAATAGTGGAAAATTATGGCATCACGTAGGTTGGATTGTTTACCTGAAGTAACCTGCTCTCAACCAAGATGAAGACGGGTGTGATCTGCTACGCGAGATTTTTTGGTATTTGCTTTACCTTAACTAAGGTAAAGCCAGCCTGGGGTGATTAAAGGTCTGCATCGCGTTAGTCTAGCTATTCGAATGCGGGAGTCACGAGTTTGAGGTAGTGATTTCAGCTTCCACTTCTATTCCATTCCAAGTCTGTAGGTGAGACGTAAGTCGAATGACAGAGGTATCTGAATTCTGTCAAGTTCCATAGACTGTCTCTTGAAAGACGAAAAATCTAAACTAACAAAGAGTAGAGGGACATGTAGTAAAAGTGTACGAATAGAAATTTTTAAAAGATGTAGTAAGTTATACTATTAAAAAAAGGATCACTTGAAAAATTGTAATTATAATTTTCTTGTTTTACTACAAACATAGATAAGCGGTTTTATTGGTGCATGAAATTGTAAAATTATTGGTAGAGACATACACAACTCCAATGTGAAAAAAGTTACATGATTCAGAATCCCTGTCAGCTACTCTTATGTAGCGATAAGGTCAAACTAGGGTTTTTTGTTTCCCCCCGGGTATGGGTGCTTGTGGCAGCCGTCCTCTAGCAAGCTGCCTCTGTATGTGCGTACTAACCCTGCCGAAAGTAAGGGAATCGGGATTGATTGCCCATGTACCAAGCTGATAAGCTCTTTCCATGGAGAACCAGGAGTGAAATGAAACAGTACGGTAAGTGTCGCTCAAGAGCGTGGTGAGAAAGAGACCTTGACAAGAAAAACCCCGCGATTGATTATACAGGAACGCTGGTGCTAGGATAACCTTAAAGCTAGGCATAACTCGGTCAGCGATATAAATATATTTATCTGCTCAAAGAGCTCCGGCTTCTTCGCAGATCTACCACTGCCATGGCCATAGAGATATTGGCTATAAAGGTTTTTACAATTATTTCTAGTTGAAAACGTTTGTAGCCTGATTCCTCTCAGGGCTATAATGGCTCAAACTGGGAGCAAATCCTATTTTTCATGGAATCATGATTTTTAACGAAATTACATTTATGAACGTTCTGTACAATTAGCATTATTAAATAAAATACGAAGCCTACGCTAGACATTTTCCATTTACTTATTGGGCTACGCCTTGCGTTTGCACGTGTATCAGGCTACATGTATCTCAGCTGGATCTATAACTTAACTCTCCATAACACATACAATCGCTCATTAAAAATAATAATCATAATATTAATCACTTTTACATTAGTTTATGACCATCCGAACCTTAATTCATTTTGTAAATTTGTAAAAACTTACTGAGACAGAACGTTTCTGATCACCGAAATCCTAAATATTCTCCAAACCATCACCAAACATAACTATTTCATCCACAACTCAAATTTCTATTCCCAACCAAATGGCATACCCATGGGAAGTCCTATCAGCAGCATCATAAGCGAAATTTTCCTACAACACGTAGAAAACACCGAAATACTCGCAAACAATACACACGCACATAAAATCATTTACTGGCACAGATACATCGATGTATCATAACACTATACAGAGGCAACAATCGACAATGCGAAAAACTCCTCACCTATACTAATAAAATACACACAAAACTCAGTTCACCTCAGAGATTGAAACCAACCAATCCCTAAACTTCCTCGACCTAACCATAACAAAAAGCCACACACACAAACACAGCTTCTAACATTTACAGGAAACTGACAAAGACTCAAACCACTCACATTTATTCACAACACCTCAAACCATCCTATCAAACGCATGCCTTTAAATCCATGCTTCACATAATCAAAGAAGTCCCAATGACCACAGAAAACATAAACAAAGAACTAGACACTATTAAATATATTGCATACACAAATGGATCCAACACCACAATAATAAACAAACTATGGCGCAAAATTCAAAAAAACACTAATAGCAACACTACAGGGAGGGAAAACAAATACATCACAATACCATACATAAATAGAAAATCAAATAAAATAGCCCACAAATTTCAAAAAACAAGATACAAAATAGCATATAAAGCTAATTAACAAACTACAAAACAAATGCAACACAACACCAACAACAAAGATAAGCTACAAGCACCATGCGTATACAAATTAAACTGTACAGACTGCAACAAATTCTACATTAGGCAAACAGGTTGCAGCTTGCAACAAAGAGTCTAGGAACACACAAAATCACCCAAACAGAACACCGACTCAACATTCTCCAATCACCTAAAAGGAGCAGGACACAAATACACAGACATTAATCATAACCTGGAAATCTTACACATCAACAAAAAAGGACCACATCTCAACACACTAGTGTTGAAATGAAATTTCACACAATATGAAATTTACAAACACACAAAAACACAAAATACAAACATATTAAACGACAAACCCAATACAAATCACATATACTCTTTAACAGTATCGAAAACCTGCCTTTAAAACCGTCACCGCTCAACCTAACAACAACTCCAAGCGGAAAATTTAGACACTGATGAAGATCACCACGGAGCGATCGAAAACGTTCTGTCTCAGTAAGTTTTTACAAATTTACAAAATTTAAAGTTCGGATAGTCATAAACTAATGTTAAAGTGATTAATTAAGTTTCACCGAACGTAATGGTCTACAAACTTTAAGATCATAATAGCCTATTAATCAGACATCATAAACAAAGGAAATAAAAGATTAAAAAAACTAGTTTTTAAACCACTTAACGGGTTACTATAACCGGCAGGAAAAAAAATTTAAATAAAGCAAAATGTGTAGAGATAGAAAAATGCATGTCAATGATATATAGATGCTCTGTAAGTTATAGGCCTATAATGCAACTTCTCACTGCATGAGGACTGTCACTATAATCTGAACCGATGCAGCTACCAGTAAAAAACTAGAAAGAAAAAATAATCATATGAAGATGTTTCCAAGCGTAAACGTCAGGCGTATTAGACAATTTTAGGAGAAGAGTGAGTTCTTGTCATCAACCTGAATGGCTACTTAACAGAAAATCCGTGTTAACAGACCTTCCACGATAAGCCTTTCAACCAAATACTTGAAAGAATTAAAGAAAAAACTTTTCTTATACAAGTTTCATTTATTTGGTCCACAGATATCTAATAATAGCTAAACAATGACATCTTTCAATAAATACATAAATAAATCAAAACAAATTGCTCAGAACATTACCGCCGACTATTAAATCACCATTAATTTAAAGTAAAAGGCAATAAGCTAATGATTAGGCTAATTAAAAAAACCATTGAGAACATTTTATCCGAGATTAAAAGTATCGTAAACGGTTTTTACTGTGTTTCTAAATTTGGAGGTTATAAAGAATTCTTTATTCTTACGGTAAGATTTAGTGAGTATTCTACAGCATGACCCATAACTCCATCGGTAGCTACCGAATCCGACCAAATAAATAATCATTTCCTTGTTAAAATGAAGGATTATCCAGGTGGTCATTGACGTAGGCTCTAAAGAAACCTAAAATGGTTTGGTGTTGCGCAACAAGAGGGTGTTTTGGGGGTTAACCCAACCCCAGAAGAGTAGCCATGTTAAAAAAAAAAATCTGTTATTGTAGGTTCTAATTCCCTGCAGGAGTGTGTGTGTTTGTATGTGTGTGTATGTTTGTGTGTGTGTGTGTTTGCTTATCTCTGTGTGTGTGTTTGTTTGCTTGTCTGTGTGTGTGTGTGTGTGTGAGTGTGTGTGTGTGTGAGTGTGTGTGTGTGTGTGTGTGTGTGTGTGTGTGTGTGTGTGTGTGTGTGTGTGTGTGTGTGTGTGTGTGTATGTGAGTGTGTGTGTGTGTGTGTGCGTGTATGTGTGTGTGTGTGTGTGTGTGTGTGTGTGTGCGCGCGTGTGTGCGCGCGTGTGTACGTGCGTGCGTGTATGTGTGTGTGTGTGTGTGTGTGTGTGTGTGTGTGTGTGTGTTTGTGTGCGCGCGCGAGCGCGCGATCGTACCTATCTGACGTCTAATCGCACTCCCAATCTCTAAGCTTTTAAAGGGCATTAATGTGTGTTTTGATGGAAAAGGAATGTACGGTAAATAAAATAGAAGAAGGTCCTTCCTTCGTAGATGATGACTTATATGTTCGGTTACAGGACACTTTGTCGCAAGGACCTTTCGACCACCATGAAAAATGCCGCTTGGAGGTGGCTCCATAATGACCTCCATGAAACATATCGTCCCACTTTGGAGGTGGCTCAATGATGACCCGATGGGGAAGACCTCCATGAAACATATCGTCCCACTTTTGGAGTGGCTACCTGGATCAGATTTGATAACAATCTCCAAATATTTCTGAACGGGCTCTGCATCACATCTAAAAGAAAAACTCGCTTATAGAATAATTTATCTGGCTTTCCTCCCCTCATAATATCCTAACATAACCTAAAACCTAATCTAACCTATTTCAATCTAACTTGATCCAAAGCAGTTCACAGTCTTCGGTGTGATATTCCCATATTTGGTGCATATCTTAGCTAACCATTTGGTGTATATCTTGACTAACCAACTAGTCTCTTTAGTTTTTTAACAAAGTACTGCTCTAAATTTTAATAATACTACGGTTACACCCCTATCTGAGTCCTGATAGGAACTTACTGTATATATGATGAAGGAATAGTTATTGTCAGGTATATAACTCGCTCTTCAACTGTTGTTGGGTTCACCTCGTCAATGCTAGATGAGATTCTAGCGAAACGCGGAACTGCTATTTTATGCACTACAGAATGAACGGATGTACTCCTGATAATAACTATTCATCATATTTTTCCATCCGTGAAGGAATACTTATCAGCATATATATATTAATTTCAATTATAAAATCAATTTTATTCACTTCATTAATAATTAATTAAAAAACTTAGTCCCTCATAAATCTCAATACATAAGTGTATTTTTATGATACACTTAAAATAATAGTCATCTAAATACGATTGGCTAAAACAACCTAATTGTTAAAATTCACGAGGCAAGGGCAGATAAATTATTTTATATATGGATCTATCTACAACCCTTCTCTTAGGTGGGAAGAAATGTCCGCCTGGAATTATTTCGAGATCATTATTAACCCTACTCGAGTAGCCACTCCCAAAAATGGCACGATATGTGCGCATTTTTTATGAAGAACGAAATATCAGTGGAGCAAAGTGACCGGACACAGTAAAATACATTGTAGGTAAGGAAGGCTCTAAAAAACGAATCGGATTGTCTTGTTACCTTTTAAAAAAGGAGTTACTCTCGAAATCAGCGCTTCTTGGACACACTTTATAACCGCCACTTGTGATAATTACTTAGAAATTAGTTACAAAATAAACACAATTCAACTCGTACAAAACAAATAGCACTTTGCCGCGATGGTATTGCTACCTTGTTGCAACATACTCTGCACAAGACTAGCAGGTTGACCGTTCGATGGTTAGAAAAATACCAAGCTTACCTTGGCATTATAGACACTGATAACATTATTAATTAAATGTAAAATTGGGATTTTCTAATTAATACCAACTATATCGTTGTTCACGGTGAAACACTGTGACACCCCTCTTTGCAAGCATCCAAGATGCTCGACTCTTTCTCTTTATACACTAATATATATTTTATGTTTTTTAAGGAAATTTGTTAGATAAAGCCTTAATCTATTTTGAGTTAGGGATATATTAATAAAGACCTTTATGTGGGTCTATAATCCATGGCTATGAATCAATAATAAAACTCCAATTTTTAAACAGTTAGAGATAATGACCTCCACTATAAAACAAACCTAAACCTAAGCACAAACATTCAACGTAGAACCAGCAGAAACATTCAATGTACTAAGAAAAAATATGGTAAACTATATTTGAACCATAAATCTAAGTACTAAAACTAACAATATGCCCAGGGTCATAACATAAAAATAAAAATTAATATTGAAAGATATGATTAATGTTATAAC
Organism: Prosapia bicincta; assembly: GCA_036971475.1. Lineage (NCBI taxonomy): Eukaryota > Metazoa > Arthropoda > Insecta > Hemiptera > Cercopidae > Prosapia > Prosapia bicincta. The sequence goes on from JBAIZL010000004.1 coordinate 210,991,763, forward strand.
TTTATAGTCAATCCTTATATTACTAAATAAACAATTTTGTTGGTAATGCAATTATAAATATGACCAAGGTCATAATATAAGAATAACGAGTAATTTAAACAAAAATATTTTAAAGTTATTTTAAGTTCCTACTTAAGTAAACAAAAAAAAGTTTATTTTAGTTACTTTTAAGGTAATTACAATTACTTAAAGTAACATAACCTATGCGTTAAAACAGGTATTCTATCGCATAACCTATAACTTAAAATCAGCTGTTTTATGAAGTCATATGCTATCATTTATTTTAAGCCAAATGGTAAGAAATAACTATATTGTATACCTTGCCCTTTTGTGAATTTTGTTTTTCCATATACAGTAAAACTAAAATTAATTCATTAAATTTAATGAATGAATTAATATTTGATAAAACTATATTAACATCTAATGTCATCTACTACAAGTTTAAAAATATGTATTTGAACTTGAGTGGAAGAATAAAAAGTATTTTCTTAACGATTGCAAATTTGTACAAGATATATGTAAGGAGAGTGTGAGCTAATAGAAGGAATTTAATAATAAAATAAAAATTAATATTGAACTGATTAGACCCTTATGTACAACTCTTTTACCAAGTCATCATCAGATTACTAAAGAATGTAACGTTTTGGTGTGTAATATCATTCCAGTTCACCTCTAACTATAGTGACTTAATTATCGAAATGTAAGGTTTAATTTTACATAAATCTGTAAATTAGTTAATATGTTTTATTATTTATATCTTGATTTTATTGTTAGTTTTGTTTATACATTAATATTTCCATTGCGCTCAGTGGCTTTTACTCCCAACAATAGTTTGTTTAAAGCGTCGTCAAACCACAGCAAATGTTAATCAGTCCTACAGAATGTTAATTAAAAAATGGTTGAAAAATAAGCTTAGTAAAAAACTGAGCGAAAGATAAATTTACTTTTAAATTTATTTAATGACACTCAAGAAATGAGCTTGGCTAAAGACGGAAACAACAAAAGGTAAAACTTAACCTAACCATAATGTACACGCTAAATTTCAAGAAATAAATAACTGGTATTAAGAAATACTCGTTTTATTCCCAAAACCAACATTTACAAACCGTAATTGGTAAAACCTAGCATTTCCCAAACTCTATTGGTAAAAGCCCGTTAAATTATCTTCTATTTATAAAACCTTAACATTTACCAACTCAATGGTCCGCACACTTCTGTGATCATCGTTCATTTCCAACTTTTATCAGCACACACTCGGTAAATCTTGGGTTAATGTAAATTTTACCTAAACAAACCATTATGTACACGATAAATCCCAGCAAACAAAATATTAAAAAATACTTGTTGATTTATTTCTAAAACCAACATTTAACCACCGACAGTTGGTAAAGCCTAGAATCTCCCAAACTCTAACGGTAATATTATTTCTTATTTATAAAAACCCTACATTTACCAACTCGTATTGCTTCTCACGTGCTCGCGTAACATGCTAATCCGTCACACACTACAGTTTTGATTCATGAATAAATAGGTGCGTCATAATACACACCCAGCCTTATCTTGTAAACAATACGGTCGGGAGCAGGTCTACTTTAAGTAAACATACATGACGAGACGATGCGGGAATTTACCTTTATTCGCAGTGGCAAGGAGACTTAAGTCTTTTCCGTAGGCCTACTTAAATTCATCTACATTTTCTTATTATAATTCTCCTTTCAAGCAGGTGTTACGAGTAGACACTTCATCTATGACCGAGAGAGAGAAAAAGAAAGTGATATTATAAAGAGAGAAAGAGAGAGAGAGAGAAAATATACACATAAAGAAAGAGAGTGGGAGAAAAAATATAGAGACAGAAAAAAAGAGAGAAAGATAAAGAGAGCCAGCTTTCTAGCGGCACTCTATTGCTTAGAGTTGTTCAACGCAGGAATCAGTAACACGCTTGACAATGGAGAGACAGTATATCTCCGAAAGCCAACTTGCTTATACATATAATAGTTAGAACTACTAACTTAAGAAATGACAATTTCTTCTAATATTAGAAATCAGACAAAAAACAGAAAAATATGTTTGATTTAGCTGTCGTGGTCACTACTTCGCGTTCAAGTAATAACAAAATACTTCCCGAAATATTAAAATAAGTGAAGGTTTTTTGTTTTCTACGCACGCATAAGTAAAACTCGTGTCACATTAGCTAAACCAAGATGTCGACAAATAAAACCACTAATTCAAACTTACATTGGTCCACTCGATAAGCGACGCACTGTATCCTTAAACCCCAGGTACAACACTAATAAGTAAACGGCGTAAAAGTGGTTTAGAGTTAAACGTCTGCTTATCAGCACGCCCACCTACACACTTGAAATAATCCCCTCTCAATTGTAACAGGTATAATTGAAGGCTAATTGCTTTGAAATTTAAAAATATATCTCAAGTAGTCACGCAACATTTATACGTCATCGCTTGTTATTCATGCCATCGAACACGGCATCATAATACATGCCCAGCCTTATCTTGAAAACAATACGCGTCCTAGCCACGCGTAAAAAGTACCCACACTAGATAAGCGTGTGTTAAAAATTAACATTTTCTTTTATCGTTAGAACAGTTACGGCATATGCTGCAAAAACACTACCTGACACATCAGAGACAAGGAGAATGATGAAAACAACAGAAATGAAGATCCTTAGAATTGAAAAAATACTCAGGGATTGCGCAAAAATCACATGCACATGACGGAGATTAAGGGGTGGAAAACGTTAACGAAAGGAAGTTGAAAAGAACACTAGAGTGGAACGATCGTATAAACAGAACGACTGAAGATGGAAAAGCGAAGAGGAAGAAGATCAGTGGGGAGATCAAGAAAACTATTAAACGGTAACTTAAATAAGACACTGAAAAAAAGGCAGACTAATGCCTGCATAAAAGAAGAAGAGAAGATGTCTATGTAAAATAATTATTTAATTAAAAAGGTGCTAATATATGTTTTATAAGGATATAATAATTACATAGAAACCTACAAATGAGATAATAAGAAGGATTATTAGTCTAGACAGAACCCTTTTGGCATGGTGCAGATACGTGTGCATGATTACATCCATGACGAAGACCTAAGCTCAATCCGAGAAAGTAACGAAAATTTGAAGAAGAAAAGAAGAAAACAAGACAAATACAAAATCAGAAAAACTGAAGACAAAATTGAATAACCAAAATAAATAAACTGAGACAAAAGATAAATAGAGGCATTGTTACTATTATTTCAGTTTTTCAATTCCAAATACTAATTTATTGTCTGTAAAGATTCGAAAAACCGTTGTGCCCTCAGAGTGCCGGTAGAGCGATCGGTATAATCCCGTGGAAACACCGTTTGGCCTGGCAATTAGTCAACAATTGTGTGCTTGAGAATGAAAACTTATTTGTTTATTCCCAAAAATACCAATAAAATTGTACATTCAGAGGAGAATACAAAATAATATATATATATATATATATATATATATATATATATATATATATATATATATATATATATATATACACAAAATAAATAATAAATATATATTTTAATTTTTTTCCAAGTCAATTCCTAGGTTCAACAAAAACAAAATTCATATATAGATAAAGAAACATAACTTATGGGTTAAAACAGATGTTATAGCACATAACCTATAACATAAAATCAGCTGTTTTATGAAATCATATGTTATCTCTTATGTTGATCCAAATGGGAGGAAATATCTATATTGCATACCTTGCCCCTCCTGTGAAAAGTTTTTCTCCTAGATAAAACTAAAATTAAAACATTTTAAATTTAATTTATGAAATATTATTTGAAAAAAAAAACTGTAATAACATCAGTGGTCATCCACTACACGTATAGAAAAAGGTATTTGAATCAGTGGATGAATAAAAAGTATTTTATCAACGATTGAAAATTTGTTCAAGTAAATACAGTATAAGGAGAGTGTGAAATAACAGAAGGAATCGAAAAAAGGTACCAATATTTAGGTTTTATTAAAAAACCAACTGTATAGGGTTTATTATAATACTGAACCTATTATTTACATAAATAAAACTATATGCTGATTTCTTAATAAAATTGTTTAGTGTTTGGTAAAAGATTTATTTACCTTTTACTGTATCTCCTTTAAACGAGAATAAAATTTTATTGATATTCCTGCGAAAAAATAAAATATTTTTTAAAAAATTCTTTTATAAATTCATACTCTCTTATATATATATATATATATATATATATATATATATATATATATATATATATATATATAAGCCTATATATATAGTACACATTTTCAATCGTTAATAAAATACTTTTTATTCATCCACTCAAGCAAAAATACATTTCGTTTAACCTATAGTGGATGACAATTGATGTTAACACAGTTTTTTCAAATATTTATTCAATAATTAAATTATATATTTTTTGTTTTTATATTACTAGTTTTAAAGTAGAAATAGGTAACTAACTGTTAGGCTAAATAGTGTTACCTCGGGATTATATGTGCCAATCAGCTGGCAGATAGAAGGCATAGCGCTGCTCCGAAACTTTACACTATAACCATTTACAAACTAAAATATAAAAAGGGTAATATAAAAATACTTTTTAAAGTCAATTCCTACTTGAATTACCAAAAATTTGTTTTAAGTTTCTTTTTATTTTATAATTACAATTAATATAAATATGTATATACATTTGTCAGATTAACAATATTAAGTCGCAAATTAGAAAGTGAATTTCCTTGCTATATTCCATTTTCCTTTCTATGTAGGTATGCTTTGTGTTGTATTTTCTTTTCGCATTGTCCGGTTGTGGAGCAAGGTTTGATACCGTAAATCAAGTTTGTTTATTTTACTCTTTTCATTCAATTTTAATCCTAGAGCATTATTTATGATATTGTGTAGTAACCATGGCAACAATTTAAGGTTATGGATTTTAGGTTTCTACGACAACCAAATGGGCGCAAAAAAATGCATTTACATCTTTAAGAAATTTATTTCTATATATGGGAAAGTTGGCATATTGCCAAAGTGCTAGACTTCAGACATGAAGATATTGAGTTCGATTCTGACCTAAGCCCCACAAATTATTATAATTTAATTATTGAATAAATATTTGAAAAAAACTATATTAACATCAATTGTCATCCACTATAGGTTAAAAGAAATGTATTTGAACCTGAGTGAATGAATGAAAGAGTATTTTGTTAACGATTGAAAATTAAACAAGATATATATCAGGAGAGTGTGGACTAATAGGAGCTGAACGACATTGGATACCCAGCGATCTCCAATTGTTGATCCAACTAAAAACAAAATAGGCCATAATCTAAAGGCGAACACAGCATCTAACCAGTGAAGTACGAATTCCCCACAGCGTGCAGTACTGGTTTACACGGAACCGTGAACTTAAAAACACGGTAATGCGCAAGACAGGAAATGGTTTACAGGTACTTCTCCAACGATTGTTTATCAGCATTCAATACTATTATGTCTATAAAATCCAGTACGCTATTACAAAATCAGCTGGTGACGTAACCCTATTTCAAGCATCCGCGTTTACTCTTAAATATATACAAACACATTCTATGAGTAATAATTGAACTGGCTTATGAGTAAGGTGATTACAATAAATAACTTCACACAAACTCATACGCGTTTCAGTGATTTATCTCAATAGTGATAATGGCATAACTAATTGAAACACGTATGACACACATTTTAAACCAATTTATTAAATCTTAAAATATATTTATATCGAAGGCATCGTATTGATTAATATAACAGCAACATAAAGCATCACATATCAAAGGAATAATTTTAAAAAATATTATTTTAAATTATAAATAAAACATTAAAAAATGAAGTTTTTTCAAAGTTTTAAACACGCATTTCAAGGGACAGTCCAATGTGAATTTTAATTTACTAGTATATGATGTATTATATTTATAGAAGCATCCTGAAATTCGTGTTAGTTCCCTTTATACCGTACAGTTTTGACCGTCAATCAAAAACGGAAAATCAGCGATTCGGATAATCGGAGTTCGGATAGTTGGTGTTCTACTGTGGTTTGTTAGGCGGGTTGCTTACCTTCACCGTCTATTTATAGGCAAAAGGGATAGCCTAGTCCATTGGCAAACAAGTACATACATTTTTTCATCCATACGCGTTTGGCTCTGCAGTGAAAATATTTTAAATATTAAAATAAAATTTTATATTTTGGTATATGTATATTTATATTAATTATAATTATAAAATAAAAAGTATCTCAAATAATTTTTTTTTTACCTTAGTTGTTGACTTTTTAAAAAAATGTATAGGCTTACTACTTGTTAATTGATTGCATTTGTTTATAAAGCAAATACAAATGCGAAAAATATGCATTTGTGATACACATGGTTGCTCTGTCTTTTACGCCCATTCCTCGATCTATTTGTCGAATTAAAAATAAGACAGGAATATGTTAACGTTCGAAATTACAGATTACAGTCGTGCTGTGGTGGAAGCGGTTAAGCAGCACGCTCGGGGAACTACGGCTTATATAGATGTATATTTAAACAGCTGTTTCATTTATGTAAACCAGGTTTATTTATTGGGACTAATTAACTGTGCTGATAATTGTCTCTGAAGTAATTTAACGAGTGTAGTTTACATTTGAACTTACTATTAAAAGTAAAACAAATATTTAAAATGCTTTGAACTTACATCCATATACCGATGTGCTATAATATACGGCGGGTTGAAGATTGGTGGTCTAAATATTGGGGCCAGGTAGCAATAATTATTGGAAAAAAATTAATTTGGAAATATTTTTGCAATTTAGGATAATACTTTCATATAAACACTTTTATTTATACCTAATATGACATAGTTAATAGAAGATACAGCAGTTTCCTTCCCCATACCATTGTTTCTTCAGATTATGTTCAATATTTTGACTAAAAGGGAACTCGAAAAATTTAGCCATGTCCTCATCCATGCTTTAATCATGAGGTGCTACATGCATGTTGCCCATGAGATTAAATCATCATGTCCAATTTTTTAAAATTGAATAATATACAAGCTAACTATACGAAAGTACAGAGAGGGAAAACAAATACACCACAATACCATAAATAAACAGAACATCAAATAAAATAACCCACAAATATAAAAAAAAAACAGGATACAAAATAGCATACCAAACTAATAACAATTACAATACAAAATACAATATGACACCAACAACTATGATGAACTACAAGCACCAGGCGTATACAAACTAAAGTGCAACAAATTCTACATTGGGCAAACACGCCGTAGCTTTAAACAATGAGTCGAGGAACACAAACAGAACACCAACTCAGCTTTTTACAATCACATAAAAGAAACAGGAGACAAATACACAGACATTTACCATAACCTAAATCTTACACATCAACAAAAAAGGACCACATCTCAACACACTAGAACAATATGAAATTTACAGACACACAAAAACACAAACGTATTAAACGAACAAACCCAATACAAATCACACATACTCTTTGATACTATCGAAAACCTGCCTTTAAAACCGTCACCGCTTAACCTAACAACTCCAAGCAGAAGGCACTGATGAAGATCGCCACATAGCGATCGAAAATGTTGTCTTAGTAAGTTTTTACAACAGTAAGTTAAATCTACAAAATTTAAAGTTCGGATAGTCTTAAACTAATTTTAAAGTGATTAATACACGAAATTAGTTGCTATAAATAAAATGTATGCATTTAAATCTAATACAGTACATTAAAGTATAAAACCATATGTTTTTACTTAATTACCGCTTTTATAAATGTGAGCTAAGAAAGTGGTTTTTGTTAACGTTTTCCTGATACGATAAGCTTACCACGCCCAACAGCTTTACGGTATGGCTTCCTTAACTTTCAAAATCAGTGGAGACCCCAGTCACTGTTTTAATGCCCCTAATAATTTATTGTAACCTTTGCAAGGTTACAGTGTTTCTTTTTCTAAAGGTGGCAACACCTGTACAATTTTTGATAGTGGCGTAAATATCCCCATAGCCTCCGCAATGCGAAGGGTGTGACAGGTCGAGGAGAGCGCTCCGGGACGCATGATCAACATTATAAAGAAATTTAAAAAATAAATTTCATTGTAAATGTCGATTAATTTGGGAAACTGTTGGGTTACACGTAACTGGAGAAAGCTAGAACGATGTTTATGTTCTAAACCTGGGGTTCTCAAACTTTCAGGCTCTACGGGGGGGGTATAAAGAGGGGGTCTTTATAACAGTGATATGAGGGAGCGCCCCCTACCTCTTATACTTAGTCAAGAATTAGATATTTCTCATAGATAATACATCAGATAATTCTGTTTACCTTTAATATAAATATTTATATAATGTATACATAGGCCTATATTTCCCCCTACAACTGATGCAGCTGCAATCCTATAGTGATAGACTTGATTCGAGCCTTGCACAACATATGCCTTAAAAAATGTTAAAATGCGTTACGTAGGTAAAAATATAATTTTATAAAGGCGTATCATAGTTTTCACAATAAAATGGAGAATAGGCCTATATAATGAATCAAAACTCTTACCTATGCTCCAGAGAGGCTATCTATGAGCACAGAGACCATAACTCAGTAACAAGCGTCTATCAAAACTAAACATTTTACCAAAAAACAATGACGTAGTTCCGTACGAACATGTCACATCAGTCTACCCGCTGGTACGCCGAATTATGGAAGCACACCTCTCGTCTGTAGGCAGTTTCAGTCCACTTATCCACGCCTCCCCTGAAAACTTTCTACGCCCCCCAAGGGGGAACGCCCCCTTCCAATTTGAACCCGCTGTTCTAAACCATTACAAGAACCTACTTTTACGAATTTTTATTACAAAATTAACTAGTAACTATGAACGTTTAAACTTCGTATACCGTTTAAACTTTCTATCAAAGAGGAGTAAAGCTTTTTGCTTGATTGGTCAGCTTCTGGGTACAATTCTTAGTAAAGGATTTCACTGTATTAAAGGTGAGATCAAAATGAAGCCTATTGGAAATTTCTATAATGGTATTTACCTCAAAACCAAGAAAAACTCTCCGACTGCCGCAACTCTCTGTACGAAATTCAACACAGTAGCTGTACAAATAAATAAGGTGAGTCGTCACTGGCAAGGAGGGGGTTACTGGAGGCGACAGATTGAGACAATCTCAATCTCTTAAGCACTTTGGGTGCTTTCCATGCCACTGACGTTTGATCTCTCAGAGTTGTTACAATTCATCATTCGTCTGCAGACTTTGCTGTAACTCAAGACCATATTCTAGGGCTTTGTGTAAGGTCGCCCTGGAATGTATAAAAGTCTATTTCGCACATACCTCAACCGAACTGATCGGAGAACCGTTTCGAAAAATCGAATCGTTTTGGTAGGTTCATTTCAGAAGATAGCCTACTTCTGAAAAGCCTGTCGAAACCATAGGCTCTTGAGGAGCACTCATCTAAACCCAGAGGCGGTGACCAGCCCGGGAATTATAGTATTGGTATCGCCTCAGCCTCGTGATACCAATACCCCTCCCCGGGTTTAACTAACTTCGATAATTACACTGGAGGAGTAGTTTTAAGTTGGTTTCTTACGGGTAGCGATTTAATTACACTCAAATGTAGGCTCATCGTCCCACTTCCGTAGAGACTCTCTACGTCTGTGTAGATGCACAGTAAGTAGGATGATATCTACATCTACTCTTTCGGTTATCATGCAGACTTTACGAGCTGTGTAAAATTCAGCTAAACCTAATTGTAGGTTTTAACATAACGATTCCTTCTAAAGCATCGCACTTTCAGTACAAAACCTATTTGCTCCTAACTGGTTTGTTCTGAAAGTTCTTGCAGAGGTTATAAGTCTCGAGACATAGAAAGAGACTTGCGCAGTGGAGGAGCTCACTGACTAGTGTTTAAACGTACCTCACTGCTATACGTATCCGTCCACTACAACAACTGTGGACCACTCTGCCCACTTGTTCACCAGAGTGTGGATCCGTCCACTTGTTCACCACTCTGCCCAAAAGCGAGATAGGGGTAGACAGCTATCTGATTTCCCCCCCTCCTGCCGATCTCAAGTCCCTTGCTATATCTTAGGCGTACTCTAAAGTTTATGACAACGGGGTTCTATTAAAGAACTCAGCTATTATGGAAACACGAGTAGCAAACATATACTCTTCACGCCGGTTGACAGCAAGTCTACTTTAAATAAATGAACTCACACGCACGATGTCATAATTTTCCGCTATTCCCAGCACCAAGTCATCAGATTTTACTTTCCATAGAACTACGTGATTCCCCTTCTTCTTCCAAGAGAGTGTAACGAGTTGCCACCTTTTCATCACCCAAACAGAGAGTAGATCTACTAAAGATACGCAACCATGCACCCCCGATGCCATTGATCTCGCCCTACATCCAGGAGTTTTGTAAATTTATCACTGTTGTTGTGGTATTACAACTAGTATGGAGGTTGTGGGGAAGCATCTTGGATCACGTGAGCAGGGTGTTCTCCTTCTCACCAAAGAACAGTGACTAACCACGGATTTCTCTATTCACGTTTTAGACAAGCGAACCTACCCACGCGAAGTCATAACTTTCTCATTATTATCATTACCAGGAGATCATAATTTCTTTTACCTAGTTCTTCCCATCTGCTCTTCCTTATCCTTCACTTACAAGAGGGTTTAAATAGAAACAAACATCTTAAGGCTCATTACTCCAAAAGGGGGGATCGTTTACTTCAGGTACGCGACCTTGCTTACATGATCCCCACCCTGTATCCTCTCCCTTACCTGTTTTATGTTCCTTAATCCTGGGTAATCGCCTTACAACTACAAAATAAAGGAAACATTCGGCTACGAATAATAACCACTTTTAATGAAATAAGCCAACCATCGAATTTAAACAGAACGAATTTACAAACGAATTTCGTGTCGTGTGCATAAATAGGAACGTGTGCAGATTTTAGGAGCGTGTGTAACTAAGGACGTGCGCAACAATTATAACTGTCTTGTTCGTTAAAAAACCAATATTTTCTAAATTTTTATTCAATGATTCCCGTAATATAAGCTGTATTCAATCATATGGATATATCATCTGTTCGGTTCTTGTAACAATGGTTGTGCTCCGTTTATAACTCTTTTATTCCTGGCATGACTCCTATTTAATTTTCTGTACCTATCGTTTTTTAGTTAGTCGCTAAAATTACAAAACATTTTACAAAAAACAAATACTGTTCTGCTGGTAACAGAACTGACAGCTATTTTTTGCAGCAAATTTTTATGAAATATAATGCAACGATTCTGAACAATGCAAAGTAATAGATTGTGCAAGTATAAACACTTGACGGAAAACGTAGAATGTTTCGTTGAAGTAAGCGACAATTCCACGAGACAAAAGATTTCGTTATCTGACAAAAGCATTTCTCTGTAAAATATCCCATTTTGTACAATCTTATCTTGCAGACGTGTTAATTACAAAGTTTCATTTGGTTAATTGCAATATTTAGCAATGCACGTTGTTACTTTAAGCAATGTAGTCTATAGTATACACGTATCTAGAGGCTTGAGATGCGCAGAAGGGGAAAGGCTAGGCAACTGTCTACCCCTATCTTGCCTATAGACTCAGTGGTGAACAAGACACAATGGTTGTGGCGGCCGATACGTGTATCAACGAGGCTCGTCAACACTGAGTCTGAAGATCCCCCACCACTCTAAACCTCACGTGGTCAACTGCGCATCAGGTGTCCAAGTGTCTTGCTATGGCTCGCAACACAAACAGTATCTACTCGCACAGTATTATTTCTCGATATTAGTGTCAAACATGTTTCAACTACATAAATTGCCATCATCAGTAAATATATACAATAAATACAATTGAATATAGTCCCTGATCATGGGAATGTAATTGCCGAAAAATGTTTGACGATAATATTTTGAGAGTTGAGTTATTTTCTGTGTATACTATAAGTATTCTTTACTTTGAGCTCAAAATTAAATTAACTTAGTATATATTCAATAATTCTAAACAAATTTTGATAAAATATTTCTGTCAAAATAATTCTATTGAATAATAGTGAAGTCTGTCCATTTTTTTCTGAAGGGGTTCAGAGTTTGTAGGAATAAAATTAATGAAAATTTGAGGCGTATCTCCAAGGGTGCCCTTGAGGCATCTTACCGTCTATGTCTACAAAAATCTAGCCCATGGGTGTCGAGCAGTGAGGAGAGAGTTGTGGCCACGGAAAAGTGCTTTAACCTTGCATAGCCAGGTTTCCAGACCTGAACAGCTCTTGTTGTTTCCCTGATAATATACAGTTTTCATTTAATGGGCTCTCCGTCGAGGCGTATCCACTTTGACTCGTCCAACCTTCTTCTTCTAGCATTGAACAAGTCCTGTGGTTTTTGTTGTTTTAACGTTCAAAGAATATTTTAAATTAAACTCTTGTATTTTTATGACTGGATAAACTTATATTCAAGTCATTTTTTTTTTTTTAATTTACTGAGACGAAACTCTTTCAACTGCATTGGGCAATCTTCATCAGTGTTTCGACCATCGTGAGTCACTAAGGAGTGATGACGGCCTAAAACCGCTGAAGATCTTTTACCTCAGTTTTTGTTAAATTTAATCAAGTATGAGTTCGAACAAATTAAGGGAACTTTAATTATTAACATAAGGAAAAAGACCTTGAACCATATACTGACAGGTGTTCACTGAGAATCACAAAGCTCGCAGAAGGACATCACAATTCGATACAAAATTGCAAAAAATGTTCAGCAAAGTATAAATAACAGACCAAACAATGTTGATACACACACACACAAATGTAGTTTTAAACCTAACAATCCTATGAGTAGCAAAATATAGAGTTACAAAAGACACATAATTGTGAACAAAATGACCAAAAGGGAGCAGACTTAGACACTTTAAACTTGAAAAGAGACAAGCAAACATTCCAGAGATTTTTGTGTGAAGTTGTTGAAATTTAATGCAAAATAATACAAAAAACTATGTAGTAAAATAAGAAGTATTAAGGCTCCATGATCTTAGACAGAGAAATTTGTTAATGATGGTTTGTAGCTAGTAATTTGGAGATGACATCTTGAGAGTTCAAGATAAAACATCCTAACATATTTCAAGACAAAACATACATTATTATTTTTTTAAACTAAAAGTAAATACAATAATTATTTAGTTTCGCTCCAAAATTTAGAGGGATTTTAACCCTTGACTCCCTCTGCTGGATACTATGTAATTCTTTCAGCATATTACCCACCCTTTGAAGATGAAGAATATGGAAAAAACCTAATGATTGCCGAATGATGGTGATAGGAAAATTATAGTTCTGAGACAAGTGGTCACTTACCTGAAGCAGACGTACCAACTGGAGTAAAGACAGGTGTCTGCGTGCTACCTGGTTTTTGCATATTTAATTCATTTACCTTCTGAGTATTATAATCAACATGTATTAACTCCTTCACAAAAGGCTGTATAGGGATTGCAGGGTCTATTTACTACAATAATTATTATTTCTTTATTTACTTCTAATAAAAAGTTCTTCATTTCCTGCTAAGACCTTAAAATACTCTGTGAATAAACGAGGGTGCAAGTAGACTATAAAAGACAGCTCTATGACTATGAGAGGGAGAAAAACCTGCACATGTGAACCATAGTTCTCTTTCACTTCCATTTCAGCTTTAAAACCGCAATTACAGGGATCAATTTACAAAGTCAAATACCCGGGTCAATTTATCAAGAGCTACAATAAAAGTCAAATCAAAAAAATACCTTGTCCCACAATACTGATTCCTAAGGGGGTTATTTATTTTCTCTTGTTCTCATCTTTCCTCTCCTTTTTTGCTGCATACAATTTTTCTCCTCTTTTTTATTCTTTTATAAATTATTCTCTGCTTATTCTTTCTTTTCACTTTGTATGTTTTTGTCTTTTTGTCTTCATCACAATATTTCTTTTTCTTCTCTATTTATTTTTCAACAGCAACCGCGCTAGAAATTAAACTGAGTGATTATCTAAATGTGAGTCAAAATAATTCCCTATATTTCATACATGTCAATATTATATGGGGTTTCATGTCGTCTTCACCCTAGCTCTAATTCAAAAACCGCACTAACATGACAGCCATTTATAGTTTTATTACACTTTTTGTGAAGAATAATTATGAAATAGTATTTTCTTTGTGTCAATTCTCAATTTGATTATTACTGTTTTTTTTTCTTTTATCTCGAAATAATGCTTAAGTAAACAGTAATGATAATGCTCTCTTTTATCATTACTGTACTTCTCCTGCCAAAAACTTAACTTGTGGTTTGATGTAGCAATAGAATAAAAGTTTTCTTTTCTTCAGCCACACCGATCAGTTTAGAATCTTAGTTAAGTCTTAAGCAAATTCTTGTGAAAATTTCTTCTAATAAGAAATTTTTAGATATTCATCAGGTAAAATTTTTAACACATGATGGAAACATGTTACCTGCCAAAAATCGTTTCAGATTAATTTGTAATGATCTATTACATCTAAGGGAGGCAAAGAATTCAAATTTTTGACTGGGAAATTATTTTCAAGTTTAATTTTATTTTCAAATTTTTAAATTTTAGTGGTTTTTCAAGTTAGGCAATAGTCATGGCATTGAACCTGTTGTTAAAGAGGATGTGCACCATACTTTCAAGTCAGCATACATACTGAATAACTCAGCAAATTTATGTACTTGCAATGTTTGCATGGAAAGTTTTTCTTCACATAAAACATTCTCTATTACCTCTACATGTGCATAAATTTTGAAATTCTTAAACATTTTATGTATTTTTATTACATTTTTTGCCCTGAAAAAATTCTTCTAAAATTTGCAAACAGAAATAGTATTTCTTAACAAAATATTTCTTCTTTAAATTAAGAGAACAGAAAACTTAAAAGTTTGAGTTAGAATAAATCTAACAAACATAAATTACAATCAATATTTGTATATATTTGAGTATACCTTTCCTTCTAACTTTCCTGACATCAAAACATTATTCTTCACTGTCACAAACTCTATTAGGAAAATGTTTTAAACTGTACTCTTGCATTATCAAAACTTTAACTGTAATCTATAGTCATTTTTGAGATATTTGTACATTTGTGTAAATTCTTAAATAAATCCTTAAAAGTTTGAATTACTTTTTTCATGTAGATCATGCATGTGTGTATAATCCTAACATAATCATAGCCTAAATAAAGCATGTTATTTATTTCTCAACTGGTTAATATGGCTTTAAATTTTAATTTTAGACCGGTACATTCAAATATTATAAATTCAAGGAATTTTTCCTATAAAACAAGTTGGCAGTAAATTGAGTGCTTCAATAAATATATTCATATAACATTGAAAGAAGATATCAATGTTTCTAACATTATTTGCCGATAGCTGGATATTTGAGAAATAAAACTCACAAATAATATATAAACTTACTAACTGTGGCTTATAACAAGTTTTTAACAAGCTTTGAAAGGAGTTCCTTGAAGAATTAATTGTAGGTTGTGAAAATAAAGCTTAGAGTTTGCTTTTAAGACCTTGTTATTTCTTATAAGAATTTACTCCAATTCTTTACATAAGTACTTAAACTTCATGTTCAATTAATACTCTTAAAATTTAAATGTGTTTAAATTAAGAACAAAATTTAATTCACTCACGTTGTTGATGTGTGTCTAATTCAATTCCTACTATTACTTCACATTCTCCTATGCATATTTATACATCTTGTTCAAATTTTCAATTCTTAATCAAATACTTTTTATTCATCCACTCAAGTTCAAATACAACTTTTTAAACTTGTAGTGGATGACACTTGATGATAATACAGTTTTTTCAAATATTAATTTATTAATTAATTTTTCTTTCTATTTTTCTACTTAATATTGTGATTATGTCTTATGTATATACACATTCGTGCTAATTGTTATTATTTAATAGGAAGTAACTAAAATGAAATTTTTCTTTCTTGGCCTAAGTAGGAATCTACTTTGAACATTTTTTTAAGAGTATATTACTTGTTTTAAGTTTTTAAGTGTTTAAGTAACATAAAAAGTAATTTAATTTTTAAAGTTTTGCTTTGAAGAAATAAATTAGCTTCTATCCCCTAGAATTTTCAATCCTTCACCCAGGTGTTGGTAGCTACCCCTCCTCAGTTCCACAATCTCAAAAAAAAAATACCTGGCTATGCTAATTCCCTTCAAATTTTTTATGGAAGCACTAGCATATTTTGAGTGTTTCCGAAATGGTGAAGTTCGAAGATATCTTCAAAAATTACACCTAATTCCCAAGTATCATTTTTTGTGTTTATAAATCTGTATCATTTCTATATATTGTTGTATTGATATTACAGAGAGTATATTTTCATTTGTTGATTCCATCTTCACCTGAGCTACTAGTAATCACTAAACACTTTTAAATGTTTTTTTTTTTTACTCTACACACAACACTCTCAATAAACAACAAAATCAACAACATTTACAACACCACTGGAATTTACAAACTAACTTGCAGTTCGTGCCCCAGTTTTTACATAGGCCAGACAGGGAGGTCCTTCTACACACGTTACCAAGAACATATAAAAGCACTAAAAAACAATAACTACCAATCAAACTTCGCCGATCATCTCAACTCCACAAAACATGACAACATAGCCATAACATCTAACCTACAAATTCTTCATAACACTTCAAACTACACCCTACACAAATACTCAATACACAATTACATTACCACTCACACGCACTTTTTAACATCATAACTCATCTAATACACACAAAATACACCCACACCACCATAATATCCCACCCCCATCTTAACACCCTAACCTACGTAAAACTTGAGATCAGTTACGGTCTGAGCTGACAATGGGACACATCTCCCGAAATGGTTGTCCTCAACAAACAAAGTAAGTGCTACTACAGGCAAGTTTAAAACATTTGAAAGTGTGAAGTATATTTTCTATCTTTCTATCCCGACATAAATAGAATATAATTTTAGACACTGTAACAGTGTCTATAATTTGATGTTACAAGAAAATTGAATCTTCTTGAGTTTGACCTAAATTATCATATCAACAAATATTTCTCAAGCAATTTTATGTAGATACTTGTATCAAACTTTTCAACCATCTATATTTAACTCCTTAATAAATATACAAACTCCATATTACTAAAATTATTGATGTAATTAAATGTTAACAAAGAGTTACAATCTGAATTGACAATGTGCCATCTTCGTTAAACCAAATAGTTCGTTAAACTATTTACTAATTTAACTTGGCAAAATACCACTACTTACTAATATATCTCATACTTCAGACATTTTTCACACTTTGTTAGTCCATTATTGAATGCTGCAAGTCACTGATAAGACTTGTGAAAAAAATTGCAACTATAGGCTAGTGTTACATATTAATGTATGTCCACGTATTTAGGTACTATACTAGTAGCTCAAATTGGAGATGGAATCAAATAATATTGAGGGTTAATACAGCTAATATATTGAGAATTCCAGATAGATACCTACTTTTGGAATCTAAACTCTTTTTGTGGAACTTTAAGGAATAATAGTCTTTTCTCATCTATTCATAGTCTGACAAATAAAATACATAAATATGAAACTTATAATGAAGTGATTAAGACTGAATGCTAGTGTGCTTCTTCATAAATCTCTGACTCTCTCTGCTACTCTAGTTCGGTTATCATCTCACTCTTTCTCTCTCACGGTAATAGCATATCTATATGCAGTGTTGTTTGCTTCTCAGAAAACTTTGCCTGATTTTTTAAAAAATTTAATTGAAAGTATAATAGTAGTCAGAATAAAACATAAGTGACGGGGATAGTTTTATTAAATAATTATAAAATTAATACTATTAAAATAACAAATAATAAAATAAAAGATAAATTAGACAAAGACTGACAACAATGTATTTTATAATCAGATAGCAGCCTATGAAATATATTACTAAATTAATTTTTTTAATTTTGCAGGAACTCATATTTATTAATTATAATTTAGAGATATAATTTTATATTTGTAAAAAATAAAACTCTACTATTCAATTACTGTCCATAGTTCTAAAAGTAGTAAAAGTTATTGAAGGTTTATATGTTCCCACAATGATGATTTAAGATTATATTAAGAACAAAGAATTGATCCATCAGCTTTGACTTTACAAGACGAATTATCTTTAATCATACTCTCTATATTGCAAGGACTGTCACTGATTTTAGAAATTCCGACAAAGTATTAGCAATATATACTTTAAAATGACAGTCTTATAACACTTACTTCTGATTTACAAGATTTGATTTGTCAAAAAAGTAACTTTGTACCATTATATGAAACATTGGTTCCTGCTGATGAAGCAGCTACTTGACTTCACTAATGGAGTTGCTGCTTATAAAAACCAACTCCCAAGTCATATTTTTTCAAATATTACTACCTTAAACATAGATCTAACAGTTTAAAGTGCTACGGAAGTCAATGTTATTTAAAATGTATTGGTGATCTGTGTGTTTCTCATATTAAAGTGGATGACAATTTATGGCTTTTGTGTATATTTCACTTAGTAAAAAATAAATGATAATATTTCGTTTTTATTTAAGAGTTTATTTACATACAGTCACTGAAGATCAATGAACTTTTTAAAACAATAAACATCTTTTGATTTTTAAAATGATTTCATCAGGGATTTCAGTATAAATTTTGCAAAAGTTTAATCAATTACATTAATTACATTCCTTCAAAAGAAATTTCATTTTACAACTGTCCAAGACAATGAACTACTAGATATGGAACAACAGTAGATACAGTATTTATAAGATACCTTGATAATGTAATTCCGAGTACTTTTGTTAAATACCTTAGATATCACAGCAACATTGTTAGAAACAGCACTGAATATGAATATTACCAAAGCAACTGATGAAATTTATTATCAAAGTAAGCGAAGCTGACAATATTTAACAAATTTTCATATTACTGTACATCAATATCTAGGTATTGTTTAAAAAAATATTATAGGAATTTTTTCTTAAAAAAAACCTGAGTACAATGTTTTTGATTAAGGTCATATTTACCTCCGTTAATAAACCATTCTTTCATACACATTTTTTAATATTTATCTTCTTTCACAAAACTATTCTTTCATGCACATTTTTTAAAAGAAAAACCATTTTAATGTTTTGCATATACCAGGTGTCCTGCTATGGTTAATTTTAAAAAGAATATTTCTGAGATTAATTTCATTAAATGGTTTAATCTGCTGACAAAACATTCATAAAAAAACTTTTTGAATTTTGTAGTCCATTACGTACAGTGAATCTTAATTAATCACTTTAACAATAGATAGACTATCCGAACTTTAAATTTTGTAAATTTGTGAAAACTTACAGAGACAGAATGTTTTTGATCACTATGTGGTGATCTTAATCAGTGTCTACTGCTTGGAGATGTCGGGTCAAGCAGTGACCGTTTTTAAAGGCAGGTTTTCGACAGTATCAAAGAGTATGTGTAATTTGTATTGTTTGTTTCTTTTAATATGTTTGTAATTGTAAAAATAAATGATATGTCCAAAAAATGTTTAATATGCTGTAAAAAACACAAAGTACAAACATATTAAACGAACAGGCACAATACAAATCACACATACTCTATGATACTATCAAAAACCTGCCTTTAAAACCGTCACCGCTTGACCCGACATCTCCAAGCACAAGACACTGAGGACGATCGCCACATAATAATCGAAAATGTTCTATCTCAGTGAGTTTTCATAAATTTACAAAATTTAAAGTTCAGATAGTCATAAACTATTGTTAAAGTGATTAATCACAAAAAAACTTTTGGTAGGATCACTGCGCAGTTATAAAAGATTGTTTATTAAATTATTAATTATGAAATGATCAATGTATGGTAATATTTCATAAAAAATTATGCAACTCATATAGTTTTGCAATAAAGAAAGATCAGGTGACTTTTGTAAAATAAAAAGTCATCATATTTATTATTGATATAATAAAATGAGAATTTATTGCAATTATAAGACCATAACAATTGTATTCAAAGTGTTAAGTGAGTTTAAGATGAAAATCAAAGACATTTCACAAAGTAATAAACAGTTATGAGTTGAATGTAAGGGTAAAGTGATTAATCTGCCACTGGGTGTAATAACATTCAACTATCAAATTAATCTGCAATAGTTAAACAATTTAATAAACCATTCAACACACTTAAACCAATCTATCATGGTGCTATATGAAACTTACAATAGGCAATCTAATGTTAAATTTAATTCTAAAAAAATAGATAATAAGTTAATAAGAACTGTTCCTGTTTTATATGCAAGAACAATTAAATTGAAAGTGAAAATTGAACTGTTAATAATTAACATAAATTACGTTTAAATTATTTTTATTTGAATTTTTCCTTTTCAGTTTTTTCTCATATATTATTTTAAATAGAACCACAGAGCTGTAGTTCTAAACTTTGTAATTTATAAATTTGATAATTTGTTTAAAATAAAACCATGTTTATAGGAGAATCCTAACATAATTAATTGGAGCACAAAATCAAAAGGTTCACTCTTTTAAAGTTAAATTCTGTTTATTTTAAATGTTGATCATTTTTTTAAAATTTGAAATAAAAATCATTAAATTTATGATTTTGTTAAAAACAAATGAATCCAGGTTAGTTGTAGTTTCAAACAGATATATCTACTGTAACTAACAAACTAAAATGTCTTTTTGAAATACTTATTTTGCATATAGTACGGTTATAACATATGTTTAAGGGTGTCTGTTATTTTTCAAAAAATTGTATCTAGTTTAAAATTAGCATAAGAGTTAACATTAAAATAGCCTAAAATAACATTTAGTTATAGAGTTAAAGTATTAAAATCTTTTAAATTAAAGTATATAATTTCATTAGTTGCACGAAAATTTACTGAAATTTATCAGATGCAAAAATACAGGAAGAAATCTCTTTTGGGCGGGAAGTTTGACATTCCAAGAGTTCTAACATCTTAAAATTAAACTCAAGTTGACAAAATAACTTAATTAAATTTCTTTTTTAAATTTCAATGCATTCCAAAATTTAAAGTATACACAATTGACATTAATTGAAGTATATATACAAGGCAATGTTTATTTAGGCTATAACAAATATAATATATTCAGTCAAATAGACTTTTAAAAACGTTAATTTGGAACTTTATCCTCAGTTATATAGATACAAGCCATGACTAGTGAATTTAAACAATGTTCGGAAGCTTTATTTTTCAAATATACGGACATGAAGTTACATGCATTGAAGCATTTATGGACATTCTGTATACATATTTATGTCTGTAAAAATCATTCACACGGATCTAGTTAATGGATAGCTTTTACAGAAATATGAAGCTAACATTGTAAATTATCTCTGGATATGGCCATTACATATTTTTACTCCACAAATGACTGCCCCCTCAAGTTCATTCAAGTGTTCAGGTGAGGTGAAGTTAACATGAATGTTTCAAAACAGAACAAATATAAGTTTAATGAGTATGCTGATGTCTGAATCTGTATAATGTTGAATTATTATAAATGTGATTTTTTTCTGTTGAGACAAGCACCAGAATCTCAACTGCTAAAATATTTTATTCATTTCTTAAATAACTTTCTCTTCACTGCAGTAATATTTGTTTCTCTTTGAAGAGAGCTTCAAACAAATTTGTAGATCATTATACAGAATTTGGGTCTATATAAGCAGAAGAAAGTTGTAGCCAGGAGGATGTCTAGTCTATATCAATAGCAGATATCATTCTGGATAGCTATGAATTCAATTATGGAAGTTACATGTACAATTGGAAAAAATGTCAACCATAAATTAAATTCCAGTTTTTGGAATTGCATCTGAATGAGACTATCTCATACCATATCTAGATGAATCATCTCCTAAATATCCCCTAGTATCTTCATCTCTGGATGGTTTTCGTGTTAGTGAGATCAAAAATATTTTAACGAAATGCAAATTTTTTGATATTTACCCTACAATAAGAACTCTCACAATAAATAAAGTTCTAAGCACGTTGAGAAACCTTATTGTTTCCATAAAGCTTAGCTGTTAACAAAACAGAAATTATAATCAAATGATACTTAACTAAGTGAATATGTAAGGGCTCACTTGCTAACGCCTTTTGAAACAATTGTCTCATTTACGAAGTAAAGCCTCTACTCCTTTGTCCGGAAAGAGTAGAGGCATTGCTTCGTAAAAGAAACGATTGTTTCGAAATGCATCAGCAAGTAAGCCCTTACAAATTCACTTAGTTAAATACCATTTAATTATAGTTTATTCAGTCAATTCAAGACGATTACAAAAGCAACTTTAAAATAGAAATGTTGTAACTCCAATATATATATATATATATATATATATATATATATATATATATATATATATATATATAAATCTTTATCAATTTAATAAGAACTACAATATCACAAAAAATATCCTCAGCCAAAGAACCTACATTTCACTACCTCTATTAAAACCTACAATAATGATCAAACCAATGATTATACTGACAAACGTTCTAAAGTTGTAAATTACGCTTTGAGGAAACGCTTTCGTCTTACGACTTCTTCAGCTTGTACTTTTTTCACAACAACTTTTGTCTTAATAAATCAATAGTTTTATTGGTTTAACAATACAATGCTAATTATATAGTAGCAATGTTTCAAAAAAAATGACAAATGCTAATCCTTTTCCTCTTTTTTAAAAAATGTACATTATTTAATTTGATTTTAATTAGATTACATATTTGACCTAGATGATCGGGGACCAGATTGGGACTACCAATATTTAGACATAGGATCAAAATTATTACAAAAAATACATAATGAAAAATTAGAAAGTCAGAGTGTAATGAAATATTTCAATTGTTCTAGGTTAGGTTTTGATAGATTGTGATTTACTTTCTTCCTACATTTAAAACTGTCTATTGTGTTAACTTATTGGTTGACAATAATTGTCAATAATCTTATTTGTCATTATAATATAATAAACACCTACAAATTACTGTAAAACATAGTCTAGGAAAAAAAATAATTGTAAGCTATTAAGTTCTACCATAAAACACCAACTAAAGGCAATAATTAGTGGTAGACTGTCATTTTGGTAAACACAGAATACTGCAGGCTAAATAAGTTACCAGAAGTAAGAATGATTTAATTATTTAAATGTTGAATTATTTTAAATTTTACAATTATGTAAGTCTTACCTATGATGAGGTATTTGTGTTGGATAAGAACTTGAATACATGTTATCAAATCCATGTGAACTAAAGCTTGAGTGAGATGAGTTGGGTGCAATAATTGGTACTGTTTCACTTTGCACTTTATCATTATCGCCTAAAGAGCTGTTTTCTTCAGTGGGATTGATTAATCTGCTATTATCAATTTCATCCATATATCTTTCACAAAATGAAATGCTATAGGTTTTATTAAGATTTCTGTTACCTGAATTCAAAAATTGTGGGCAGCTTCCTTCCATATTTTTTAAATCTCTCCATTAACTACATAAACTTTAAACTAAAGCCGATAAACACGAAAAACAAACGTCTTAAAGTGATAACTTTTAATCTCGGCCAAAAGTCACTCAAACTGAAAAACACAGACTGATATCATATGCATGTTACAACAAAAAAATATGACAACTTCCAAACTACACTTGTTTAAACACACGATCATATGTTGCTATTTACCACTCTCTTTAAATGAGTAAACAATCACTGCCAACATTATCTTTTGCTTCCACCGCTTGAAAAATTAAACACACTATATTATACTGTAACATTATACCATGAACATGTGACTGTGAAATTAATGTAAACTAATCATTAAATATTGCAC
Organism: Prosapia bicincta; assembly: GCA_036971475.1. Classification (NCBI taxonomy): domain Eukaryota; kingdom Metazoa; phylum Arthropoda; class Insecta; order Hemiptera; family Cercopidae; genus Prosapia; species Prosapia bicincta. The sequence continues at coordinate 211,015,710 of JBAIZL010000004.1, forward strand.
ACTTCTTTCTAATAACGCCAATATTTTGAATAAGAATTGCGAGATGTGATAAATTTAATTCTCTTTGGAGTTGAAAGAAATACTTTCTGTTTTCCTGTTGTTATAGCAACGAACTTCAACTCAGTAACAGGTTTTTAAAAAAACGTTGTACCAAAATTTTCGTTCTACTAGTAACAGTCAAATACATAGTTTTATATTTTAAAATGTCTTTAAAAAGTAAAGATAATGAAGAAGAAATTCCATTTCATTTACTTTTTCCAGAGTTATTTCGAGATGATGTTAGTATATATCCCAGTTATACCAACTTGATTGTACCATAGTAAGTAAGGCTACTGTACAATAGTGCATTATTTAAATATTTTATAAAAATTAATTATCTGTTGGATTAATTAATTAATCTAGTTCATTTGTTAATTCTTATAATATATATATATATATATATATATATATATATATATATATATATATATATATATATATATATATATAAGACCAATAAAACTATTGATTTATTGAGACAAAAGTTGTTGTTAAAAAAGTACAAGCTGAAGAAGTCATAAGACGAAAGAAAGCAAGAAAGCGTTTCCTCCAAGTGTATTTACAACTTTAGAACGTTTGTCAGTATAATCATTGGTTTGATCATTATTGTAGGTTTTAATAGCGGTAGTGAAATGTAGGTTCTTTGGCTGAGGATATTTTTTGTGATATTGTAGTTCTTATTAAATTGATAAAGATATATATATATATATATATATATATATATATATATATATATATATATATATATATATATATATAGGCCTATATATATATATATATATATATATATATATATATATATATTCTTGATATTTAATATTATCCATTGTTTTTCCGTTGCACTGACTTTATGAAGTTAATATATTACTATTTTTGAGTAATTTTATCCACCATTAAGTGCAATAATTTTACCTTGAGTGATAAAATTACCTTAACCTTGAGAGTTAAAATTATTGCACTTAATGGTGGATAAAATTACTCAAAAATAGTAATATATTAACTTCATATATATATATATATATAGGCCTATATATATATATATATATATATATATATATATATATATATATATATATATATATATATAGGCCTATATATTTTTTTTCTTACTTTCTGTATCAATAACATCACACCAACTGATTGACAAAAAGGAATTGAACCATTTTATTTTAACTATGAAAACACTAATTTATTTTACTTTACTATGCCTACGACCTATTTAAATGCTTGCACCAACACACACACACACACACACACACACAAACACACACACACAAACACACACACACATATACACATACACAAACAAACTTTACATAGTGGTCCCAATCTCCTCCCTAAGATTTTGGTGTACTAAGATGTTCTATACTAACCATTATTACTAAGGTATCATCTACCTTTAGAAAAGTATGAAAAAATATTTTACAATGAAAATCTGATTTAATTTTAAACAAATGGTTAATATAAATTACATGAAATATTTAGGCTGATTAAAATGTAATTGTTCTCTGGGCACTCAAAACATAGTGGCTTGCATACAAGCTTTGAACAGTGGCTGCAGAAAATGTGTGTCAAGAATCTATTCCTTAAAAGTTAGAAGGAATAAATCTTCCTTCCTTGTGGATCAGGAGGTCATAAAATTACATTTAGAATATCTACCATGAAGATATATGCCTTTGTTTATTGCAGAACTGTCAGCAAGATTGTTTTTGAATTTTATCCCATAATATTAGCTTGATCAAGACAAGTAACTCCTTTAGGAATGCCTACTTCCAAGTGTTATGTTGACTTTCACACAGTCTCCCATATTCAGTAAAGAGGAATTAACCATTTTGATGTTAATGGCATTATAAAAAATACACATTGGCTACCTTCTTGTCTTGGGACTACTTTATGTGTTCACATTTGGTCCAGTGCATATACAGCACCTTCAATGGTGTATGTTGTAATTATAGGCTCTTTGTGGTACAAAACTACTGTCTTGTTTTTTGTTTTTTTTTTATAAGATCTAATTGATTATACCAATCATAGTAATACACAATTGTATACATCTCTGTATCTTAAGTTAACCACATTATTAATAACCTCTCGTCGTTCGATGTCTCATTGTCTCTAGTAAAGTAGGCTAATTTTCTGGTTACAATTCATTAGCAAGAGGAACTGACAAAACAAGTTGCCACTGTGATATTTCTGTTTGTTCCAATAATGTTTCTAAATTTATAAATAGTACTGTTAAAAGTTGTTGAGCTAGGGATAAGTACCCTATATATTTTACTAAGAGAAATTTTAATAAAGCAAAATCAGTATCATCATCCTGCATATTGTAGTGAGGTTTGGCATATGTATCATATGGTTCATTATGTGTCCCTTGTGTCGTGTGGTAAATTTTCTCCCTGTTTGATCTGTGTAAAAGCTGGGGCAGTCATTACATGTGATCCTGTATACTCTGGCCTTGTTGTGTTTGTTCTGGTGTGTTTTTATATTGTGTATGTGTTTTTTAGTTGTATTAAATGTTTTTGAATGTTTATTTACGTTTGTATAAAAGAACAAGTATGTTTGTATTTAAGAATGTTATAAAATACATAAAAAATACACAACCCAAATCAAAATTCGCCATATAAATTCAGAGCATACTACACAAATACACCAATATACCTACCTAAAATTCTACAAAAAAAATATACAGCAACTTGAAAATCGTTCATTATATCTAAAAAAGCAATCAAATACTATATTCGAACACATAATTAGCAACTACGCTATGAACCATAAAACCACTGAACTCCAATATACCAAATACTCTCACCAATACAACATACCTTAACAACAGTCTTATCCGTGACCCACAGTACTGAACAATGCACTGATCTTAGTGCAAAACACGTCTGCTGATAAAATATCAGTAGGAAGTGTTTTTTTTGCCAAATGATACTAAAAGTAATAATTGTAAAATATAAAAGATGTACAACACAAAAACTGCAAGAACAATATTTGCTAAAAATAAATTTGATTTTTTAATAACAGTTCAAAGATACCAGTTGGTATATTACAAAAATAAGTCATATTGCTTAGAGACAATAAATTATTAAAATATCTAAACATTTTATTTAGGCATTAATTAATAATAATCTGAATATTATTATAACACTTACACAGATCTGCATTCTGCTCCTAAAACAATTGAAAGGAGAGGAAATGGGAAGATACTAAAAAAAGTTAACTCCTTTCAGAAAGTCAGCAATACAAATTGGATGCCACAAACGAGTTACTCTGCAATCTGTAGATGCTACTCGTAACGCTAATAGTACACAATTAATAAATTTATTGCTCAGATCAGATATTATGAGAACTGATCCTCACAGTAGGTTATATTACACCTAATTAAATATGTTTGTAAGAGGTTAAAGGATTAGTATTGATGTTATTGTTTTACTTAAAGCTTTTATTGTTAAAATAACTTTAAAATATTTTGTACTATATTTTAAATTTTTGCTACGTAAATAAATTTACAGTCTTATTCAATGTTATTTTTAAAAACAAGTCAAACATGAATTTCTCAGACATTATACAAAGAGTATTGCTTTTTGAATAATTTTCTACAGAATTTCTCATGTTTTTTTTTGCTGCAGCATTGTAATAAAATATGTAATTTGTTGTTATGAGTCATTTGTTTCTGTCTCTGTCAAATGTTTTCATCACTACGTTTTTTAAAGAATTGGATTTTGGATTATTACATTTGTTGAGTCACCATTTTCATTAATTCATATTATCCATAGAACTATTTACTCCCTTAAAATCTCTAAACACATCTATCTCTACTGCAAGTTGTAAATTAACCAAATATTTACAACCGATATATTTAGGAGCATTTAAGAAACAAAACCTCTATTACCATCACATTTTTTTGTGGAGAGGTGTAAAATAACTGCTTTGTCTGGCCTGATAAATCTGTGCCCTGTTTTCTTTATTATGTTATAGCTTTAGATTCTATTATGGCTTCTCTTGATCTATTCCTTCCAGTTTTTTGTTCCAGTTGCTAGCAAATGTTTTGTAGCAAGGAAGGACATGTCAAAATTATCCTTCAATTTTCCTACTATGACTACTACAGAATTTTCCAACTATCACCAGATTTTATTTACTTATTTACAACATCTTTTGTTAACAATTTCCAGTTACTCCCAATAAATGAATATGATAATTTACCAGAGCACTAGTTCATGGCTCAGAGATGTAAAATTATCACATACAATGGTGCATTTCTCAAAAAGACATTTTTCTGCATACTCAAGTACAGTTTTTTTCTGCTATCCCAAACCATCCCTTGATGTATGATTTCAGCCTGAGTAAACTGCAGCTTGCAAAGGGTAACCCATTGTATTACATAGTTTAAATACGTTTATCCTGAGTTTAATGGCCTTCAACTGGTGAATAATCTTCCTCTGAAGGGAATCATGGTTTTGTCTACTGCAGTTGCATCTCCTGGTTTGTTTCTACTCATTAACAAATCTGACCTGAATCTTATCACTCAATTTCTTATCTTATATAATGTTAATCACTTTTACATTAGTTTATGACCATCCTAACTTTAATTTTGTAATTTGTAAAAACTTACTGAAACAGAACATTTTCGTTCGCTCTGTGGCGATCGTCATCAGTGTCTAAATTTTCCGCTTGTAGTTGTTGTTAGGTTAATGGGTAACAGTTTTAAAGGCAGTTTTTCGAAAGTATCAAATAGTTTGTGATTTTTATTGGGTTTGTTCGTTTAATATGTTTGTATTTGTGTGTTTCTAAATTTCATATTGTTCTAGTGTGTTGAGATGTGGTTCTTTTTTGTTGATGTGTAAAATTTCTAGGTTATGGTAAATGACTGTGTATTTGTGTCCTGTTTCTTTTAGGTGATTGGAGAATGCTGAGTTGGTATTCTATTTGGGTGATTTTGTGTGTTCCTCGACTCTTTGTTTGAAGCTGCGACCTGTTTGCCCAATGTAGAATTGGTTGCAGTTTGTACAGTTTAATTTGTATATGCCTGATGCTTGTAGTTTATCTTTGTTGTTGGTGTTGTGTTGTATTTTGTATTGTAACTTATTAGTTTTGTATGCTATTTTGTATCCTGTTTTTGATATTTGTGGGCTATTTTATTTGATGTTTTGTTTATGTATGGTATTGTGATGTATTTGTTTTCCCTCCCTGTAGGGTTAATTTTAGTGTTTTTTTTTATATTGTGCCATAGTTTGCCCATTATTGTGGTCTTGTATCCATTTGTATATGCTAAATAGTTAATGGTGTCTAGTTGTTTGTTTGTTTTCTGTGATCTATAACAAAAAGCCACACACAAAAACACCGCTTCAACATACACAGGAAACCGACAACACTTATCTACAACAACTCAAACCACCCTATCCAACACAAACACGCTGCCTTCAGATCCAGGATCCGTGGACTTAAAGAAGTATCAATGACCAGAGGCAACATAAACAAAGAACTAGACGGCATTAAATATTTAGCATACACAAAGGTAACCTTCATCTGAAGGGAACCATGGTTTCGACTACTGCAGTTACATCTCCTGGTTTGTTTCGATTCATTAACAAATCTTTCCTGAATCTTATTCAGTCAATTTCTGACCTTAATTATGTATTGTCAATATCAATATTTTCTTTAATATAGATAGATCTAATATGGAAAGAATTGGGAATCTATTCTGACTCATAATTTTAGAAACAACATTATGTCTGAAGGATACTATTAGACTAATAATTTAAGTATTCAAGACTATAATGAATATGAATATTGGATATATGGGTTGTGAAAAAATATCACATGTTTTCATTTCTGTCTACAGGTTTATATGCTAATCATGTAACCTGCTGAAGTTTTATTACAGTAAACTCTCTATAATCCGGCCTTTCCAGTAATCCGGCATTTTCATCAAGGGCGGAAGATGTAAACATAATAAAAATGTAAATATTTGTTGATTCCATCTTCACGTGAGCTACTAGTTATCACTAAACACTTGTAAATATTTATAAACTTTTCTATAGTAGCACTTACTTATATTTCTTGAAGACGGCTGTTTCGGGAGATGTGTCCCATTGTCAACTCAGACCGTAACTCTGTCAACATTTACAAGTGTATAGCAAAATATAAACTAAACATGTATCACTAGCCACTTGTATATATTTACAAACTAGCCTATAGTAGCACTTACTTATATTTGTTGAGGGCGGTCGTTTCGGGAGATGTGTCCCATTGTCAACTCGGATCATTGACAATGGGACACATTTCCCGAAACGGCCGTCCTCAACAAATTTATGTAAGTGGTACTATAGGCAAGTTTATAAATATTTACTAGTGTTTAGTGAAAACTAGTAGCTCACGTGAAGATGGAATCAACAAATATAAACATGTATATTTTTTACTGCATGTCAAAGTCAGTGACTGAGTGATTTTCAAGCTGCCTGGGTCTAGTTCTGTAGCTTATAGTATAAAAACGATTCTAACAGTATGTTGTTGCAGTAGTTATGTACAGTGACTGTTACTAAAGTCCAAGTGAACAAAGCAGTGTAAATGGAAACATTTTTAATTTTTTTTTTTTACTGTTAAAGATAAGGTAACCTTTTGCAAAGTACATAGCAGTTCATTCATTGAAGTACAGTAAAGGGCTGTTTCTTTTTGTTTTCTTTACTTTTGGGCAATTCATATAAATGTTGTTCAATGTACATTGTGTTTTTAATGGACCCTGCAATAATCTGGCGTTTTCAGTAATCTGGCAGTATCCCAGCCTCATATCTGCCGGATTAATGAGAGTTTACTATAAAACTTTTTTAACCCTCTAGTACTATTATGGCCAGTACTTATTAGTAAGAAATCAATAATAATACCTCAAATAATTACCTAGTTTTCAAAATTATCTGCAGGAGAAAAACAAGTAATATAAAAAAAAAATTAAGTAAAATCCTACTGAGGTTAACAAAGAAACATTTTATTTTAGTTACCCTAGACCACTATTTATGATATTGTGTGGTAACCATGGCAACAGTTTAAGGTCGTACAATGGAGGCTTTGACGACAGCCAGATGAGAAATCTTGATACAATAGAAACTCTATTAACCAAAAATCTAATAACCAAAATTGCTTTTAACCAAAACACTCAGAGAAACACTCAAAATGCCTTTGCTTAATAATGGAGAGATGCCGCATAATAAATATTTAGAAAATAGCTAATTTCATATATATATATATATATATATATATATATATATATATATATATATATATATATATATATATATATATATATATATATGGTGACATAAAATAATTTTCATAAACAAGAATATACGAATATTACTTCATTTTATTGTTCATTGAAGCTTTTCGCTAATTTACATTATTAGCATTTTCAAAATATATGAATCACTGTCCAGTTATGTGACCAGAGTAAGACTGTTGAACACAATTGTGTTCAACAGTCTTACTCTGGTCACATAACTGGACAGTGATTCATATATTTTGAAAATGCTAATAATGTAAATTAGCGAAAAGCTTCAATGAACAATAAAATGAAGTAATATTCGTATATTCTTGTTTATGAAAATTATTTTATGTCACCATACATATTCAACAAGAAAAAATAATTCATCTAAGTTTTACAATATATATATATATATATATATATATATATATATATATATATATATATATATTACTATTGTAAATACTTTTATCCACCACTAAGTGCAATAATTTTACCTTGTTGTGATGAGGCACCTTTCGGTCACTTGACCATTGTTGAATCACTGATATTTTTCTGGTGTAGATGTTCGGTCCGTGATGTTGGTATTTGTTGATGTTACACGCAACTTCTCTTGATCTGCGAGTATGATGTTTTTATATAGTATGTCTTCTGTATATGTGGTCTATAGGTTCATTAAATTGTTGTGTGTGTTTTTATAAATGTGGTATTTTTCTAGTGAGTTTAATTCTATTGGGTTATTATTTATTTCAAGTATGGTTAGGTTATTTTCGTAGTTTGTTATTTCATGTTTATGTGATATTAGGTGTGCTGCAACATTTGATACTTTTGTATTTTTATTTTTGAATGCTCTGTAATGTTCTTAGAATCTTATTTTAAATGATCTGGTCGTTTTCTCTATGTAAAATGCATTGCAGTCATTACATGTAATTTTGTAAACTCCTGATAGGTTGTGTTTTTCTGTATTTGTTTTGTGTTTTGTGGTTTGTGTTATTAAGATATTTTATTATTTTGTTGTTTGGTTTGTATGTTGGAGTGTAGTATTCTTTGTGTGTATCTACACCAGAAAAATATCAGTGATTCGACAATAGTCAAGTGACCGATAGGTGCCTCATCAAAACAAGGTAAAATTATTGCACTTAGTGGTGGATAAAAGTATTTACAATAGTAATATATCAACTTCTTAAAGTCAGTGCAACGGACAAATAATGGACAACGTAATATATATATATATATATATATATATATATATATATATATATATATGAAAGAACTAAAATATTAGTGTCATTGCTAGATATTTGTGAAAAGTTTAAAAAAAAATAAGTTTAAATATATTTTTGTGTGAAATTAGTTCGAGAGTGTAGAAACATGTACCTAAAGGGGTACATCTGTGTACACGTTTGTTCATATGACCAAATATTTATGGCTCAAGATGAATAAAACTTTTAGAAGAGGTATAGTCTGAGTTGCTAATGGAGTATATCCTAGACAATCCTCAATTAGACAAAAAATAAGTGCTACTATAAAAAAATGTTTGCATATTAATAGGAGTTTCATTATATAGTGCTGAAATAGCCTATTAATATTAAAAAGTATATAAATAATAAGTATAGAAAACAATACCATGAATTATAAAACAAATAAGAAACAACCCTTCACTTAGTAAACAGTACCTAGCAAACCGTTACAAAACCTTTATGTTAGAAGACTGCAAATTCACTGTTTAATTATAACTGATTGACCTTATAATAAAGCTACTATGTCAGTGAAATGTAGATAAAGGATTTGTAACGGTTTTGTTTATGTACCTAAGAGTTGTTTTTTAAATTCCTTTTATTAGCTCACTCTCTCCTGGTATATATCTTGTATAAATTTTCAATCGTTATTAAAATACATTATTAATCATCCAATCTAACTCAAATACATATTTTTCAACCAATATTGGATGACAATTGAAGTTAAAATAGTTTTTTTCAAATATTTATTCAATAATTAAACTATAAAAATTTGGGGGTCTAGGTTGGATTCGAACTATATTCATGTTAAACGTCTAGCGCTTTTTGGCACTGAGCCAACTTTCCACAGCTGAAATCTTCTCAAAGATCTTTATGAATTTTCCATTGTACAACCTTAAATTGTTGCCATGGTTACTACACAATATCATAAATAATGCTCTAGGATTAAAAATGAATGAAAAAAATTAAATAAACAAACTGGATCAACGTTATCGAACCTTGCTTCACAAATGGAGAATGCGAAAGGAAAGTGAAAAGAAACTTCAAAACAATGCAAGTGACGAAAAAAAGAAGCATATAAATAGTAACAAATAGATGTAATAGTCCAGCACCATTCATAAAAAGGAAAATGGAAAGTTGTAAGGAAATTCACTTTCTATGTTGCCACTTAATATTAATATTCAGACATATGTATATTTATATTTGAAACTCATACGCGTTTCAATTAATTATGCCATTATCATCATTGAGATAAATCAATGAAGTGTCTATGAGTTGGTGTGAAGTTATTTATTAATCACCTTACTCATGAGTTAGTTCAATTGTTATTCATAGAATGTCTGTGTGCATATTCAAGAGAAAACGCAGGTACTTGAAATAATGTTACATCACCAGCTGATTTTGTAATAGCGTACTGGATTTTATAGACCTTGAATGCTGATAAGTAATAGTTTATCAACGATGAAGAATTACCTGTAAACAATTCCCAGCCTTACGCATAACCGTGTTTTTAAGTTCACCTGTTCCGAGTAGACGAGCGCTATGGGGAATTCGTAATTCACTAGTTAGTTGCTGTGTTCGGCTTTAAATTATGTCCTATTTTGTTTTTCCTTGGATAACTATTGGAGAACGCTGGGTCTCCAATGGCATTCAGTTCCTTCTATTAGCTGACACTCTCCTGTTATATATCATGTTCAAATTTTCAATCGTTAATAAAATACGCTTTTATACATCCATTCAAGTTCAAATACATTTCTTTTAATCAATAGTGGATGACAACAACTGATGTTAATATAGTTTTTTGTAATATATATTCAATAATTAAATTATACAAATTTGTAGGGGTTTAGGTCAGATTCGAACTCAATACCTCCATGTTCGAAGTCTAGCGCTTTGGCAATGTGCCAACTTTCCCATAGCTAGAAATTAATTTCTTAAAGATGTAAATGAATTTTTATTTTGCGCTCATCTCGTTGCTGTAGAAACCTAAATTTCACAACCTTAAATTGTTGCCATAGTTACTACTCAATATCATAAATAATGGTCTAGGGTTAAAAATGAATAAAAAGAATAAAATAAACTGGATTAGCGGTATCAAACCTTCCTTCACAAACGGACAATGCAAAAGGAAAAAGAACAAAAACTACAACGTAATGCAAGTGATGAAAAAAAGAAGGAAAATGAAAGCGTATAAATAGTAAGAAACAAAAATAATAGCCCGACACCATATTTTGCTAGTTTATGTGCAAAGTTCAAGAGCTTAAATTATTGTTATGGCTACCACACAAGAACATAAATAATGCTGTAGGATTAAAAATGAATGAAAAGAATAAAATAAACAAACTGGATTAATGTTATCAAGCCTTGTCACAAATGGACAATGCGAAAGGGAAGCGATAAAAAACTACAACACAATCCAGGCGATGAAAACAAAGAAAGCGTATAAATAGTAACAAATAAAAGTAATAGTCCAACACCATTCTTAAAAACAAAAATGGAAAATTGCGAGGAAATTCGCAAAATAAAATTTTTCTTTCATGATTTAAGTACAAATTGATTTTTTTAAACAAATTTATATTACTTGTTTCTTTTTATTCTTCAATAAAATTTAAAAAATAAAAAAGAGCTTAAAATTTAAATGTTGGAAGAACAGAAGGATAAATACAACTTAAATGTTTTCAATGGAAGGATAAAATAAGAAATAACTTGTATAGATGAAGAACAAATCTGAATCAAGATGAAATTAACTAGAGCAATAAAAGAAACAGTATTCTGATTTTAAGACATTATTGTTTAGAGAAGGTTCTTTTTATAGTGATAAACATTTTAATCTGGTTAGAAAACTGTTAATTAGGTATCGAAATTTTGTTTAATGTAAATTGTATTTAAATTATAAATAAATGATTGTCATATTTTCAACATTAACTGATTAAATGTTCACAAGTGCTATTCAAAATACTACATGAAGTTAATTTGATTAATAAAGTTTTGATTAAATAAACTTTATTTGTATAAACGCAGCTAAAAAAAACTAAATTTTAATTGATTTATATACACTTTCTTAATGTTTCCAGTGGAAATAAGTTACTTTATTTCATAAATTTTTTGTTGTTCATGACGAGGTGGTTGTTGATAACTTTTTACAATTAGAAATTACTTATGACCAGACATTCTATTAATGTAAGTTATAAAAATTGTTAACTTACACTTGGAGGTAACATTATTGTTTAATGACTCTTCCAGATTCCTGGGGAAGTCTCTCCATATCTTATTTATTTTCATAAGATATTTTCACCTCTTTTAGCTTTAACTCCTAATCTTTTTAAACTTTAGCTGATCTAAGATATATGTTGTAAAATATATTGCATACATTTTACGTAATTGAAAATTGTGTTTGTGAGTAAAGGTTGAGAAAGCGATAATGTGATTTATAGGTACGATTTAATTAAAGACAGATATCCTCTGATTCTTAGGTAGGATTAAAATATCTTCTGATTCTGCTGGAAAACATGTCATAAATTGGCAGAGTTGTTTTTCTGAGTCAGTCTTATTCTCTAACAGAAACATAAAAAACAGATATATTAAATACAGAGAAGTCTTTTAAAAGTAAAAATGGTAGATAAAAGATGATTCAAAAGGGAAATGTGTAGTCAATGACTGACACATCTCCCAGCATTTAAACAATCACACAATCCATACAATATATTTTAACACCCCGTCACAAACAATTAGAATTTTGATTGTCTTTGTTGATTCATATTACCAGCTATCTGTGATGCATCATATATAATGCTTTGTCAAGGAACAGAAACTGGATGTGCGTAATGAGTTGGAGCCTGAACTTAGTAGAGTGGAGCCTTAGGGAGGAATTGAAATTAGGATAGTTTACTGCAGCAAAACTAATACTTAAACTCTTGGACATGTGTTAATTTGTGACACTTGCCTATAGTAGCACTTAATTTCTTTGTGATTACAGCACAAAGAAAACAGCGTCTCTGAAGTTTATCAGCAGACGCATTTTGCACTAGATCAGTGCATTATTCAATGCTGTGAGTCATGGACAAGACTGTTGCTCAAGTGTGTTATATTATTGTGTGCACCATTTGAGGTGTGTTGGGATTCATAAAGTACTTGTTTATTATGTGTTCAAATAAAGTGTTTTATTATGAATGTGTTTTATTGTTTAGATTACAATGTAGTTGATTTCTGTGGCCTCTATACATAGGTTTTCTGGTTTTAAGGTTTTCTGCCGTGTTTAGTTTACTGCTTTTCTTTATAAAATGTAGAATTTTTAGATTTTTTTAAATGTTGGTGTATGTGTTAACTGTGTTTTGTATATGTATAGCAAAATTTAATTTGTGCCTCAAAATTAATGCTATTTTTTTAATTCCTTCTATTAGTTTACTTTCTCCTTATATATATATATATATATATATATATATATATATATATATATATATATATATATATATATATATATATGTGTGTGTGTGTGTGTGTGTGTGTGTGTGTGTGTGTGTGTGTGTGTGTGCGTGTGTGTGTGCGTGTGTGTGTGTGTGTGTGTGTGTGTGTGTGTGTGTGTGTGAGTGTGTATGTGTGTGTGTGTGTGTGTGTGTGTGTGTGTGTGTGTGTGTGTGTATGTGTGTGTGTTTGTGTATATATCTTGTTGAAATAATCAATCATTAATAAAATACTTTTTCTTTATCCACTCAAGTTCAAAATACATTTTTTTAAACCTGTTTGGCTGACACTTGATGTTAATTTTTTTTTTTTCAAATATGAATTCCTTAATTAAATTAAATTAATTAGTTTTCATTTTTAATGGGAGAATAAACTTTTTACAAAAGGTGCAAGGTATGAAATATAGTTATTTTGTTCCATTTGGCTTAAAATAAGTGATAACATATGATTTCATAAAACAGCTGATTTTATGTTAGGTCTATAGGTTATTAGGTAGATCAGCTGTTTGAATGCATTGATTGTGTTTCTTTATTTATATTAATTGTAATAGCTATATTTAATAAAAAGTAAGTAAAATAAAAGATTTCAGTTGATCTAGTTAAAGTTGACCTAGGAAATAATTCATTTAAAAAGTGTTCTGGTTACATCACTTGTTTCAAATAAACTTTTTCTGAACACTTTGTATACACTAAATTGAAACATATACAAAATTTTAGTTTTGATGTTTTCAAAATGAGTTTTACACATGGGCAAGGCTACAAAATAAAGCTGCTTATATATAAATTAAAGATTGGCAGCCTTACCCTTCCACTGTATAAATCTATAATGCTTTCATTTTCAAGGTCAAGTTTCACCATGTTTCATATAACCTATTGTTCAGTATAACTTGAGAAACAGATGGCCACAAAAGGTGCTAACCATGGGCTATTTTTTCTTTATTCTTTGTAATTGATATGAATCAATGTCATCAATAAAATGCTGAGTATTATGTGGAATATTAATGATGAGATTTCAGTCAAACTGAAACAATCTTTATGAACGTGTTTGTTGCATTTGTTTCAGGAACTCAATCAAAATTGGAATATAATTTGGATTTATAAACACAAGGGATTTCCTACTTTGTTCCTCCCCTCCTCTATACTTACCCTGCAATAAACAGAATCTTGGCTTGGAATAGCTATAACACTAATCAGTGTGATGTGCTTACAAAAAATACATATGTAAAGTGAAACACACAAGAAAGTTATTTTGTTTGCTATTCAGTTATAAAATGCTTTTTATTCATCCACTTAAGCTCAAATACATTTTTTTAAACTTGTAGTGGATGATACTTGATGTTAGTAAAGTTTTTTCAAATAATAATTCATTAATTAAATTTTTAAATGAATTATTTTAGTTTTATATGGTAGAAAAACGTTTCACAGAAGGGCAAGGTGTGCATAATATAGTTATTTTGTCCCATTTGGCTTGAAATAAGTGATAACGTATAATTTCATTAGATAGCTGATTTTATGTTATGGGTTATGTGGTAGAACAGCTGTTTTAATCTATAGATTGTTACTTTATTTATAATAATTGTAATTATTTAATGAAGAGTTACTAAAGTAAACAAATTTTTTTTGTTGATCTAAGTAGGAATTTACTTAAATTTTTTTTGTTTTTATTACTAAATTTTACTATGCTCAAAATAATTTTAAAAATTCAGAAATCTGAAATTCAAACTTAGACTTCAATTTTGTTACAAATTAACCTTAACAAGTACACTACTCCTAACTTTTAGCATAATAAATTAAAATAATACAATCTTCAGATATAGGTTTTAAGGGTTGAATATTTACCTATCTTTCAGAATTTGTTATTAGTTTTCTTAATTTAATTTGTAAAGTCAAATAACAGCACTTTGACAAATAATTTTAACTTCACTAACACTTGTAAATACTGTATTAATAAACTTGCCTATAGTAGCACTTACTTATATTTGTTTTTCGCCTGGAAAAAAAAAAAAAAAAAAACTTATATTTGTTGAGGACGGCCGTTTCAGGAGATGTGTCCCTTTGTCAACTCCGACCATTGACAATGGGACACATTTCCCAAAACGGCCGCCCTCAACAAATATAAGTAAGTGCTACTATAGGCAAGTTTGTTAATATTTACAAGTGTTAGTGAAAACTAGTAGCTCACGTGAAGATGGAATCAACAAATATGAACTTTAACTTTGTAACAATACAAAGCAATTTGTTACGGTTTTGTAACAAAGGTTTGTAAATTTAGGGTTTTTATGTTAGGCCTTCGGCATTTTGACTTGTGTAAAATTGTATTTAAATTTTATTTACTTAAAAATACTTTGATAGGATAAGTTCAAACCTGTATTCATAATGACAACTCTCTCCCACTCTTTGTCCCCCTTCTTGCAAATTGTAGCGTTCTTGAATTAGTATCCGATGAACCGTTGCTTCCGTCCCAGACGGTTTGATCTTTACGTAAAACCAATTAATGTTTTACACAATGTTATGCAAGCCTTTTATTTTGTTTTAACTCTAGTGGAAAAATAATTCATCAGAGTCAGGAAATAATCGAAAATCATGGCGGTCGTTACCGGGGCAGTGTCTAAGGGGGCGCCTTATATACGTAACGTATTTTTTTAAAATTAATTATAGCTTAACTTTGATTATTGCAGGGCACAATATACGGTGCGTCGTCCCAAATCGCGTCGCTCATTGTGTGTTTAACCTATGATGACCATCCGTCCCGCTTTCGGCGGGACAGGCCCGCTTATTAGGTTAGTGTCCCGCTGTCCTCAGATTTATTCGGGGGACGCTATTATGTCCCGCTTTGGCAGGATAAAGATAAACAAATAAACGTCCCGCTTTAAATATTATTTAATATTATATCCCAAAATAAAATGTTCTTGACTGACTCTTTCACAATATAAAAGCAACAAGGACATTGCATACACTTGAACGCATTGTTTAAATTTTATTTAAAGCCAGTCAGCGATTTTCCATAATGCAGTACTGAAGGTGATAAACGGAGTAGAATAGTTTGATAACAAACTTGCTGAAATCAGTCATTATTGATGACAACAAACTGATGAAGTAAACTATCTAAAAAAATATGCCACAAATTAAAAGTTGTCAGAATGGTGTGAGCTGAAAACTTCGATCGACCAAAGATGGGTAGAAGTATTCCTCCATTATGAACAAAAGAACATTCTTTACGAAAACTTACGTTACATCTCCGAGTTGCTTCTGTGTCTGCCAGGAACTAATGCTCCAGTTGAACGAGTGTTTACTAACATGAACAATATATGGACTGAAAATAAATCTCAATTGAACGTTCTAACTTTAAGAGCATTGCTTATGTTGAAGTACAAAGTTGGACTAATTTGTGATAAGTTTCATGACAAAATAAAAGGAGAACCAGCTCTCCTTAAAGACATACATTCATAAAAAAAATATGCCAATGAGTGAACGTGTAGGCTAGTGGACATACTGTGCTCTTGTTTTTATATTGAAATGTGTTGAGATTGCATTGACAATTTAAACTTTACCAAATTGCCAATTAACCTTTTTACAAGTCTGGTAAAAGAAGATGTTTCACAAACTTGTCTACATAGTTTTCCAATTATTTTCTCCTCGCGGTCGGACAGTACACTTCATTCAGTTGATTTTACTGTGTAACTTAACAATGTGTATTTTTGTTTGTTTCATAATTAATAAATTAATTAAACTGATGCTCCGATTAGTGTAATTGTGCTACTTTTACTACCTGAACAGTAAAGTTTTTCCTATGCTTATTTCTGTAAATTTAAGGGCTAAAATAGATAAAATAATGAGTTTAGGACGTTTAGTTGTGTCAATTTAGAAAATATCTTTCACACGGTATCGGGGGGGGGGGACCCCTGACCCTCCTAATGTTTGTCTCGCTTTGAGGTCATTACAAATATGGTCACTTTAGTTTAACCCCATTATATTTACATGTATATGATAGTATCGCGTCACGTTGCTGTGTATGGTTGTTAAGTCTTTACAGCCATACAGGTAAGTGTAATGTTGGGAGGGTGCTCGAGGGATTGAGTTGGAGTGAACCTGAAGAAACCTTGCCCCGGGGGCTGATAATAAAATTAACTTGTTGGAAGTTTTCGAAGATCATTTAAAGCTTATTTTGAAATGGATGAAGGTAACCCAACTTTTATAACTGTAACTTGTACTAATGCTGACCCCTAGTACCCGGCCAGCCATTGTGACAGGAATCTCTAGCGAGCTGCCTCACTGCGCATGTGGTTACTATTTCTATCACGAATGAATGATTGATTACCCATCTACTAAGCTGATAAGCTCTTTCCATGGAAAATCAGTAGATAGTAAAATGAAACAGTACGTTAGCAGCGGATCGAAAAAATCTGGTGAGAAACCCTGCCAGGAAAAACCCCGCGACAAATCATGCAGGGACCCTGGGGGTAGAATCTTCTTATCCTAAGGGATAAGGAGGGGTATTACTTTGCAAATACCTTGATAGTGAGGCTATGGTAGGAATGACATGCGCCTCTTCTTCCGCTGCCTTCTCGAAACAGAAATGGCATGCAAGGCAAAATTTTTTTGATACCTGTGTCTGGACAACCAGAACTCAGCTAGTCCTCGTGGCAGCCAACCTCTACGAGTTGCCTCCGTCTCACATGCACATCTCATTAGCATTCCCACCGCGCCTGAACGAAACAGGATTGATTGCCCATGTACCAAGCTGTTAAGCTCTTTCCATAGAGAATCAGGAAATAGTGAAATGAAACAGCACGGTAAGTGTCGTTCTTATAATGGGATGAAAAGACCTGGCAAGATTGAAACGGTGCCAGAAAAAATCCCTCGACAGATTATCAGATCATGAAGGAACCCTTATAGGCAAAACAAAATTTTTTTAAAGTGTTTCCATAACTCCTAGTAGGGTAAGAATGAATCATCAACGCTAGTTGATAGTTCTTTCATTTATAAAACTAGGCTACGGCCTGCGGTTTTTATAAAGCCCGGCCCACACCAAGAGAACAGTTCAAAGAGGCTACACAGCGAAAGCATTTGGCATTCTGTGCCGAGATGCGCAAGGTTAGGTACTATCGGTACTGAAAACCAAAATATTTGAGAATGTTGAAGTGAATCTTACACAAGGAGGGAAATCGTGGATGGGTTTAAAGAATTATTGAACCGAATTAAACGTGAATTGAACGATTCATTAAGATTATTCAAGTGGTTTCAATCTTGAAATTGATATGCAAAATAAACAAAGCTAGCCAATTGATCAAACGCTTAAATATGTATTTGCAAGGTCTAGTTATTGTCCACAATGATTGGTTCGGCGTCGATGTTTTCGTTTTTACGTATGTAACTCAAGCATACATTCTAAACAAGAAGTTAGGCATTTTAAATGACGCTACTATAAATATTCGATAAAATTTACGTTAGCTATTGTCAAACAAAAACATTACCTAATTTTAGGAACATATTAATTTATTAGGTAATTTTACCCTTGATAATGTTGTATCAAGGACCTTTCCTAGTTAGTTCAGTGGTAAAAGTGCTGGTTTTTAAATATGTAGATCAACAGTTCCAATCCAACCGGGACATTAAATTTTTTAATTTAAATATATATATAAATATTTGAAAAAAAACTGTATTAATATCAATTGTCATTCACTATGGGTTTAAAATAATTTATTTGAACTTGATTGGATGAATAAAAATGTATTTTATTAACATTTATTAGGAATATACTGTGGTTGAATTTAATAATAAATAAACAAAAACCTCTTAACCACAAACTTTCTTTATTTTACCCTTATGTATATTTCAGTTACCAAGCAGACATTCTTTGTATGTTATCCCTCTGAGGCTGGTTTCTTGGTACTGAAATGTACGTAAAGGTAAAATAAAAAAAGTTTGTGGTTAAGACGTTTTTGTGTATTTATTATTTTATTAACGATTAAAAATTTGTACAAGATATATACCAGGAGAGTGTGAGCTAATAGAGCGAATTTAATAAGGACAGGGAAAAATAACGCTCTAGTACTGGAAGTAAATAAAAAATCATAGCTTGGGAGGGTAGTGTTGCTTGCCTGAAGTAGACCAGTTCTCTAATACGGTGAAGAGAATACTCTATTCTCTACCCAATTTATAGACATGTGATTGAAATAATTTGTTTAACTATGTTTTTTGTGTTTGTTTTGTTGTGTGTTCCATGTTGATGTGTTAGGTTGTTTGACTAGATAACATAATAGGATCAAACCTCTCTTAATGGAGTACGGCTGGTCCTCACCCCTCTAAGAAGAGAAAGGCATTAGCCACATACTAAACCCAAACAAATTTATAAAATTTGAAACCTGAAGTTAAAAAAAAACATTTAGAATAAAGAGTAGAAAATAATAAAACAAAACAATGTAGCCTTAATATCAGGTTTTAAAATGTTAATTGACATTAGTATTAATCCTTCCAATAAATCCTAATTTTCTCAGAGTTTTTGCCTAATGCAGCATATATTTACCTCCATCTTCTGTATCTTCCTTTTATCTCGGCAATAGAAACGTTATCTGAATGAGTTAATCCTATTTTCTTAATACCTCAAACTTTTCTTTCACCTACATTGCTTTTTACAGCGCATCCTTCAAATGATAGTTTCATTTTCATCAACGCCACAGCCGCAGCTATAGCTTGTGAGGCGAATGATGAAACTCTTGGTAACGACAGAGGCAAAGAGAAATTTGGCACATGCGTGGAACAACGGTTAAGATCAACAGAACTCTCAGTTAGTTTTATATCTCAGTGCGTGTCGTTTGTATTTTGGCCATTACAAAAATATTTTATTGTTGTAAAGTTGTTGTCTTCAGGATGTCTGAGCAATCACGTCACATAACACTCAGCAAGTCTGTTGATAGAACAGTGATTCAAAGCCGGAACTGGAAAACTATTGGACTCTACAGAAAAAATGTTCGGCGGGCGGGTAGTACAGTCGAATCACTTTGTGAAAAATCGGGGTGTTGGATGCGCAGTGCCAAAGGCGCCAGTGCACATGCGCGTTAGGGCGACAGCTCTGACCGACACTTCAGTTGATCGTGAAAGCAGCCGGTGGTGGATCTATACACACCTTTCCAAAAACATTTGCGGTGTTATGTTTTGATTTAGGTTTAATGTTATCTTTTGTATTTTATAGTGCACATGTTTTTAGTTTCTTTGAGAAATTGTGTAACCGGGTAGTACCCGGATTTTTCCTCTTGACGTGCATAAATGAATCAACTCAGCCGAAAGTATGTAGTCAGGCTAGTAGTGTTTCTACATAGAACTTTCTCTTCCTTCTCCCCTCGCACGTGGCCAAACCCCACCCCTCATCCCCACATGCCTGCGCGAGGAGATTTTTGTCAAAGTGATTTAACTGTACAACAATAGCCAATTCACTCCGGATGACAAAGCTTTCTCTCAAACTGCTACCTATACTCGTATGCGCAGAGAGAGTTTCATCACTCGCATCACTACCTATAATTTATTCTGAAATAATTTCATTATTCAATTTTCTTCGATTTCATCCCATTCTTTATATTGAATTTTATTTTCTATTTTATCGATGAATTAATCACAATTCATAACTCTTTACATGCAGATTTCGAAAGCGGCGGTTTGTCATATTGTCTAGAATTTATCCCAAGACTCAGTCACACACCAGTAGTCACTTCCTATGTCCAGTAGTTCTGTTAACAAGAAATGCTCTTACTAAGCTTAGAAGAGAAACCTGTCTCTACAATTGTGCGCGTCTTTATTTACATGAATGTTTTCTTATGTTGCAGCAGAGTTATCTGCAGAGAAAGGAAGAACAAGTACATCCGTGACTTGAACAAAGCTCTGGAAGCAGAGATCAGAGACTTGTCTTTGCAACAGGTGTACGCTTGGGACGGAGTCAGGATAGCGAGGGTGTTCGATAAAGGCTACAGAAAACGCAGACCTCTTTGTCGTCAGGTGCCGGACCCTCTGACCAGAGACGAGAGGAGGAGGTTGTACAGAATAATGGATTCTTAATAAATCTGTTGGACTTAAAATTGCATTTGTTATTTTTGATGTGTCCAATATGTAGAAACACAATCGTACTAGCAAGATATGAGCCCGTGACAAAGACCAGAGTGAACAATATCAATACTGACAGGTTTTTAATTATTTAGCCTAATGATGGCTGTAATCCGAAACAATTTAACACAGGAGATACATTACTATAAAAGACGGAACATGATTATACGTCGCTTATTTCGAAGGATTTTACCAGACACTCAAGATATTACAATTTAGATAAGAAGTATTAAATAATACGTGTTAATTACACTTACCTATACTTACAACACTTATCTAATATACTTGTAATTATAAATATCAATTATTGAAGTGTAAACCTAATCAGGTCAAACTAAAGCTCTAATTTGGCGGGAATAAAGGTCCAGAAACATGACATTTCAGACATCAGATTTCCTTACTAGTCCAGGATCTAAAGGGGGTTGAGCATACACTGAAAGCCTAACGCAATATAATTTCAGATTATTTTTCTGGGCACTTGGGTGACTGTAAAAACGTATGTCGATATGGTGGTCGACATACCTCGGGGAGAGGGGAAAACATCGAGCGGAACGTGCTGTACTGGAACCTTTGTATCTTTTAAACTATAAAATATAGAATAACCAAAAAATGCTTTTAAACTCACAAAAATAAGGGCTTCAATAATGATTCTCACGTAAAAATGGTTAACTTTAATATTTAATGAATAAAAAATTATTTTTCATAAAAGTTTAACTTTTACTTTGTTTCTTTTTTTTAGTGAATTTCCACTGGAAAACTAACCCACTGGTAAACGTAAGCCGGAGACTAAAATGAAAGTTTGTTTTAAGGTCTCTGGAATTTAAAAAAATATTTGTTTAAATTTATGCACACAAATATATACTAATATCAAGATAGTTCTCGTGTCTAAATCATGATAACTTTAGAACAAAACGTCCGATTTCGATCTAAGTTGGTAAGCAGGTGTAATTTGTTACTTGTGGGAATATGTTTGTTAATAGGAAGAATCGATCAATCAGAAGTTGACTTTTCGGACTTTTTTAATATGGAAAATCGATGTTCCATTTCTACCAAAAATATTAGCGTATCTATTTCTGAAATGCAATCTGGAGGAACACAATTTTATATAAGGTGTTTAAAGTATAATAAAACGTAATAAAAAGTGTGGGGGATCGATCATACACTAAAATACTGAAGTCGCCGTCTATGAGGAACATTTTAGATGTCAGTATACACTGAACCATTTGTCTCAAACATCTGTGAGAGACAACCGAGACAAACACGGTGGTATGTACTAACAACTGCTTCCGTCTTAAAAATTATTTGGAGGTTATGTTTAAATTATTCTCAAACACAATATCCTATATATACAGCATAATCGTATATTTGATTAAATTATGTGATACATATGATTTTATACAACAGCTGGTTTTATTACTAGTAGGTTAACCGCTTTCTTCTTCACTTATAATTTCGATGTTTAAAAATCAAAATTTGTATAAATTTTGTTATATTTCGTTCTGTACTGTATGATTTTTAACCTTTTTCTATAAGGCATCAAAATATATAATAAATAAGTGTAGACTATTGAAATGTTAAAGTTTTTTATAAAATTATGCCACGTTCGTATCTACTTCATAATAAATTACAAGATTGTAACCTCATTAAATAAATATTTAATAATAAATAAATGTTTTTTTCTCAGAAGATTCATTTTTGCGTGCTCGGCACATAAACAAGTTTTTATTATTTAATTACCTAATATTATATTTAATTAGTAATTTAGTCATCAGTGAGCATACATAAGTACACACAAAAGATTAGAAACTAACAAAACATATAGTGGAAAGGTAAGTTGCGTAAGCAGCTGGCCTACAGATCACAAAAAAGTAGTATTAAAAAATATGTATTATTGCTTTCTTGAAATATGTAGCTCATTTACATTTACTTACAAGCTTCGAAAAGGCCGATGATTTCAAAGCATTGATCACGCACAAATCGGCTCTCAGGAACTCACAGTTATCAACAAGTTTTGTACACAGATTAAGAACTAGTGATTATCCGTGTAGTGTTTTATATAAATATAATAACAACCGGGAAAAAAGTGGGCATGCTTTAAGGAAATGGAAGCGATGAGTTGTAACATGAACTTGGAGGGTAATGGAGTAAAGGAAATCGCCGGAGCGAAGCGAGTTAGATTAATAACTGATCTGTGACGTCACAAGGATGCTGCCTGACGTAACGGACCGCAAATTGGGTGATACAACTGCGTTTAAGGACGCCGTTGGTGTATTTACAACCTGGTGTATTTTGAACTGAGAGAAGATTATTTATTAGAAATTTAATTAAAAGTTCTTTAGATTCATTTTATGGTCATCTCCTCTCAGTAAAGGTTCCTTCGAAGGAAGGGGGGGGTGACATTCCAGGAGGTGTGGTTGGGAACTAATTCCCTAAGAACATAAATACCTAGTGAACTTAAAATTTCACCGTGAACATATGTAAAGGATGATGTACTATCAAGTTAACGGTTTACAAGAAATAATCAAGACTATATTTAAAAAGTACTTAACTAAGTGCACACGTAATTGCTTACTTGCCGACGCGTTTCAGAACATTTGTTCCTTTTACGAAGATAACCCTCTATTAGCTTCGTAAAAGGAACGAATGTTTTGAAACGCGTCAGCAAGTAAGCAATTACGTATTCACTTAGTTAAGTACTTTTTTAAATATAGTTTTAATCAGTGAATTCAAGAAGATTACATCAAGTAACTTTAATAATCAAGTATTAAAAACAACCATTAAATTTTCATTTTTACAAATTCATTTGTATAAAGAAATAGAATAGTAATCTACACTGCCAATGACCCTCACATACACATTCACAGAGTAGACGAGGTCGGAAAAGAACTGGAATGCAACCATTTGAAAAAACTGGGAGGGGCATAAGAAAGCCCCTAAGGTGTTAGCAAGAACACTCTACTGTCTGTTCAGAATGTGTTTGCGCCAGGGAGTGGTGAACTGTTCACGTGAACATAACGATTTCGGCAACCCTATTGGCTGAGTGACCTCGTGACAAAACTGAAATATCCTGCCGCCCGATTAACAGTTAGTCTGGAAACGTCCAGGGTTACATTTGTTCGTCTGTTTATTGTGCCTAACATTTTTTAATTGTGAGTGGAATAATTTAAGATCGTTGTTTGTTATATTTGTGTTTGTGAGTTTGTGGTGTTGTTAAGTTTTTAAGGATTAACTTTTAAGCAATGTCATCCCCTGTCAAAAAAAAATAAACGAGGACAAGTAATACACTCCGGGCAAAGACAAGTTATTTTACGCCTTTATAAAAATTTAAAGGATGAAAATCCAGAATGCCGTATCAAAGACATCTTGCAGAAAGTAGCGATATCTGCAGGAATTTCTGCTCGAAGTGTTTTTTTAATCGTTAAAGAAAAAAAGAAGCGATCCTTTAGCAAGGATATAATGGGTTTATGACAATAGAAAAAATACACAAATGGTCAGGTTGTTAACTGTGCTCCATCCAGCCCTAGTCGAATGGTGTTGAAAGTTTGTAAAGGGATGATGGTAGTTGAAATTGGGTACGTCTAGCCCAACGTTCATACAAAATGTTCAAATTTCTCATACAAAATTATTATAAATCCTTAGATAATTTTTTAAATCATTATTGATTCAACAGTAGCAATAGAGAATTCGAAAATCATTGATGAATGAGGAATGACAATTTCGTCACCCTTAGAGCGATCTTTCAAGTTAAATCACAGCTGAACTAAAAAATATAATTCATTGCTAAATTTTTGTCCTCTGATATTTCAAAAAAAAAGTCAGTTACTGATTGTTTGATTTGTTTTTATTAATATCACTTGCCAAAAAACCTTAATTAACTGATATTTTTCAGTAGACGCGCTTCGCACTAGATTAGTTCATTGGTCAATGCTATGAACCACAGACGAGACTGTTGCTCAGTGTGTTGTATTATTGTGAGCCTGTGGTGCTTTGTGGTATGTGGTATGTTATTAGTCATTGAGTAATTGTTACTTAATGATGTGTTCAGATATAATGTTTGACTTTGTGTATGTTTGATCGTTTTGAACGTGTTGTGGTTGGTTTTGTGGTGTTTGTATACTTCGAAATTTTTGGTTGTGTTTAGTTTATTGTTTTTCTTTATGAAATGTAGAGCTTTTAGATTCGTGTCTATGTTGCTGTTTGTGTGTAGCATGATCTGCATATGTAGAGTGAAATTAATTTTGGATTTTGTGTGTGTGTGTGTAACTGTGTTTTTTTTGTGTTACTTGAATCGTGTGGTGAAGTTTCTTCCTGTTTGACCTGTGTAGAATGTAGGGCAGTCGTTACATGTAATCTTGTATACTCTTGCACTGTCGTGTTTGTTCTGAAGTGTTTTTGTATTGTGTAGGCGTTTTTGTTGGTTGTGTTAGATATGTTAAAAATACTTTGTATTTGAGTTTTCGGAATGTAGAAGCTATTTTTTGTGATGTGTTTTCGTGATATGTTAATGTTTTGTTTTTGTGTATTACTGTTGTTTTTGTTGTGCGTAAGGTGTCTGTTACCTGTAAGGGTGTGTTTGTATCCGTTCTACGGGCTTAGTATGTTATCGTATTTATCCGTTAACGGTCTTGTCCATAACTTACAGCATGGAATAATGCACTGATCTAGTGAGAACCCGCTGCAAACAAAATTATTAAGTGGTGGTTTTTCCCAAGTATATAAATAAAAAACAATTGTTAAAAAATCTTAAAATGTAGGACTACAACACAAAAACTCGTGTTTTCTATTTGTGCTGAATCGGTGATACGTAGTCAAGAGTTTGTTTAACTTTGTATTGTAATAATCTATGTTTCTGTTAGGAATATTAGTATACAATTCAGTTCATTTACAAACATAAAAAAGTATTTAAAAAATTGTAAATCATTTTAAAACTTTTCTATTTTATCAAATGATAAACAAATAATAATTAACTAATACAAATAAATAAAACCTCTTAATAAACACTTTTTATTTATGTCCATGTGTACATTTCAATTGCAAAGCAATCATCTTCAGAGGAAATTACTACAAGACTCATGGAGAATCTTGAAATTTCCCTGGAGTAATTTCTTCTGGAGATGATTGCATTGCAATCAAAATGTGCATCAGGACATAAATAAAAAGTGTTTGTAGTTAAGAGGTTTTATATATTTATAATAAAAAATTAAAACCACAGTTGCTCCAAGTTATAGTTAATAACTGAATTATTATTTGTTTAACATTAATTTAATTTGACTTCATTTTTAACAATAATATTAATAATATGAAGAATATAAATTTAGTATTATAGATAGGCGTATTCAATAACTTCCTATAAATTTAGCAGTAAAATGTAGCCTTTGTAAACACTCCACGTTTACAGTGCTATTTCGAATCAAAGTTATGTAGTCAAATAACTTAGATTTTCTATAAAAATACACGTTACAAACTAATTTCCAAGCGTCTGTAGTTCCCCGCCAGACCAACAGATACCGCTGCTACTGCTTTATCTCCTGGTACATGCGGTAGGCTTTGGGCAAGTCGTTTTCATTGTACAGCTTGTCGGCGAAGTATACTCTGCGCACCCGACAGTTTGCGTGGATCTGAATCCTGACCGTCTCCAGATAGTTCGTCCCGTAGGCTCTGCGGGTGAAGTTCGGCAGGTTAATGTTCAACTGGTTCCAACCCTCGGTGAGGCCGATGGGCATGCTGCAGGCGAATGGTCGGACCTTGGACGCCGACTGGTAGTTGCTGAACCGGAATCTGCGCTTCATGTTCTGGTCGTCCAGTATCTGTGAAGCAGAGAGCGATTGTTCTTAGAAGGGAAATTATTATATATTGCTGTCTAATAATATATCAGAACAGAGATCAAAATCAATACTCCATGTGAAACAATGAGTATTTGAAAACAAACAAAACTATAAAAAAACAAGCTACTAAAAAGGGAGTCGTAGATACAAATTTGAATTTATAATTTTTTAATATTTGAAGTTGGTTGAGCCTTACACACACAAACGCAGTGTTCTCACACAGACATAAGGGATTGATACCTTAACTGACCCTGGCTAGGCTAATTTAAATTAATTACTATTTGAAAAAACTATATTAACATCAAGTGTCATAAAAAAAAATTTTTAATGTATTTGAACTTGAGTGGAACAATATAAAAAAAAGTATTTTATTAACAACTGAAAATTTGAACATATGTATACCTATATGGTGAGTTTGTTCAAAACTAGTTAAAATTTACACAATATCAAGAGCACAGTGGTACAATATATTACAATAAAAATATTGAAAAGAACCCCAATACCACAAAAATAACAAATAAAACAAGTTACTTAAGATTAAACCCTTATGTACATTTCGATGGCCATGTCATCATCATCAGAGGGTCTTGTTACAAAACACAATCTAGCACACAAGAAGTTACAAACTAGAATGATCTTGTGTGCTAGATTGTGTTTTGTAACAAGACCCTCTGATGATGATGACATGGTCATCGAAATGTACATAAGGGTTTAATCTTAAGTAACTTGTTTTATTTGTTATTTTTGATTATTTTTGTGGTATTGGGGTTCTTTTCAATATTTTTATTGTAGTTAAAATTTGCTTAAATTTTATGAAGGACCTGCAACCAGCATTTACTCAACTGAATTGTATGTACACTATATTTCTGAATTTATAAGAAACTACATTTGAAAAAGATTTAACTGGAGAGAAAAACAGCTGTATAAAAACACTGTTATAGGCGAGGACGTAAGTCGTACTTTACAGAAGTTTGCGCATGTCCTTTGTAGCATGACGGATCGCACGATTCTTCTGTGCCACCTTGTACAGGTTAGGTATTTTATTAGAATTCCAGTTCTGAGAAACCTAAAAAAGACTCCATTGTAACTATTTTCTCTCTGTTTTTATTACAATTTGTCCCGTGTTTTTTTTTTGCGATAAGAAACTTTTTATGTTCTAATGTTCATTAGAAACTCCAGACGTCTGCATTGTGCAATGGAGAGGTCGCTACGTGAGCGCAGACACGCAGCCTATGTAAACCGACACCTAGGGGCAATAACTTGACGCTGCGACCGGAATCCGGGATCACGGCGCTCGGAGATAGCGTCTTCAAACACAAGTGCCTCGCGTTAAATGTCTCTGCGACGTATTTTGTCATGCATTGCAATAACAATGAACAGACAAAGTTACTATCCGAGCCTTTTTAATTAATTGAAATGCATTTTCAATTCCTTCTATAGGTTCACTTTCTCCTTATATATATCTTGTTTAAATTCTCAACATTTCTTTAAACTCATAGGGGATGACAATTGACATTAATTAAATTTATTTAATTAATATAAGTTTTATATGGGAGAAAAACCTTTCACAAAAGGGACAAGGTATGCAATATTGTTATTTCGTCCCATCTGGTTTAAAATAATTGATAACATATGATTTCATAAAATCGCTGATTTTATTTTACACGTTATGTGGTAGAACAGCTGGTTTAACGCATAGGTTGTTAATTTATTTAATTAAATGTATTTATTTAATGAAAACTATTTAAAATACAATTTTTCTTTGTTGACCTAAGTAGGAATTTACCTTAATTTATATATATATATATATATATATATATATATATATATATATATATATATTACTGGTTTAAATGATTATATTAATAACGCCAAATAAACTTAGTGATATACGAAAATATTAATATGAACTGAATATAACTGTAGGTTACTTTATAACAGTTCTTCAAGTTTTATATATATATATATATATATATATATATATATATATATATATATATATATATATATAAGGTTAAAGGTTTTATATTTATATATATAAGGTTTTTCCCCTGAGTGTTTTATGAAACGAAAATAACAAAGTTATTAAAAAATAACTAACAACAATGTGAAATCCATAATTATTTTCTCATACAACATTTTAATGAAAACAATATCATCATCATAATCATCAGTGAGTATTACTAGACCAATGTTAACTATAAGGTAAATTTGAAGTTTAATAAAATAAATATAAAATTTTAAAAATAAATTATTGATTGTGGTTTGGTGTTAATTATTTCTTAGTTATTCGTTTTTATATGTACTTTTTTGTACAGACTCTCTCTCTCTCTCTCTCTCTCTCTCTCTCTCTCTCTCTCTCTCTCTCTCTCTCTCTCTCTCTCATACACACACACACACACACACACACACACACACACACACACACACACACACACACACACACACACACACACACACACACACACACCTACACACACACACACACCTCACACACACACACACACACACACACACACACACACACACACACACACACCTACACACACACACACACCTCACACACACACACACACACACACACAAAGTAAATATGTTTGTACTTTGTGTTTTTGTGTGTCTGTAAATTTCATATTGCTCTAGTGTGTTGAGATGTGGTCCTTTTTTGTTGATGTGTAGGATTTCTAGGTTATGGTAAATGTCTGTGTTTTTGTGTCCTGTTTCTTTTATGTGATTGTAAAATGTTGAGTTGGTGTCGTACGTCCAAGCAGAAGACACTGATAAAGATCGGTACATAGCGATCGAAAACTGTCTCGGTAAGTTTTAACAAACATATTAAACGAACAAACACAATACAAATCACACATACTATTTGATACTATCGAAAACCTACCTTTAAAACCGTCACCGCTTGACCCGGCATCTCCAAGCAGAAGACACTGATGAAGACCGGCACATAGCGATCGAAAACTGTCTCGGTAAGTTTTAACAAACATATTAAACGAACAAACACAATACAAATCACACATACTATTTGATACTATCGAAAACCTACCTTTAAAACCGTCACCGCTTGACCCAGCATCTCCAAGCAGAAGACACTGATAAAGATCGGTACATAGTGATCGAAAACTGTCTCGGTAAGTTTTAACAAACATATTAAACGAACAAACACAATACAAATCACACATACTATTTGATACTATCGAAAACCTACCTTTAAAACCGTCACCGCTTGACCCAGCATCTCCAAGCAGAAGACACTGATGAAGACCGGCACATGGCGATCGAAAACGTTCTGCTCAGTAAGTTTTAACAAATTTACTAAATTTAAAGTTCGGATAGTCATAAACTATTGTTTAAGTGATTAATAAAATTCACCGAACGTAATGGACTACAAAATTGAAGAATTATAATTTTGCAAGATAACCTATAAATACCGTGACCTAATTTTTACTAGTCGAAATCGGGACAGTGACATTGGGATGTAGTAGAATGTAAGAAACACTTTGACCCACGAAGGTTCAAAAGCAATAGATTTATTATAATTGTATCATAGCATATATTTGAAATGGTCTATTTCTGTTGTTCAATAAAATGTTTAAGAGTCAACAATATCTGGTTACGCTTATTTATTTATAAGTTTTAAATTTGCCAAAGAGCAAATAAAAAATGACTATTTACCTTATTGGCGTACTGTCGATACTTCAATCCACAATACTTCATTTTTATAGACTTACAGATCGGGCAGCAAATTGTAAGAATTAGTCAAAGTTGAAATGTGCTTGAAATCTATTTCGGGACAGATATATAATTTTAAGGAACTCTAGGACACAACTTTAAAAATCAGGCCTGTCCAAGACGAATGGCCACCGTACCTAAAAAATGAGTTGAAAGTAAATTGAGGGTTGTTAATAAATTGCGTATACAACGATCTTGAACTGTGACAAACTGTCTCATTTTGGTATTGGAACGCGTGCTCCGTAGTTTGACTCGCCAGACTATTGATTTGCCATAAAGATGAGTTGACATACGTTTCATCTACGCATAATATAGGGTAACCTTCCTCTTTAGATCGTTTTATGGCTCTTAGATATGAAATTCTCTTCTTTCGTATTTCTTCATTCTCGATTAAAAGCCTCCCATCATCTTGTGTGGTCCTCCATCTAAATTCCAATGCTTTCATAAACCGATCTTCCCTGCTTTGTAGTCAATATCTTGCTTCAGTTGTTCCAATAGTAGTTCTGTTGTTAGGAGAGACTTGTACTATAAATTGAAAGTATACACAAGTCGTCTCAATTTGTCGAAACCGTCCACTGTGCTGGGGTTTCTTCGCATCTGAGTATTCTCTGAAGTAGTAAAGGAATTCCTCCCTTTGTTTTAACCCAATATTAACTGTTTCTGTTCATTATTTATTTTAGTAATTGCACTAACATCTGTGCCGTAGAACTTTGTATTGCTTTACTCAATGGAATATCAACAGCTTTTTTGTTCGATTCTTCTTCCATAAACTTGTAAACTTTCGACCGTGTAACACTTTACCGTATAATTTCGATTTAACTACACCATCTGCTATATTAAAACCAGTCTCAGCAAATTCCCCCCAACACGAGATATATGAATATATCCGCACAATAGAGTTGATTGAGGAATTGAACGAGATATAAATTGTCTTAGAACTGGCTCTTCTTCTTCTTCTTAGCGTTCTTCTATCGAACGTTGGCAATCATGAGCGCTATTTGAACCTGGTCCACTGTTCTAAAACGTGTCCTTGTGCTGGCTCCCTGCGGTTACAGTAGACAGAATAGTGAGCTAAATGTTTTTAGGAAAGTACCTCCTCTTTGCCGCCCGACCTGTAGCCACTACTCAACTTCACGCGCTCAGCTGGCTTAGACCATCTGCATATTGGTTCTGAGGCTGGTTTTGTTTGAGTATGTTCTCTATCCCTTGAGAAGTGTCTACCTGCTTTTACGTTGCGACCCTGCACCCGGAAGTCAATAGAACTATTCTCCCCAACCTACCAATTCCAGGAAAGATTCTTCTACCCCACGTTTCTATCAGATAAGAATCTTTTTAGACTCTGTTTTATCTCTCTTTAGCTTTGATTCTATGATCTACACTTGTTTAAAATAATAAACCTGTGTTGGTCGCAGTTTATCTTTAGTAAATCGCACCTCCCTTATTTTCCTTCACCAGCGACTTTTATTTCTACCTTAATCCAGCTTGTACGAGTATTTACAATCTTTTCCTATGTTCCTTAGGCGATGATAGTTAGTGGGTATTGACCTTAAAGCTACAACATCAAAACCATCGTGATAGAGACAATGTAAGCAAGAGATAGTTACTTGCGTCTAGGTAAGAGATAAGAGCAAGTAACTCGCAAGAGAAGGCCTAAAGCTCAGACCAAAGAGCATTCAAAAAAATCTTTCCAGACACATTGACTTTATTTAATAATTATTACAGTAAAATAAAATCGCTGCGTACAAAAATTAACTGATAAAAGACCTTTTACTATTACGCACAACGTAACAACTCATCCAATATATGATAACTCTTTTCATCTCTATCCTAATCTACTGGGCTTAATGTATCACAAAATAAGGTACTTACTGTATTGGAGCAAACACCTCCTTTGTATTAATAATTTTTAAAAAATACACATTTTATATCAAATAAATAAAATTAAACGTTAAAAATTCAATTAAAGTATGTTAAGGAAAGAAGATCTAACTAAATATGTTTTTGGAACTGTCTTTATTAAACTACTTAAAACTATAATTAATTTTCGACACATCGAGGATATGAAAAAATTTAAAGTCAAGTTATCCACAATGATGATCGTGGTTTACGTGGACCTTTGTGTGTCCAGAGCATTGAAGACCTGTGCTTATTGAATCCTCAAAAATTTTGTACTGATCTCCAACACATTTTAGTAAATTATTTATTTACGAAACAAAATTAAAAACACGAATATTTTCTTTTTATAAAACGTAAAGTTTGTCTCCAAAAGTACCAAAATTCGAAGCTAATCGAACCATAATAAAGTAACAGATAGAGTTATTACGTGAATGGTTGCCTTTGATCGTTCATTGAGTTGGTCATTATGTGGATGATATAATCATTTACAACTACAAGAGGAGACATTAAAACTGGTCCGCCTTATCGCTTCCTTATTAAATGATTGGAACAATTAATTCAAAGTAAAGTGTGGCCTCAATTAATAATGTTGATCAACTAATATTGACTTCCATAATACAATTGCATAAGTAGAATTTATCTAGTAGGCTTAGTTCTCTTGCTTTAAAATCTTTTGAGAAGGGTTAAAACATTCTGTTACTATGCCCTCACTACCTCCCTGACTTGCTCCCTCTTCTACCATCTCTTCTTTCTCTCCACCCCTTCCTCTATCTCTCCCTTTCTCTCTTCCTCCTGCACTACCTCCCTCCCGTCTTCTCTCGCTTCCTTTTCTCTCTCCTGCCTTCCTTTTCTCCCTTCCTCTTTCCCTCTTTTTTTATCTCCCTCCTTTATCTCTCTCTCCCTTCCTTGCTTTTTCTCTTAATTTACCTCCCCCCTCTAAGACGTAAGAATTAAATTCCGATACTCTGCAGGTCATAATGAAGTTTTTTTAGAACTAGGGCTAGTTATTTACTATTATCAAATATATTATGGTTCACTGGTAAATTAACTTTTTTAATATTTACACTTATATAAAGAATAGGAGGGCTATGCGCGAACACCTTTATCTGTTATACCGGGATGCATTAGCGTCAACACTTCGAAATCTTACTAAGGAAATTTCTGGTAAACCCAAGGAACAGATGTTTGCCCCCACTATATTTCCCTCTTCCCGGCTAACATCTTTTGTTCTCGTCACGTGCCTAGCCTTTTCTTCAACACACCTGCAAAAACTTACACTATCTGTTTACATTAGTACCTACTTTCTACCTTTGGTGTAGTCCCCACATAATAAACATACCTGAACTTCGAAGGTGAAATATCGTTTCATGTTCTTGATTTGCATTATAAGGAAGGGCAGGGTTATGCCGAGCGATATTTTAGGATCTGCAGGACAAAACATGTAGGCAGTGGCGACGTTCGTACCTGCTACTTCGAACGCCAGAGTCCTCACAGTTTCGTCATTCACGCGGCGCGTTCGCCCATTCTTTATCTAGAACATAAAAGCTGTGATATAAATGTGCACACAGATAGAGCGAGTCAATTACTATAAAACAATGTAGAAAAGAAATTTACTGAAAGAAATGTTCAGCACAGCTGATTATTAATTAAGGCTACATTTAAAGGTATATTTAAATTATCAACAAAAATTTGCAGATGAAGAAATACTTATTATAAAAATTTAAGCTTAGTTTGTGAATATAAATAATAATTAAATAATAGGGGAACATCAATTTATAATAAATGAATTAGTTTTCTCATGAGCGTTTCATTGAAAATGTCATCACAATGATGTACAAAAGTATACCTTAAAATTTGTGTAGTTATATTCACAAAAATTAATTATTGTCAATTTTTGATCGTTATTGAATTATTAGACGTTTTAGGCTGTATCGTAATGGTGATAATCCGTTCTCCACTTAAATATGTAATCATCATAACACATGTAGCATTACTCCATATATGAAACTTGTAAACGTTTTTACTTCTTATTTAGTAAGTATAATCTTCTAAAATAAAATAAAAAATGCATCGTTACTAAACCCATAAATTGTATGAGTTTAATTTTCTTTTTAAGTACAAATTTCAAATCAAAGATGGATAAATACAGTGTAATGGATCTGTGCATAAAACCTTTACGTTATGTATAATGAGTGTTTTCAAAACTATTCTTTAATTACGAAATGAATTTTGTAGTTAATTTCTTTTTTATTAATTAGTTTTTATTTTAAAAATACATTTTTTTAATTACCAAGAAAGAAAAATTAGTTTTTACAAATACAAAAATTTTTTTAATTTAAAATATAATTATAATTAATATAAATATAAAATATGTTTCTTTGTGTAATAATGTAAAACAGAATAGACTAACCAAATACAAGAATATTTATTAATTTATATTTAAAGCTTTTCATTGGTAAACAGTACCAACATCATCAGAAATGAATAAAACCTATTTAAATTATAATTAAATAACACTTAATTTAAGAATTCAATTTATACAAAAACTTACATTAAGGCCCCAAATTGCTAAAGGCTGACTTCCGCCACTAAAAAATATAGTTAAGAATCCTTTTTGATATGTATCCTTGAACATTTTGTTTAGAAATTGAATTTACAATTTTTTAAAATTAAACTATAGAACATGACAAACTTTTAAGGTTATACGAAACCAATGCAAGAATGTATTATATTTTCATAACAGCTGATAACTGAATGAGTTTTACAAGACGCTATTATATTCCAGTTATATGTTTCTGTATAGGCCTACGAGTATATGCAAAGTTCTGGCCGGATAAGAATCCATGTGGAGCAGAGCTATTAAACCTAGAAACTTGAAATTCTTAGGATAGGTTTCATAATATAG
This sequence comes from Prosapia bicincta, assembly GCA_036971475.1. NCBI lineage: Eukaryota > Metazoa > Arthropoda > Insecta > Hemiptera > Cercopidae > Prosapia > Prosapia bicincta. The sequence goes on from JBAIZL010000004.1 coordinate 211,051,163, forward strand.
AGGCGAATAAGATTTTGTAAAACTTTAAGATATTTTAAATGTTTTATATTTTCCCAGCTTATTTACACACATGTTTACAAAACAACTGTTGAATTTGGATCGCAAATGCGAGCAGCTGTTTCAAATTCAATAAAATAATAATGAGGCTAGTAGGCGTCAACATCAAAAATAAGAGCCAACATAAACATAACCTCAAAGTTTGTTAAATAAAATTATTGGGAACATGTATGTTTACAGATATTGTTATCTAAAGAAGATGATATTAATTAAATACAAAAATGTTCTTTGGTTATAGGTTAATATTAAAGTATTTATATTTTCCTTTCTTAAGGTGAACACAATACAGTTGTTACGTTGCTAATAAAGTATAATAATGTCATTTCTGAATTTTTATAGGACAGCAAGACATGTTTTGTGTATATTTTTATTCATAATTGTATATTTAAAAATCACTAAAATTTTACAATCATAGATTGAACAAAAAAAAATATTTTGAAAAACAATCTGAAAGAATGTATGCAATAAATGTTAATAGTGATCAGTGATTATTAAATATATAGTGATATATGTTCAAATGGAATAAAAGAATATAATGACTCTCAATAAATAAATAAGACACTGCCTAAATGAATAAGGCACTAACTACATAAATAAGAGACTAACTAAATGAATACGGCCCTGACTAAATAAATAAGGGACTAACTCTAAATAAAAAAAAGCACAAAATAAATAAATAATGCACTAACTAACTAAATAAAACACAAACCAAATAAATAAGGCGCTGACTAACTAAATAGACAACGCACTAATTAAATAAATAAGGCAATAGCTAAATAAATAAAGCCATAAATAAATAAATAATACACTACCTAAATAAAATAGACCAAATTAAAGTAAACTAAATTCACAAATTGTTATTATTTTGTTTATCATACAATAGCCCACGGATGGTCTTCACACATGTATCTAAAAATGAAAGCCCAAAATCAGCCAGCCAGTACCCCTCAAAATGAAGTAAACGTTGTCCCGTGGAATGAAAACACCCTCGTCTACCATCTAACGAAAATAACGTCCTTATGCTACGATAATGTAGAACAGCTTCCAGTAAAAATATTGTTTCTCTCTCTCTCTCTCCCGCTCAGCGTCTCTATTTACTTATTCCTCTATCTCTTTCTCTTCTGTACCTCTACTTATCACTCCTTCCTTCTCTCTCTCGTTATCCCTATTTATCTTTTTTTCTCCATAACTTATCTCCGTAATTAATTATCTGCATTTTTATTTATCTTTCCTCCATTCTTATTACTGTCTCCCTCCGTAGATCTTATTTTTTCCCCCTTCTTCATACACTCTCTCTTTCTCTCTTAGTTTATCTCTTTTTTTCCTTATCTCTTTTTATTTGTCTATGAAAATGATTTCAATTATGTTTTCAAGTCATAAATATTTATAAGATGAGTTTACCTAAAACAATTCAATGACCATTTTACTCAATAGAATAATATTTGTTATATTTTTATTATGTTTAATTAGCCTAATAATTTATTAAAAAGAATATGGAGTATGCGGGTCCCATAAGAGGTTTTACTTATGACTGTACAAGTATGGTAACATTAATTTTATTACCTAAAATAATAATGATAACAAAACCTTTGATAATTCATATAATAATAAATTGTTAACAATGAAATTGTTTATGTTAAAGGTTATATTGAAGGTTCACATTTTTTCATAGTGTAATGTAAAAAAGCTTCCTACGGCTTGCATGATAGTTGCCCCGTCCCAGACCAGTAACTCAGAACAGCCTACTACTACCAAGGATAATACTTCAATAGACAAGTTTACCCACATTCTAAGCCAGCTCGCCAGGGAAGCATAAAGCTGTCAATAGCTGAAATTTCTTTTCAGTTAAAAATACTCCTGACGCTGAATTGACAACACAAGTTCCTGAAATACCGGCCCAGAATCAGTTAATTTGACTACATTTTATAATTTTCACCTTTAATAGCCTAGGAATAACTGGGATATGACGAAACTTTTATGGTCCCAAATTAATCGCCAATGATTTGTTTAGCTGGATTACGAAATTAGTAACTGATCCTTTGCAGAAATTAAAAAATAATTTTAAAAATCTTTTTAGAAACTAAAGTAGCTATTTTAGTGCTGCAACGAGTAACGCTTTAAAAATGCTCAAAAAGAGGTATTGGGAAGTTTGAAATATTTTTAATTTAATGACCAAGTAGACGTAGTTTTTATTTAAATTAATTTATCTCACTTTCTTTGTATCTCTATTTATCTGTTCATTTCTCTTTCTTCTCTGTTTGCCTTTCTTTTCCTCCTTATCTTTTTATCTGCAAGTCCCTCTCTTTTCTCTCTCTCTCTCTCTCTCTCTCTCTCTCGGTATATGTCCATATATTTGTTTATCTTCCCTCCATATCTCTTTTTCCCTCCGTATCTCTATTTATCCCTCCAACTTTTCCTCTCTCCAGTTATCACTACCAGTTTATCTTTCTCTCTCTCCTGTCTCTGTTTCTCTCTGTATCTTTATTTATCCTTCCCTAGCTTCTTTTTTCTTTATCACTCCGTATCTATATCTATTTATCTGTCTTCTTTCGTTCCCTTATTCTCCCTTCTTATCTCTTTATCTTTATCTCTTTCCTTCCCTGTCTCTTTCTCTTTGTTTATTTCTCTTTCTCCCTATATCATTTTCTCGTTTTATTTCTGCATTTCAATTCTGTTGCCAAGACATTACATATTGGTAAAGCTCATAGTTGTGACTTATTCTATACTCTTGTCCGTCTTTGGACATAATTTTTTCAGTGTTTTCTTTCTAATTTGCAGCTTTTATTTTGTAAATAATACTGAACGTAAGTGAAATATAAGAATGCATGCAATGAAAGTGTTTTGAGTAAAATTCACTTCAGTTTGTGAATAAGTGATGTTTTGCAGCTTCTGTACCATCTAAGTACTTAAAATTATAGACAAGTTGTAATTACAGTGTTAAGTGTGCATTCACAATGTAGGTTTATTAATAATAATTTTCATTAGAAAGTTTGATTTTAGTTGAAGTTCCTATCAAAGTGAGTTATGTTTCAACCTAAATTAAGCGTATTTTAATCATTATTAGACGTTGTCCCGCATCAAAACCAACTGAGGCCAACACTCAACATTTGTACCAATTGTATTAATCAGTCGCCAATTGACCCCTCACCCTCTTCCATTTATTCACTTCCTATATTTCACTTTATATTTATTACCAGTACACTGTTAATTGTTAGATAAGGGTTGTTTTATTCCGAGTGAATACTCGCTCCTACTACCCTTTGTTTATAACACATACCAGTGGTTGCATTAAGATAAACCTCCATAAATAACCTTACATATAGCTTTGATTTCCCTCCCATATCCCCTACATGGTTTACTTCATTAATAAGATCCTGAAGAGGTCCTATCTACCGGGAAAGGACCTTCCTTTATCTTCTTCACAACTCATTCCCTCATAGGTTTAACGGACTGATCATGCGGCTAGACACTAGGTAGGCCCACTCACACTGGAGGAGATAAGGAGGATATTATTCCTTCCGGCGCTCAGCTCTATAATCTAGTGGTTTCCCTTGATTAAGCTCTGTTTTTTTTAAATTGTGATTATACCTCAAAATTTCACACCATTCATTAATTGTGCTCATCTTTACGAGAAAATCCGTACCAAACAATGTATATTTAATACAAGTACTGTGGTGTATGATTTCAATTCCTTCTATTACTTCACGCTCTCCCTATATATATATATATATATATATATATATATATATATATATATATATATATATATATATAGAGAGAGAGAGAGAGAGAGAGAGAGAGAGAGAGAGATTCTAGCGAAACGTCGGAACTGCGATTTTATGCACTACAGAATGAACGGATGTACTCCAGATAATATCTGTTCATCATATGTTTTCATACGTGAAGGAATACGTATCAGCATATATATAGTTTGTATTTTATAAACGATATATCTTGTTCAACTTTTCAGTCGTTTATAAAATACTTTTTATTCATATACTCAAGTTTAAATACATTTTTTTTTAAAACTTGTAGTGGATGTCACTTGATGTTAATACAGTTTTTTCAAATATTAAGTCATGAATTAAATTTAGTTTTTTATAGGAGAAAAACTTTTCACAAAAGGGGTAAGGTATGCAATATAGTTATTTCGTCCCATTTGGCTTAAAATAAAATACGATTTCATAAAACAACTGATTCTATGTTATAGGTTATGTGATAGAACAGCTGTTTTAACGCATAGGTTATATTACTTTATTTATGTTATTTGAAATTATTTAATAAAAAGTAACGAGAATAATTTTTTTTTTTATCAAAGTAGGAATTACATTTTAAAATAATTTTTGTTAATATTACTTGTTTATTTTAAATAAATAAAACGTCTTGAAAAGTAAAACTTTTATCTAAATGCTTATGAACATTTCGATTGCAAACAATAATTTTTGGAGGAAATTATTACAAGAATAACTTATTCTTGTAACAATTTCCTCTGCAGATGATTGTTTAGCAATCGAAAAGTAGGCCTACACAAGGATTTAGATAAAATGTTTTAGTTTCTAAGTTGTTTTATTTATTTAATATTAACCTACGTGTAATTGAAACTGTACGTGAGGGATTAAGAGAAATTAAAAGTGCGTAACATTTTTCATTATAATTCAATCAGGCTTAACACGAAAATCAAAGGTTGTGTGGTTTCTTGTGATTGTGAGTTTAATCTCTTTATTAACCATTTCTGGATAAAATGACCTGCTACAACTACCTCTCAATGACTTGGACTTTGCAGTTTTACGGTTTTTTGAGTATTTTTGAACGTGGTTCTTTCTTCATAGATGAAATCTGAAGGCCCTTTATACAACTCAATAAATGGGTTATTTATACGTTTCTTTTATAATTAAGAATTAATACTTGCAGTTTTTTGTGTTGTACATCTTCAGGCTTTTTAAAAATATACTTATTGATGTCACTTGGCAAAAAACCATTACTTACTGATATTTTTCAGCAGATATGTTTCGCAACTTGATCAGTGCATTGTTCCCAGTAACTCATACCATGGAACATTGCACGGTTCTAAAATATCAGTAAGTAGTGTTTTTGCCAAATGATATTAATAATTATTTAAAAATAATACTCTCTCTCTCTCTCTCTTTCTCCCTTTCTCTTACCAATCGTTTTCTATATGGCGTATACAATATGAACCAGTCGCGCAGTTCCACCTGATCCTATGGATATGAACCTACACACGTAAGTCTTGTTCTCCCCAAACTTTTTCCTGAGGGGTTTTTGTAATTCCGTAAACAACCTCCCTAAATAATACAACATCCTTTCCACATGTTCACAGACTAAATGTTCGCCGCTTAAACACAAATAAGTTTAAATATATACGCGAACATAACAACGATTGTGGACAGTATGGCAACCAAATAAGTTAAATAATGACCGTAAATGTGAGGGAAAACAAAGTTGTCGAACACAGATCCTAAGGGAATTCATACAGGATAGGGAGTGTAACAGATGTTACTTCACTTTTGAACCAGATGCTGGCAAAGAGGAACTAAAACTTACAACTAGCAACACCAATCAGTTCATAAAACCAAAAAGAACTCAGAATTAAGTAGTAAAATGGAAAATCGTGTGACAGACGTGGAACTACCAACAGAAATGTACCTTCAATTTTATTTGACCATAATCTTTATAAAATCATATCTTGTCGGTTAGTAAAAAGTAGTTAAGAACCTAACATAACCTTATATAAGTCTTAAATAGCCTATTTCAAATTTCCTCCGGTAGTCTATTATTTTATATTTTACTATCTTATAGGAAAGGATTAAGACCCATGCAATACAAAATATAACTTGCCTGTATTGTAATGTAACCTACCTGTAACCTTATATTATTACATTTTTACATTTTATAATTTATCATTTTTACAAATTTTAAAATTTTCTTTTTAAATATTATCAAACAAGCCTTAATAAATAAAATGTATTAATAAACGGAGCTTAAATAATTGAAAAATGAGAATAACAGATAAATATATTTAATATAATGCATTAGGAATAATATAATTTTCTTATAATATTTTTACACCTGTTGTACATTACAAATATTTTATTTTTAATCAGAACCGACTTAAAAAAAACCCGTATATATAATTTTTTTTACTAAAATCTAAACAATTGATTCAATAAGGAAAACATAATTTATCATAAGCTTGATACCCACAAAATGTTGAAGCCGTCACCGAATTTCGTACTTGGCCTCATTTGAACATACTGAACGTGACAATCTATATATCTGAGCGAAAAGTATGCAATTGCATATTTTTTATCGAATAAAACCTGATATTGTATAGTCTTTTCCAAGAACAAAGATCAATTATAGTCCCGCATAATTCTCCCAATATCGAAGCCATGAAATATTTGTTTCGCGAGAAGACTCCATGGTTCGCTATAAAACATCTTGGGAAATCAAGCAATCAAAACTTGATTGCTTAGGTAATGTTTGAATAGATTTGATGTATTAGCATATAGACCTACAAGGCATGATCGCGGCGCCGACTTCAAAATTTTTTGGGTAAAGCTTATGATAAATGATATTTTCGTTATTATTTTTTTAGGTTTTAGTAAATAAATAAATAAATATATATATATATATATATATATATATATATATATATATATATATATATATATACTGGCTCTTTTTTTTAAAGTCAGTTCTGTTAAAAAAAAAATTATCTCTTTATTTTTTGAGATTTCTTTATTCTTCTAATTCATATCTACATTATAATCGAATTTCGTTCCATGCCATTGACCATGTTCCCAGAATTGCCTATATTTATACATACAAATTTCCGATGTGTATATGCCTCTAATCATATTGTTTGATCGTTATTCAAATAATTGACACGCCCTTGAACAATACGATAAAAATATCAGTTCGTCAGACAAACACATTGAGTAATTTATGTTTGAAATTCCGTTGACGAATTTTCCCAAAATCCTACATATTATTTCTTACCTTGCATTTATTCTCTTTTCATTCCCGTTTAAAAACGTGTTAATAATCATGTAATGCAAAATCTCAGGTAAATATACAATAATGGTATCTGTAATAACTATTAGGGAAAACCTTTTCTTTACACATAAAATATTAATAAATAAATAAAGTGAAAATTGATAGCAAAGTTATATTTAATGTATTTATCTGTTGATATTTAGTGAAGTAATGAAGTTTTCCCCTGAGGTTTATTGAATATCTTGTTTATGATGAATGAACTATTTGTATTTATTTTTGCTCATCTCATTCGAGTTATACTGAGTTATATAGGTAGACCATAAAAAAAAATTCGCTTTCATAAGGAAAATTCGTTTATTAGAATTCGATGATGCTAGGTCAAAGAGGCTTCCTCAAGAGAGCAATTAAAAAAAATCTATTAGTTTGATACTTTGTCTTACTATTATTTTTATATATAGTGGAATACTAGGTGCATACGTAAAGTAAATGCTGTGATTGCTTATTTTGCTTATTATCTACTTTAAGTTAATAATTTTAATTTTAAAAATCCCTCAAAGTCAATATAACGTATTATTGTCTCCAAATTGGACGGATTGGGATGCAACTATAGTGAGACCACCGGAATGGTTTCCCCTTTCATTTGCAAGCAAAACCACTTGGATCGGTTCTACACTTCTAAAATTATCGTGGAACAAACATTAAAAAAAACATACGGATCAAATACAAAACCTGCTCCATTTTTGAAGTCTGACAATTAATTGGTGTATAAAGTTAGACTTATATATATAGTTTCCTTAAAGATTTAAACACATGTGCGTTTTTATTCTAGGATTGACTGTTCTTAGAAATAATTTATTAGTAAATTTAACTAAGAACGCAGTTTAAAAATAAAAATAACAAAATTGGCTTTTTTAAAAATTTTGTGTAGGCCTACTTATTTTAGTAATTACAACCTTTTTCCTCTTATAATAAAATTAAAATAAAGAGTAATAACAAAAATCCTAGGCATTTTCCATCTACGTGATTCCATTATGAGAATAAAACACACACACACACACACACACACACACACACACACACACACACACACACACACACACACACACACACACACACACACACACACACACACACACACACACATACACACACACACACACACACACACACACACACACACACACACACACACACACACACACACACACACACACACACACATACACACACACCACACACACACACACACACACACACACACACACACACACACACACACACACACACACACACACACACACACCACACACACACACACACACACACACACACACACACACACACACACACACACACACACACACACACACACACACACACACACACACACACACACACACACACACACACACACATACACACACACACACACACACACACACACACAACGGTCACTTGAACCACCCCTACTGTCGAGAAGAAACTATAACTTGACATAGCATCGAAAGAGAGGGTTGCAGGATTAGTTTGTATTGGAAACCCTTGACGAAAACCGGCGAACTACTCAGCTCTGTTTTTTTAATCCCATGTAAGAAAGTGTCCCTTAAATATTTACCTCTTTTAAAACATGGCTATAGAGTCCGCTTCAATGTCAGACGGATATCGATAGTCTTCCCCTTCTCGATGACGTCAGCATGTTTCCTAGAGCACAGCCAGCATATGTGAGAGAAGAAGAAGCCTCTTTTCGAGTTGTGTGGATCGGCGTCAGTATCACTATACTTGTGGTGTTGCTTGTGGTCAAGCACTCAGATGTACAAGCAGTTCTGAAAACACTAGCTTTTACAATGTTCGATTTAAAGTTTAATAACGAAATAAAAATATTTCATATTCATTTTGTTATTAACAATACAAGTGACATTTTACTATCCATGGAAGGTGGTTGCCAGAGCCTCAAAGAGGTTGGACTTCTGCCTGTTGGTACGCGACACATTTGTGATTGCTCAGTACTCAGCCGCATATTTTGAAGTTGGGAATGGTGCCATTTGAAGATCATCTGAGAGCGGTTCTCTTTAGCCAAAAGGCGGCGGAGCTGGCGACCGCTCTTGTCCGGACTTTGGATGTGGTCTAGAACTCCATGAACACGAAACAACAACAAACAACAGGAGATTTTTTTTTGTTGCGGAAAGAACCAATGAAAAATAAACCATGGCATTCACACAAATAGGGATGATTGATTACAGATTTTTAAATTTAACAAAGAAAAGATGTTAAAAATTATATTGCAAAAATGTTTTTTAAAAAGTACTTTAAAGGAGAAGAAAACGTACTTACTTGAGAAAATACTTTTTTAAACGTCTGGAATACAGTAAGCGACTACTTCTCGAAAACAAACATTTTACGCTGGCTACTAGATGCGCCGTAATCGTTATACACTTGCAGACAGGGTGGTTCTTTCAAAAATATTTTCTTTAATTTTAAGAAAAATTTTAAAAAATTGTTACATAAATAAAATATTAGCATTAAATAAAATATCAACATTGCGAGGAGCAGAGTGACGGTAGAGAAAGAGGCCGAATGAACAAGTGGCCAATGAAGGTAACTTCTGTTGACGTGTTGACTTAGACGTAGACATTAAAGTCAACCAAACGACTATCAAACTCAGAAACGGAAAGTGGAAGAAAAGAAGTGTCAAGTGTTGTCATATAATCGTCTGTTACAATAGTGGATATTTGTTCAACTTATTAAATGTGTACACATTTTAATAAATAAATTAGTCCACATATAAAATAATACTCTATGTGCATGTCTTGTTTGTTCCTAAAGGCGCAGTGAATTATTAAAAGTCTTGTAGACATTCCCATTCCTTCTCAAGCATTTTTAAGATAAAAATAATAATAATACTTGACAGGCATCCCTCCAGACTTGAAAAACCTAGTGCAGAGATAGAAAGTTTACGCGGTATTTTTCGGTCTAGCTCATATAAAAAATGTGAAGGTTTAGGGGGTAGCACAAGGCCTGTTTTTGCTGCAAGTGTTTATTGTTTGGAAAAGATAGGAATACCAGCTGCTCAAAAAGGTTAAAATCTTATTCCAAGAAATTCCAATGGGCAACAGAGGCTTTAGTTAGTATTTGTTTAGGAGGGCTGTATCACAGTTTGAAGGGCAAATTAATTTGGGGCTGCATGCTCCCGAGCCTTTTTGAGGAGAGGGGGTTGGCACCCATGCTTGATGGAAAGTTACTGCAGGTCGTTTCATAAAACACGTGCGAGAAATAGGCAATTCGGTCTGCAACGCTTGTTCTCAATATGGTATCCAAAAAATATATTCACCACTTTCATGTACACTTTAATTGAACCACTGAACTGACTGAAATCTCTATCGGAGTCTATGACGTTCGGCGAAATCTTTATATTGAAACTTTAACGTTTAAAACGACTTAGGCAATCTAAAGAATATTTTCTATTTGTTTTAACTCACCGACATGTTGCGTCACTAGATCTAATTGGAATCCAGTACTCAGATTTTGTATATATCTATTTAGTGGAACTGGAACACAATGGATCAGTGGAACTGGAACACAATGAATCAGTAGAACTGGAACACAATGGATCAGTGGAACTAGAACACAATGAATCAGTAGAACTGGAACACAATGCATCAGTAGAACTGAAACACAATGGATCAGTGAAACTGGAACACAATGGATCAGTAGAACTAGAACACAATGAATCAGTGGAACTAGTACACAATGAATCAGTAGAACTGGAACACAATGCATCAGTATAACTGGAACACAATGGATCAGTGGAACTAGAACACAATGAATCAGTAGAACTGGAACACAATGCATCAGTAGAACTGAAACACAATGCATCAGTAGAACTGGAACACAATGGATCAGTGGAACTGGAACACAATGGATCAGTAGAACTGGAACACAATGAATCAGTGGAACTAGTACACAATGAATCAGTTAAACTGGAACACAATGGATCAGTGGAACTAGAACACAATGAATCAGTAGAACTGGAACACAATGGATCAGTGGAACTAGAACACAATGAATCAGTAGAACTGGAACACAATGCATCAGTATAACTGAAACACAATGCATCAGTAGAACTGGAACACAATGGATCAGTGGAACTGGAACACAATGCATCAGTAGAACTGGAACACAATGCATCAGTAGAACTGGAACACAATGGATCAGTAGAACTGGAACACAAGGATTCAGTAGAACTGGAACACAATGCATCAGTACAACTGGAACACAATGCATCAGTAGAACTGGAACACAATGCATCAGTAGAACTGGAACACAATGCATCAGTAGAACTGGAATACAATGCATCAGTAGAACTGGAGCGCAATGGATCAGTAGAACTGGAACATAATGAATCAGTAGAACTGGAACACAACCGTTCAGGAGCGGGATACTACATCCGCTTCACCAAGGAAGAATATTATATACCGGCAAATGCAGCATCCAAGTGGGTGCAGAACTTTTACCAATAAACTCAATCTCGGAAAACTATCTCAACCTGTGAAAGAGAAGATTCTGTATAATTATAGATTCAAGAAGCGCCCTATAAACAATGGAAAAGCAAGAACCAGACGACTACTGTCGTAGATCAAAAGCAATAATAAATCTGCCATAATAAAATGATCTTAGCAAGGAGGGGAAACGGATGCAGTTCCAGTAGATCCCTCCCCCCCTTTGGAATAGATGGATATGAAGCGGTAGACAGAATAGCCAAAGGAGCATCGAGGAAGGGTCCCACTCTTTTCCAGCAATATTCCATCAAGAATTGTAGGAGAACTGCCTACTCCTTTTGCAGGATAAATCGATCCATATTTGTCCGGATTAAACTAAAGGAAGAGGCCTATATGCCATACAAAATAGTACCAAACAACCAGAAGTGTAACGTGTGAGGATAGGTCCGTTGCCACATTTGCAGCAAAAGCAAGGATGGAACACTCAGTAACTCAAACCCATCTTCATCGGTTCAACCTGAGAGAGTCCCCTTTTGCTTGGAATGTAGAATTCAGGACGAGACCCTGGAGGATATCCTGTTAATGTTATCCTCATCTTTTTCTAGGCAAACCCTCTAATCAGCACTGGGATATTCACGTACTTTGAGAACATCCTGAGAAACAGACGCTTTTGGATTTCGGTAGCCACGATTTATTATGGACAACGGACTACCGGAGTAAATTACCCTGGATATCCATTAATAAAAATTAACTGACCTACATGATTTAGTGTCAACTGTGTTCGGTACAAAGCAGGATGTGAAAGGGTAGTTGGAGACTTCAGGGACTTCCGATAGACTTAAACGATCATCATCAGTGTCTATGTTGGCCTAAATGGTGCGTTGCTGAGCTAGACAATACCGGTTTTTGACACTTACTTTCATTTCACTATCTCCTGATACTCCATGGAAAGAGCCTATGAGCTTGGTACATGGGTAATCAATCCCGTTTCCTTCACTAGCGGTAGGGATTCTAACCGCATGCGCATTTGAGACGGAGCAGCTCGTTAGAGGTTGTCTGCCATGAGGGCTGGACGGGTTTTGGGGGCCCAGACCAGGGTAAAAAAAAGTTAATGAGGTCTATACTAGTTTATTCTTTGATAAATATTTATTTTTGTTAGAGTTTACTTTATTTATAAGTTCATGCAAGTCGTAATAATACATGGTTCCGTTGCGAAATTTCTCATTAGACGCGTTTTGCACAATTTCACTTCACTGTTCCATATTACGAGATACATACCAGACTACTAATTATTTGAAATACCTTACTGTGTTTAAAAAATAATAAATAATACAAAAAATCTCTATCCACAAATATATTCTAACCTGATGTAGGCCTACATATCGGTTACCAAGTAATCGTCCTCAGAGTCATGACACGCCATACTAAGTATGCCTTGAGGATGGTTACTTGGTAACCGAAATGTACATCAGGTTAGAATAAACATATTTATGGATTATTTGTGCAATATTTATTATTACACACAAGCCTCGTTGCTCACTATAGATACATAGGCCGAAGGGCACAAAAGTCAACACTCGATATAATAAAAATATTAAAAGTAGTAAAATCATACAACCGAAATCAAGTTTCGCCCTACATATACAAGACACACACTACTCACTTTAACTAACACTAAGTTTCACATACCAAAAATAACAACTAACACTGGCTTCTCTTTTATACTATCGTCTAGATTTAGAAAAGATATAGGGGCTATGCTTGAAATTGACGAATTAAAAATTAAATATATTCTAAAAAACTTAGATAGATTGATAGGTTATATTTTAAAGAAGTGGTAGAAAATATTAAGTGTATGACATTTAAAGGAGTAATAGAAGACTTTATTTTAAAGAAATGGTAGAAAGTTTTCAAGTGTGTTACATTTAAAGGTTTAGTAGAAGACTTCATTTTAATGAAGTGGTAGAATGTTTTTTCAAGTGTATTACATTTAAAGGTTTAGTAGAAGACTTCATTTTAATGAAGTGGTAGAATGTTTTTTAAGTGTATTACATTTAAAGGTGTAGTAGAAGACTTCAGTTTAATCAAGTGGTAGAATGTTTTTTAAGTGTATTACATTTAAAGGTGTAGTAGAAGACTCCATTTAAAAGAAGTTGTAGAATGTTTTTCTAAGTGTATTAGATTTAAAGGTGTAGTAAAAGACTTCATTTTAATGAAGTGGTAAAAAGTTTTCAAGTGTATTACATTTAAAGGAGTAGTAGAAGTCGCCATTTTAAAAGAGTAGCTGAAAGTTTTTAAGTGTATTACATTTAAAGGAGTAATAGAACTCACTAAGTGGTTCACATTTTGAATATTTTAGAGTAGTAGAAAGTTTTACGTGTAGTACGTTTAAAGGAGTAGTAGAAGATACTAAGGGCTTTATATTTTTAAGGAGTGGTAGAAAGTATTACGTGTAGTACGTTTAAAGGAGCAATAGAAGGCACTAAGTGCTTTATATTTTGAAGGAGTGGTAGAACGTTTTACGTGCAGTACGTTTGAATGAGTAATAGAAGACACTAAGTGCTTTATATTTTGAAGGAGTGGTAGAAAGTATTGCGTGTAGTACGTTTAAAGGAGTAGTAGAAGATACTAAGTGCTTTATATTTTGAAGGAGTGGTAGAACGTTTTACCTGTAGTACGTTTAAAGGAGTAATAGAAGACAATAAGTGCTTTATATTTTAAAGGAGTGGTAGAACGTTTTACGTGTAGTACGTTTAAAGGAGTAGTAGAAGACACTAAGTGCTTTATATTTTGAAGGAGTGGTAGAACGTTTTACCTGTAGTATGTTTAAAGGAGTAATAGAAGACACTAAGTGCATTATATTTTAAAGGAATGGTAGAACGTTTTACCTGTAGTACGATTAAAGGAGTAATAGAACACACTAAGTGCTTTATATTTTAAAGGAGTGGTAGAACGTTATACGTGTAGTACGTTTAAAGGAGCAGTAGAAGACACTAAGTGGTTTATATTTTAAAGGAGTGGTAGAACGTTTTACGTGTAGTAAGTTTAAAGGAGTAATAGAAGACATCAAGTGCTTTATATTTTGAAGGAGTGGTAGAACGTTTTACGTGTAGTACGTTTAGAGGAAAAAGAAGACACTAAGTGCTTTATATTTTGAAGGAGTGGTAGAAAGTTTACGTGTATTATATTTAAAGGAGTAGTAGAAGACACTATGTGCTTTATATTTTGAAGGAGTGGTAGAACGTTTTACGTGTAGTACGTTTAAAGGAGTAATAGAAGACACTAAGGGCTTTATATTTTGAAGGAGTGGTAGAAAGTTTTACGTGTAGTACGTTTAAAGGAGTAACAGAAGACATCAAGTGCTTTATATTTTAAAGGAGTGGTAGAACGTTTTACCTGTAGTACGTTTAAAGGAGTAATAGAAGACACTAAGTGCTTTATATTTTAAAGGAGTGGTAGAACGTTTTACGTGTAGTACGTTTAAAGGAGTAGTAGAAGACACTAAGTGGTTTATATTTTGAAGGAGTGGTAGAAAGTTCTACGTGTAGTACGTTTAAAGGAGTAATAGAAGACACTAAGTGCTTTATATTTTAAAGGAGTGGTAGAACGTTTTACGTGTAGTACGTTTAAATGAGTAATAGAAGACACTAAGTGCTTTATATTTTGAAGGAGTAGTAGAACGTTTTACCTGTAGTACGTTTAAAGGAGTAATAAAAGACACTAAGTGCTTTATATTTTAAAGGAGTGGTAGAACGTTTTACGTGTAGTACGTTTAAAGGAGTAGTAGAAGACACTAAGTTGTTTATATTTTGAAGGAGTGGTAGAAAGTTTTACGTGTAGTACGTTTAAAGGTGTAATAGAAGACACTAAGTGCTTCATATTTTGAAGGAGTGGTAGAACGTTTTACGTGTAGTACGTTTAAAGGAGTAGTAGAAGACACTAAGTGCTTTATATTTTGAAGGAGTGGTAGAAAGTTTTACGTGTAGTACGTTTAAAGGAGTAATAGAAGACATCAAGTGCTTTATATTTTGAAGGAGTGGTAGAACGTTTTACGTGTAGTACGTTTAGAGGAAAAAGAAGACACTAAGTGCTTTATATTTTGAAGGAGTGGTAGAAAGTTTACGTGTATTATATTTAAAGGAGTAGTAGAAGACACTATGTGCTTTATATTTTGAAGGAGTGGTAGAAAGTTTTACGTGTAGTACGTTTAAAGGAGTAATAGAAGACACTAAGGGCTTTATATTTTGAAGGAGTGGTAGAAAGTTTTACGTGTAGTACGTTTAAAGGAGTAGTAGAAGACACTATGTGCTTTATATTTTAAAGGAGTGGTAGAACGTTTTACCTGTAGTACGTTTAAAAGAGTAATAGAAGACACTAAGTGCTTTATATTTTAAAGGAGTGGTAGAACGTTTAACGTGTAGTACGTTTAAAGGAGTAATAGAAGACACTAAGTGCTTTATATTTTGAAGGAGTGGTAGAACGTTTTACGTGTAGTACGTTTAAAGGAGTAGTAGAAGACACTAAGTGCTTTATATTTTGAAGGAGTGGTAGAACGTTTTACGTGTAGTACGTTTGAAGGAGTAGTAGAAGACACTATGTGCTTTATATTTTGAAGGAGTGGTAGAACGTTTTACGTGTAGTACGTTTAAAGGAGTAGTAGAAGACACTATGTGCTTTATATTTTGAAGGAGTGGTAGAACGTTTTACGTGTAGTACGTTTAAAGGAGTAGTAGAAGACACTAAGTGCTTTATATTTTGAAGGAGTGGTAGAAAGTTTTACGTGTAGTACGTTTAAAGGAGCAATAGAAGGCACTAAGTGCTTTATATTTTGAAGGAGTGGTAGAACGTTTTACGTGCAGTACGTTTGAATGAGTAATAGAAGACACTAAGTGCTTTATATTTTGAAGGAGTGGTAGAAAGTATTGCGTGTAGTACGTTTAAAGGAGTAGTAGAAGATACTAAGTGCTTTATATTTTGAAGGAGTGGTAGAACGTTTTACCTGTAGTACGTTTAAAGGAGTAATAGAAGACAATAAGTGCTTTATATTTTAAAGGAGTGGTAGAACGTTTTACGTGTAGTACGTTTAAAGGAGTAGTAGAAGACACTAAGTGCTTTATATTTTGAAGGAGTGGTAGAACGTTTTACCTGTAGTATGTTTAAAGGAGTAATAGAAGACACTAAGTGCATTATATTTTAAAGGAATGGTAGAACGTTTTACCTGTAGTACGATTAAAGGAGTAATAGAACACACTAAGTGCTTTATATTTTAAAGGAGTGGTAGAACGTTATACGTGTAGTACGTTTAAAGGAGCAGTAGAAGACACTAAGTGGTTTATATTTTGAAGGAGTGGTAGAAAGTTTTACGTGTAGTACGTTTAAAGGAGTAATAGAAGACATCAAGTGCTTTATATTTTGAAGGAGTGGTAGAACGTTTTACGTGTAGTACGTTTAGAGGAAAAAGAAGACACTAAGTGCTTTATATTTTGAAGGAGTGGTAGAAAGTTTACGTGTATTATATTTAAAGGAGTAGTAGAAGGCACTATGTGCTTTATATTTTGAAGGAGTGGTAGAACGTTTTACGTGTAGTACGTTTAAAGGAGTAATAGAAGACACTAAGGGCTTTATATTTTGAAGGAGTGGTAGAAGGTTTTACGTGTAGTACGTTTAAAGGAGTAACAGAAGACATCAAGTGCTTTATATTTTAAAGGAGTGGTAGAACGTTTTACCTGTAGTACGTTTAAAGGAGTAATAGAAGACACTAAGTGCTTTATATTTTAAAGGAGTGGTAGAACGTTTTACGTGTAGTACGTTTAAAGGAGTAGTAGAAGACACTAAGTGGTTTATATTTTGAAGGAGTGGTAGAAAGTTCTACGTGTAGTACGTTTAAAGGAGTAATAGAAGACACTAAGTGCTTTATATTTTAAAGGAGTGGTAGAACGTTTTACGTATAGTACGTTTAAATGAGTAATAGAAGACACTAAGTGCTTTATATTTTGAAGGAGTAGTAGAACGTTTTACCTGTAGTACGTTTAAAGGAGTAATAAAAGACACTAAGTGCTTTATATTTTAAAGGAGTGGTAGAACGTTTTACGTGTAGTACGTTTAAAGGAGTAGTAGAAGACACTAAGTTGTTTATATTTTGAAGGAGTGGTAGAAAGTTTTACGTGTAGTACGTTTAAAGGTGTAATAGAAGACACTAAGTGCTTCATATTTTGAAGGAGTGGTAGAACGTTTTACGTGTAGTACGTTTAAAGGAGTAGTAGAAGACACTAAGTGCTTTATATTTTGAAGGAGTGGTAGAAAGTTTTACGTGTAGTACGTTTAAAGGAGTAATAGAAGACATCAAGTGCTTTATATTTTGAAGGAGTGGTAGAACGTTTTACGTGTAGTACGTTTAGAGGAAAAAGAAGACACTAAGTGCTTTATATTTTGAAGGAGTGGTAGAAAGTTTACGTGTATTATATTTAAAGGAGTAGTAGAAGACACTATGTGCTTTATATTTTGAAGGAGTGGTAGAAAGTTTTACGTGTAGTACGTTTAAAGGAGTAATAGAAGACACTAAGGGCTTTATATTTTGAAGGAGTGGTAGAAAGTTTTACGTGTAGTACGTTTAAAGGAGTAGTAGAAGACACTATGTGCTTTATATTTTAAAGGAGTGGTAGAACGTTTTACCTGTAGTACGTTTAAAAGAGTAATAGAAGACACTAAGTGCTTTATATTTTAAAGGAGTGGTAGAACGTTTAACGTGTAGTACGTTTAAAGGAGTAATAGAAGACACTAAGTGCTTTATATTTTGAAGGAATGGTAGAGAGTTTTACCTGTAGTACGTTTAAAAGAGTAATAGAAGACAGTAAGTGCTTTATATTTTAAAACAGTGGTAGAACGTTTTACCTGTAGTACGTTTAAAGGAGTAATAGAAGACACTAAGTGCTTTATATTTTAAAGGAGTGGTAGAACGTTTTACGTGTAGTACGTAAAAGGAGTAGTAGATGACACTAAGTGGTTTATATTTTGAAGGTTGGTAGAACGTTTTACGTGTAGTACGTTTAAAGGAGTAATAGAAGACACTAAGTGCTTTATATTTTGAAGGAGTGGTAGAACGTTTTACGTGTAGTACGTTTAAAGGAGTAGTAGAAGACACTATGTGCTTTATATTTTAAAGGAGTGGTAGAACGTTTTACCTGTAGTACGTTTAAAGGAGTAATAGAAGACACTAAGTGCTTTATATTTTAAAGGAGTGGTAGAACGTTTTACGTGTAGTACGTTTAAAGGAGTAGTAGAAGACACTAAGTGGTTTATATTTTGAAGGAGTGGTAGAAAGTTCTACGTGTAGTACGTTTAAAGGAGTAATAGAAGACACTAAGTGCTTTATATTTTAAAGGAGTGGTAGAACGTTTTACGTGTAGTACGTTTAAATGAGTAATAGAAGACACTAAGTGCTTTATATTTTGAAGGAGTAGTAGAACGTTTTACCTGTAGTACGTTTAAAGGAGTAATAAAAGACACTAAGTGCTTTATATTTTAAAGGAGTGGTAGAACGTTTTACGTGTAGTACGTTTAAAGGAGTAGTAGAAGACACTAAGTTGTTTATATTTTGAAGGAGTGGTAGAAAGTTTTACGTGTAGTACGTTTAAAGGTGTAATAGAAGACACTAAGTGCTTCATATTTTGAAGGAGTGGTAGAACGTTTTACGTGTAGTACGTTTAAAGGAGTAGTAGAAGACACTAAGTGCTTTATATTTTGAAGGAGTGGTAGAAAGTTTTACGTGTAGTACGTTTAAAGGAGTAATAGAAGACATCAAGTGCTTTATATTTTGAAGGAGTGGTAGAACGTTTTACGTGTAGTACGTTTAGAGGAAAAAGAAGACACTAAGTGCTTTATATTTTGAAGGAGTGGTAGAAAGTTTACGTGTATTATATTTAAAGGAGTAGTAGAAGACACTATGTGCTTTATATTTTGAAGGAGTGGTAGAAAGTTTTACGTGTAGTACGTTTAAAGGAGTAATAGAAGACACTAAGGGCTTTATATTTTGAAGGAGTGGTAGAATGTTTTACGTGTAGTACGTTTAAAAGAGTAGTAGAAGACACTATGTGCTTTATATTTTAAAGGAGTGGTAGAACGTTTTACCTGTAGTACGTTTAAAAGAGTAATAGAAGACACTAAGTGCTTTATATTTTAAAGGAGTGGTAGAACGTTTAACGTGTAGTACGTCAAAGGATTAATAGAAGACACTAAGTGCTTTATATTTTGAAGGAATGGTAGAGAGTTTTACCTGTAGTACGTTTAAAAGTGTAATAGAAGACAGTAAGTGCTTTATATTTTAAAACAGTGGTAGAACGTTTTACCTGTAGTACGTTTAAAGGAGTAATAGAAGACACTAAGTGCTTTATATTTTAAAGGAGTGGTAGAACGTTTTACGTGTAGTACGTAAAAGGAGTAGTAGAAGACACTAAGTGGTTTATATTTTGAAGGTTGGTAGAACGTTTTACGTGTAGTACGTTTAAAGGAGTAATAGAAGACACTAAGTGCTTTATATTTTGAAGGAGTGGTAGAACGTTTTACGTGTAGTACGTTTAAAGGAGTAGTAGAAGACACTATGTGCTTTATATTTTGAAGGAGTGGTAGAACGTTTTACGTGTAGTACGTTTAAAGGAGTAGTAGAAGACACTATGTGCTTTATATTTTGAAGGAGTGGTAGAACGTTTTACGTGTAGTACGTTTAAAGGAGTAGTAGAAGACACTAAGTGCTTTATATTTTGAAGGAGTGGTAGAACGTTTTACGTGTAGTACGTTTAAAGGAGTAGTAGAAGACACTAAGTGCTTTATATTTTGAAGGAGTGGTAGAACGTTTTACGTGTAGTACGTTTGAAGGAGTAGTAGAAGACACTATGTGCTTTATATTTTGAAGGAGTGGTAGAACGTTTTACGTGTAGTACGTTTAAAGGAGTAGTAGAAGACACTATGTGCTTTATATTTTGAAGAAGTGGTAGAACGTTTTACGTGTAGTACGTTTAAAGGAGTAGTAGAAGACACTAAGTGCTTTATATTTTGAAGGAGTGGTAGAAAGTTTTACGTGTAGTACGTTTAAAGGAGTAATAGAAGACATCAAGTGCTTTATATTCTGAAGGAGTGGTAGAACGTTTTACGTGTAGTACCTTTAGAGATGTAAGAAGACACTAAGTGCTTTATATTTTGAAGGAGTGGTAGAAAGGTTTACGTGTAGTACATTTAGAGGAGTAAGAAGACACTAAGTGCTTTATATTTTGAAGGAGTGGTAGAAAGTTTTACGTGTATTACATTTAAAGGAGTAATATAAGACACTAAGTGGTTTATATTTTAAAGGAGTGGTAGAAAGTGTACGTGTATTACATTTAAAGGAGTAATAGAATACACTAAGTGGTTTATATTTTGAATGAATGGTAGAATTTTTTACGTGTAGTACGTTTAAAGGAGTAATAGAAGACACTATGTGCTTTATATTTTGAAGGAGTGGTAGGTTTTACGTGTAGTACGTTAAAAGGAGTAGTAGAAGACACTAAGTGCTTTATATTTTGAAGGAGTGGTAGAAAGTTTTACGTGTAGTACGTTTAAAGGAGTAACAGAAGACATCAAGTGCTTTATATTCTGAAGGAGTGGTAGAACGTTTTACGTGTAGTACCTTTAGAGGAGTAAGAAGACACTAAGTGCTTTATATTTTGAAGGAGTGGTAGAAAGTTTACGTGTATTATATTTAAAGGAGTAGTAGAAGACACTATGTGCTTTACATTTTGAAGGAGTGGTAGAAAGTTTTACGTGTAGTACGTTTAAAGGAGTAATAGAAGACACTAAGTGCTTTATATTTTAAAGGAGTGGTAGAACGTTTTACGTGTAGTACGTTTGAAGGTGTAATAGAAGACACTAAGTGCTTTATATTTTGAAGGAGTGGTAGAACGTTTTACCTGTAGTACGTTTAAAGGAGTAATAGAAGACACTAAGTGCATTATATTTTAAAGGAGTGGTAGAACGTTTTACCTGTAGTACGTTTAAAGGAGTAATAGAAGACATCAAGTGCTTTATATTTTGAAGGAGTGGTAGAACGTTTTACGTGTAGTACGTTTAGAGGAAAAAGAAGACACTAAGTGCTTTATATTTTGAAGGAGTGGTAGAAAGTTTACGTGTATGTTATTTAAAAGAGTAGTAGAAGACACTATGTGCTTTATATTTTGAAGGAGTGGTAGAAAGGTTTACGTGTAGTACGTTTAAAGGAGTAATAGAAGACACTAAGTGCTTTATATTTTGAAGGAGTGGTAGAACGTTTTACCTGTAGTACGTTTAAAGGAGTAATAGAAGACACTAAGTGCTTTATATTTTAAAGGAGTGGTAGAACGTTTTACCTGTAGTACGTTTAAAGGAGTAATAGACGACACTAAGTGCTTTATATTTTAAAGGAGTGGTAGAACGTTTTACGTGTAGTACGTTTAAAGGAGTAGTAGAAGACACTAAGTGGTTTATATTTTGAAGGAGTGGTAGAAAGTTTTACGTGTAGTACGTTTAAAGGAGTAATAGAAGACACTAAGTGCTTTATATTTTAAAGGAGTGGTAGAAAGTTTTACGTGTAGTACGTTTAAAGGAGTAATAGAAGACACTAAGTGCTTTATATTTTGAAGGAGTGGTAGAACGTTTTACCTGTAGTACGTTTAAAGGAGTAATAGAAGACACTAAGTGCAATATATTTTAAAGGAGTGGTAGAACGTTTTACCTGTAGTACGTTTAAAGGAGTAATAGAAGACACTAAGTGCTTTATATTTTAAAGAGTGGTAGAACGTTTTACGTGTAGTACGTTTAAAGGAGTAGTAGAAGACACTAAGTGGTTTATATTTTGAAGGAGTGGTAGAAAGTTTTACGTGTAGTACGTTTAAAGGAGTAATAGAAGACACTAAGTGGTTTATATTTTAAAGGAGTGGTAGAAAGTTTACGTGTATTACATTTAAAGGAGTAATAGAATACACTATGTGGTTTATATTTTGCAGGAGTGGTAGAAAGTTTTACGTGTAGTACGTTTAAAGGAGTAGTAGAAGACACTGAGTGCTTTATATTTTGCAGGAGTGGTAGAAAGTTTACGTGTATTATATTTAAAGGAGTAGTAGAAGACACTAAGCGCTTTATATTTTGCAGGAGTGGTAGAAAGTTTACGTGTATTACATTTAAAGGAGTAGTAGAAGACACTAAGTGCTTTATATTTTGCAGGAGTGGTAGAAAGTTTTACGTGTATTACATTTAAAAGAAGTAGTAGAAGACACTAATTGGTTTACATTTTCCATATTTTGAAGGAGTGTTATAGAGTTTTAAGTGTAGTACGTTTAAATGAATAAAAGAAGACACTAAATGGTTTATATTTTGAAGGAGCGGTAGAAAGTTTGAAGTGTATTACATTTAAAAGAAGTAGTAGAAGACACTAATTGGTTTACATTTACAATATTTTGAAGGAGTGTTATAGAGTTTTAAGTGTAGTACGTTTAAATGAATAAAAGAAGACACTAAGTGGTTTATATTTTGAAGGAGCGGTAGAAAGTTTGAAGTGTATTACATTTAATGAAGTAATAGAAGGCACAAAGTGGTGTACATTTTAAAAATATGCTAGGGTGTCCGCAAAAATAAAATGGAGGTTTTTTAAAACGAATAAGCCTATATAATAGTGAGCAACAAACTATGCAAGACAATTCCGCTCAACTAAGTTTGTTTTGGCATAAAAAGAACCGAACATCTTGCTACAGTGCTAACAGGACATCCCGTACATAAAGGCCGTTCATTGCTCTATAACCTGGAACTGAAGTTGCAAACGTCGGCGTTCTATTTTGGTTTTGCAACGTATTAGCAGTAGATGTGAACCACCTTCATGTGACAGATATGACATGCATTACGTGCTAAGCAGCATATATTGCACGGCCGGTTACGTGTTCTGCCCACGTACTCATGCAGAGGAAAACTGCTTAGTCAGAGTAAGGTGAAGGATGGAACATTTTGGTCCTTATACATGGGCACAAATATCAAAATGTTGGCAAAAATCATAAGTAATATAAACAGAAATGTTTAAAGCCATTTTCTTCCTAGGTCACCATAGAAATAAATTTTTTAAAGTTACTTTTAATTAAATAATTACCATTTAATGTGTAGAATTTAAAAACGTTTAGCTCTTGAAAAGGATTTTCGGATCGAAAATCGAAACGCAGAGTGTATTTGTAAAAGCATGAATTGGCCCGCGATCTGTCATTAACCTTAAACATAATTAAATAGTTATTAACAGACGTTTAATAATGTTTCATTACAATTATAATAAATAAAGTAACATACCTATGCTTTAAACAGCTGTTCTACCACATAACAAACAACAAAAAATCAGCTGTTTTATTAAAACATATGTTATGACTTATTTTAAGCCAAATGGACGGTTTAACTATATTACATACCTTGCTCTCTTTTGGGAACATTTTTTTCACATATAAAACTAAAATTAATTAATTAAATTTAATTAATGAATTAATATTTGGAAAAAACAGTATTAACATCAAGTGCCATCCACTACAAGTTTAAAAAAATGTATTTCAACTTGAATGGATGAATAGAACGTATTTTAATTTTAACACGATTGAAAATTTTTACAAGATGTATAAGGAGAGAGGGAACTAATGGAAGGAAAGAAGGAATTGAAAGAAACAGAAACGAAAATCTAAATCGTTTAATTTTGTAATGACGTCATTCTAACTCATAAAATACCTTAGAAATACATAATGAACAAGAAACAAAATTTTTGGCACAAACCCACTAACATTCTTCATGTATATATTTTGACTAACTTATATTTGTGTATATGGTAAATGTGACTGATTTTGCAAATACTAGGTTTGTCAATTTTATATATATATATATGCTGATACGTATTCCTTCACGGATGGAAAAATATGACGAATAGTTACTATCTGGAGTAGATCCGTTCATTCTGCAGTCCATAAATTCGTAGTTCCGACGTTTCGCTAGAATCTCATCCAGCGAGATTATTTATATATATATATATATATAGGTGGTATGGTGACAAGGTGGTAGGATATGCGGATGACATAGCTATCCTTGTTAGGGGACCATTTGAAGAGGTCCTCAAAGACCTGCTCCAAGAGGCACTCAAGGTAACAGAAGTATGGTGCAGGGAGAATGCACTATGCATTCAAGGAGAGAAATCTGTGGCACTCATCTTCACTAGGCGATATAAAACTAAATCGCTGGAGATGATGGAAGTTGGTAATACTAAAATAAGCTACGTTGAGAGTGCTAAATATCTGGGAGTTATTCTGGATAGGAAGCTACTCTGGCGTGAGCATTTGGAGGATAAGTGCAAAAAAGCCATAGCTACGTTCTGGCAATGCAGAGGAGCAATAGGCACGAGATGGGGTTTGGGTCCACGTCAAATGAACTGGATTTATTCCGCCATTGTGGTGCCGAGGTTGGTCTTTGCCTCAATCGTCTGGTGGGACAGGGCACAGAAAGAAACAAGTAAAAGAATGCTGGACCGCGCGCAGGGGCTCTTCCTTAGAGGCATAACTGCTACAAGGAGAAGCACACCATGTGCGGCCATGAGGGTTATGTTGGGTTTTCCATCCTTGAGTCTTCAAATTAGGATGGAGGCAATGAAAACTGCATACCGGCTAAGCTGTACTGGGCAGTGGAAGACAAGTAGCAAACTTCATAAACAGCTATTTGGGGATTCACTGAAAGAGCTCTGGATAGAACCTCAGGATAAGATACTGCCTCTTAAAAGGAAAAAAGGAAACTACAAAATCCTTATTCCTGCAAGAGAGGCATGGGCGGAGTATAGACCCAGACATGGTGAAATCTGGTTCACCGATGGGTCCAAGATGAAGGAAGGAGTGGGAGCAGGATTTAGTGGACCGAGACACCAAGACAGATTTTGTCATCGCCTGGAGGACTACAACTCTGTCTTCCAGGGGGAGGTGCTCGCGATCAAACTATGTGCTGAGGAAATAATAGGGTCTGGCAGGAGGGGCAAGACCATCTGGATTTGCTCGGACAGTCAGGCAGCTCTGAAGGCTTTAGGTAAGGCTAGTACCAGCTCTAGGTTGGTGGCTGAGACTAAGGCTTCTTTAGCAGAGCTGAGTAAGCATAATTCACTCAACCTAACCTGGATTCCAGGACATTCTGGCTGGATAGGGAATGAGAGAGCTGACGCCTTAGCAAAACAAGGGTGTATAACCCAAGGACCGTTGCTGAGGGCAGTGGGCATGCCGCCTCGGGAGGGGCGCAAGAAGATCATGGCACATATAGACAGGTTGTGCAGGGGAAGAATGGAATGTAACCTTGGGGTGTAACAAATCCAAGGTACTGTGGGGTTACTCAGGAGATGTGTGGGGCAAAGAACTACTCTCCTTAAGTAGACATCAACTCAGAGCTACTGTAGAGCTGGTTACAGGCCATGGGAATCTGAGGGGGTTCCAATACAAAATTGGAAAATCTAGGTCCCCTGTATGCAAGAGATGCGACGAGGACCAAGAGGAAAGCCCAATCCACGTACTCTGTGAGTGTCCTGCTTTGGGAGCTGCAAGGATAAAGTGGTTTGGCTGGCAGGTATGTACACCAGAGGATATCAGAAGATCTAGCATCAGGTGGGTACTTGATTTCTGCAAAGAGGTAGGTATCCACTAAGCTAGTCCTGTGGTAGGGATGGGAAGAGAGTACAAAGGCTACAGCTAAGTGCTCTACACCGATAAGGTCCCTCCGAGTTTTAGTAATAATAATAAAATAATAATATATATATAAGTTTTTAAATTAAAGAACCTATTCTTCTTGGACTAATATTACATTCTGCTTCGCAATTTAGTACTAATTATCCAAAACAAAGTCCCAATTTATCTCAAGTACAGTGTTTTGTTTATTTTCTGACCAAAAAGCCTTCGTCTTATTTAGACTAACTTCTTTCGTTTCATCAGTCGGTGCACGTTCCTTACCTAGGTTTATGCTACAAGTAGCGTCGCTTTGGAAGTTTGCAAGAGGATATGGTCACCCTTCAGGATGTCGTTCAAGGCCTGCTGAGTACCATTTTTATTTTCGTAATTTATAAATTTGACCATAGAATTACTTTTCAAAACACCAATTTTTAAAGGGTTGTTTTCTTTAAAATTTAATCTTGTACTTGTTGATTCTCAAGTAGGGCCTATAAATAAGTACAGTAGAGTCTCGATAATTCGAGGTAGATGGGACCGACATCCCCGAAAACTCGGATTACACGGAAGTACGTTACTGTGCATTAGAAAAAAATACAACTTTATATGAACATTTCTTGGAATCCCGACCTATTTCCTTTGCATACCGTATTGATATAAACATATCTTGGAAGCAAGACTCATTTTCTTTGCATACAGTATTTATATAAAACTATTTTAAAAGCCCGACTATTTTTTGCGTACCCTATTGATATAAACATATCTTGGCAGCCCGACTCATTTACTTTGTCTACCGTATTGATATAAACATATCTTGGAAGCCCGACTCATTTTCTTTGCATATAGGATTTATATAAACATATCTTAGAAGCCCAACTCATTTTCATTGCATATCATTTTGATAGAAATATTTCTTGGAAGCCCAACTCCTCATTTTCTTTCAAATAAATAAAATAGGTTCAAATAGAAATAGGCTCGAACTATAAGGAAGATCGAAATATCGGGAACCGGTATTTCGAGGCTCTACCGTAATATATATAAAAATTTACTTCAATTCCTTCTTAGGCCAAGAAAAAAAAATTTATTTGAGTTAATTGTTATTAAATAGTTACAATTAAATAAAGTAACATAGTCTATCCGTTAAAACAGCTGTTCTACCACATAACCTGTAACATAAAATCATATGTTATTACTTATTTTAAGCCAAATGGTACGAAATAACTATATTGCATAGCTGCCCCTTTGTGAAAGTAATCTGTTGCAAAGAGACAGGCCAATCTCCCGTGAGTTCAAGTACTATTTCAAGCGGTGATATTAAAAACGAATGTCGTCATAAAATCTAAATTAAATCAAAGATTGAGAACAAAGAAGCATGAAATTAATCTTCGCAGTAAGTTCTATTTTGGAAACGAATTAATGTAATTTACTTAATTACATTTTTCCTATGTTTGAACCACGATTATATTCTATTGTTTACCGAGACCTACTGTCATAATTTGATTTGAAAACAAATAAGAAATGTTTAATCTGAGAATAAACTCTTATCGTTATCCGTTCGCACGCAACCGCTTATCTAGCCAAAGCACGTGCAGTTCTCTACTGGACGTTTTCTCCAAAAGCTACATCTCTCCGAGGAACATCTGCACAAACAACCAAACCCAGAACAACTGTGGTGAAACTTTATGAAAGCAAATAACACACAACAAAACACAGTATTAATATACTAATACAAGTTCTAATACACTCTATTATTACATTTTACTCTTAATGTTTCTTATTTCTCGAAATGCATCTTTCATTTTTTGTAAGCTTCCTATACAACAAGTAATATAAACAAAACATTTTTAAAGTCAATTCCTACTTATGTCAACAATGAAAAATTTTATTTTAGTTACTTTTTGTTAAGTAATTACAATTAATATAAATAAAGTAACATAGCCTATGCGTTAAAACAGTTTACACGAGTTAACTTAACGAGGTTATATTTTATATTGTGGTTCGAGTTAACAAGGTTGCATGTTACATTGTCGTTCGAATTACTGAGGTATCATGCTAATTGTGGTTCGACTTAACGAGGTCTCATATTATATAGTGGTTCAAGTTAACGAGGTTGCATCTATATCTTATAATTATTTTCGTAAGGAGCTCTGCCATGGGGGTCATAAGCGGAGCCAATATTATTTATAATTCTTTTGGGTAGTTGTATTGTATACTTCCTTGAAGTATTGTGTCTAATGTTATGTAAAAAAGTTACTCTATTATTAGGAGATACGGACAAATATTTTTTCGCGAGAAGGCGTTCAAGAGATACTACATGGGCCGTTTTTGTATGTTCACCTGCATCATTTGCTCTCTTTATACTATTAAATTCGTCATTTAATAAAATCTAGTGTTTAATTTCTAACAAACCGCGTGTTTAAGATTGGGGTTTTCACGTATCCACAAACATTCAGTTTCTTGTCAATCCCATATCGTTTTCACACCAATTAATTTGAAATTGATTCTCCTTAAAATAATATATATATAATTTCCAAGACATCTTGCCATGGTAAGGAGCTCCCTTAAAACCAACTTTATGAGAAAGGAAGAAAAGAATATTTTCACTGGATTTTTTTCAGGGGTTACGGCGATACAGGGTTTTGCAGCCTCTCACAGGTTCAGTTACTTTGAAAAATCTGAATCTTATTTAAGTGTTTTTCAAAGAATATTTGGGTATTAACTCCCCTCCCTCTAATTAATCCATGATCAACATTTATACCAATCTCTACACTCTCTTTCCAAGGCCCTTTGTAGGACCTTATTTTTTAATCTGTCATTTTTGGAACAACCATTTTTTTAATTAAACACAATTAAAAACAAAATAACCACAACCGTATTTGGAAATAAATTTACAAACTATAAATAGTAATGTTGGAAATAGTTACCTTGTAGCTGATATGAACATAATATGTACAATCGGTGGCGTAGCCAAGAAGGGCACAGAGAGGCCGTGCCCCCCAAACCAACAATATTTTAAAATATAAAACAGTGCTATGTTTTTAGCAAAAACGTTTATAAGCGACCCAACAATTGTGTAATTTTAAATGCCAAAATTGCATAAAATATTTTTTCTAAAGATAAAAATGTTTAAAATTTCCCCAAAGAGGTTCCACCCCTGACCTCCCGGATCATGCCCCCCAACTATCCCTCTGGCTACGCCCTTGTGTACAAATATAGGTAATAAATTTAATTTATAAAAAAACGGAAGTTATTGGGTTTTTATTTTGTTTAATTAATTCATATCCATTAATCCCTCGCCCTTTATTTATTGTTTTTTTACTTAAATTGTCTCATACATGTTGTCATCAATTGATTAAACTGCACTCAACAGGCGATCTCTTCATTATCGTAAGAGTCATGGCTTAGATTTATATGAGAAACTTCCTTTAAAACCTGATCACATCTTGCAGGAAACATCTTGATTAACAATTGGCAGGAAATGTTAAGCATCTAAATCTGAAAAGTAAAAAAAAAACAATTTGTAAAACATATATTATAAGATAGGTCAACTATTTTAAAAAACTACAAATTTATCGGTCCACGTACTTTCTCCCTTTTTACGTTCTCACTCCGCAGCGAAGCCAATCATGACGTTACCTTGACTTTAATATTAGACAGTTCATTCCTTGTTGAACCAAACTCTGAGGTTACGGTTTCGTATCATTTTTCTTCCCACGCTGGATGTGCGCCTATCGTGGATTGTTTTGTGTAATCAATCGCAGTAGACAACGTTTCTACCTTTACATAATGGGGGGTGGGGTATTGTACATTTCTTTGGTTTTTATGACCTCCTGATGTTTCCAAATACACATCGACTCCACTGTTCAAATTATACCATTAAAAAGAGGCTAAACTGAATGAACTGAGTGTGTTTCAAATGTGAACATTGCCTTATGTTTTAAATTCCTGCTGTTAGTTCACACTCTCCTTATGTATACATATCTTGTTCAAATTTTCAATCGTTGATATAATACTTATTATTCAACCACTCAAGTTCAAATACATTTTTTTATACTTGTTGTGGATGACACTTGCTATTAATACAGTTTTTTTCAAATATTATTTCATTAATTAATTACTAAAAATTTATTTAATGCCCGTTAATGAAAATTTTATGTTTTTAAGGTTAATGACATATCACAATTCATATCTATGAACTTTCAGCTTTTGTACATGAACTTTCAGCTTTTGAAAAGGTTGTTCAGTTTACAGTAGCGCTTTTAAAGAAATAAATTTAATATGTAAATAGTTTCATATACTAGTTATATTTGTACACACACGCGAAAAACAAATATACAGGCCTACAAACTATAATTTTTCGATCAAAATATTGAAAATATAACTGATAGCAAATTACTTTGTTTTCAGAATAAATTCCTGAATTTTATTGTAAAACTGTCAACAATGTCTTGACGGTTTAGTCAATTCCGTCTATTAGTTTACACGCACTCTATAACTTTTTCAAATTTTCAATCGTTAATACAATACTTTTTATTCATCCACTCAAGTTCAAATACATTTTTTTAAACTTTTAATGGATGACAATTGATATTAAAACAGTTTTATCCAATACTAATTCATTTATTAAATTTAAGAAATTAATTTTACTTTAATATGAAGGAAACATTTTTTACAAAAGGGGCAAGGTATAAATATATTTATTGCATCGCATTTCGCTTAAAATATGTGATAACATGATTTCATGAAACAGCTGATTTTATGTTATAGGTTATGTGGTAGAACAGCTGTTTTAACGCAAATGTTATGTTACTTTATTTATAATAATTGTAATTATTTAATAAAAATTAACTAGTAAAATTCGTCTTTGTTAGGCTAATTAGGAATTGACTTTAAAAAATCTTTGTTTATATTACTTGTTTTTGTATGAAGTTCACTTTCAATGTACAACAATCCGAAATTAGAAAATCTATCTTGAGTTGAGGAGGGTCGAAGCCAAGTTTGAAGTGCTTCATAATGAATATTACAACTTGCTTTCATTATTTTTGGCTTAAGCAAGTTTTATTTTTAAAATTGCATAGCTTTGGGGGGCTTGACACCTCGAACACTCCTGCAGCCGCCTATGCCTGAAAAATGGGATACCTTAATCTTCCCCTGTCGAAACGCTGATGGATCTAAGGGGGATCAAGGAGCATGTGATGGCCATAGATAGTAACAATTTGCACGAGATAAATCTACATTATTTCAAAATAAGTGGATATTTATAAGTTTATATTTACTTGTGAAATTAGAGATGATTCTTTAAAGGCACTGTTGTTCTATGAACGTTTATCGCAATGTAGTGAAATATTTAGGAGAACTATGTCACCATATGAAGTGCTAGGCTCCTTCAGTAAGTGTGTTACACAACTGTTGTGCCTCATACGGGATGAAATTTTGGATCTGCCAAAATGTACGAAGACACTAAATTTCTCTAGGAAATATTGTTTACGTGAAGTGTAGTTTGTCTTTTTTAACGATAAACAACTCTATTTTAAATTTTTTGAGAGGTATTGTTATTATTTAAATATTTATTTATAGTTTGCAGTTTTTGTGTTGTACATCTTAACATTTTGTTTTTGCTTTTGAGAATAGTTGGGCAAAAAAACACAAAAAGTGCATAGTTATTTATGCATATTTACCGCTTTAAAAGCTCTAAAAAAAAAAAATTAAAACACAAATGTGGTTTAAACGCATTCAGTTGTTCACGAACGAAAACAATTTTGTAAAAGATTCTGTTTTTATGGGATTTTTTGTAGTTTAAGGCGACCAAGTGTGACCAATATCACCTAGGCAGAATGGGAAAGGATTTTTAATATAGTATTAAGGTAGAGACTCAGTGGCAACGATAAGGTCCACCAACAGGACCCTCAAAAAAAATCAAGCATAAATGGAAATGAAAACAACACAGTAACCTCGCAATCGGCATTGCTGCACGCTGCTACTGCTCTACATCGAGTATGAATGAATGCAGTGTAACCGAATAGTAGTACCAATAGGCTCGGCACGGGCTCGCTCCCGCGTCGTGCCAGCCAGCGCTGCACACGGCAAAAATATATAATCCCATATAATGATCCGACTTCAAGCCCGTTTTCACACAATTTAATCAATTACTTATTTACGTTAATATGCTGTTTATTAATAAGTTTTTCGGTTATAAACGATAGTGATGTGATAGGCCTAATAACTAAAAATATTATAGGCTTTCCATTGCATCTTAATAATCGGTTTGATATGCATTTTATTAAAGAGGATCCCACATTTCTTTTGTCCTTTGATCCCTCACCGCCGCCACTTAAGAGACATAAAACCATCGTAGTGGATAAAGAAGGTTTCATGCATCGCGATCATGGCACCCCCTGCGCTGGATCGCTTACTTAATGTAAACCTACTCTCTACCGAGGTCATAAAGAGGTGTTCCCTCAGAATAGGACTTGGCCTTGGGCGAATCCATAAGCCTATTGAGAGCTGGCTTTGACCCAGGCATGCCTACCTTATGAGTTATGCCTATGCATTACATTTATTTTGTAAATTCCTTCTATTAGCTCACTCTCTCTCAATATAAATCTTATACAAATTTTCAATCGATAATCAAATACATTTTATTCACCCACCTAAGTTGAAATACATTTTTTTTAACATTTATTGGATGATACTTGATGTTCATACAGTTTTTTTCAAATATTAATTCATTAATTAAACTTAATAAATAATTTAGGTTTTATGTGGGAGAAAAACGTTTCACAAAAGGGGCAAGGTATGCAATATAGTTATTTCGTCCCATTTGTCTTAAAATAAGTAATAACATATGTTTTTATAAAACAGCTGGTTTTGTGTTATAGGTAATGTGGTAGAACAGCTGTTTTAAAGCGTAGGTTATGTTACTTTATTTATAGTAATTGTAAGTAGCCTATTTGATAAAAAGTAACAAAAATAATTTTTTGTGTGAATTGACTTTAAAAAAAAGTTTGTTTATATCAGTTTGTAAAAGTTTGTTTACTCTGGATCATAAGAGGCTAGCCGTTACACCCCTTTCTAAGGAGAAAGATAAAGAAGGGTAGGTGAAGAGTGGTCGTAGGTAGGAGCATAACGATTCCTTGGTATTGAAATAAGGGTAAATTACGGCATCGCACAGGCAGGTTTGCTCACCTGAAGTGGATCTGCTCTCGACTGAAAGAGGAGTCTACCAGCCATCCGGTGCTTTTATTAGGTAACTGGTTTCTATTAAGACACGACGAAGTGTATGCTTTTCTAAAAAAAAATATGTTCATAGCTCGGAGAATTCAGTGTACAATTTTTGGTAAATACAAAAAATTAATACCTAGGATAGAAAATTAATGTTCAGATTGCTCAACATATTATATATATATATATATATATATATATATATATATATATATATATATATATATATAATATATATGTGTGTGTGTGTTTGTGTGTGTGTGTGTGTGTGTTTGTGTGTGTGTGTGTGTGTGTGTGTGTGTGTGTGTGTGTTTGTGTGTGTGCGCGTGTCAGAATTTTAAAAAAATCAAAAGCGGTTTTCGTAAAATTCAAAACTTTTTGTTTTATGTAAGAGTTTTGGGTGATAATTATTTATGAAAAACGTCATTATTGAAAAACGTATTTGTATTTTTCTGATTTTAGAAAAACTTCCAAACAAAATTATGGCTTTCTCCCACGACTTCAACTGAAACAGAATTGGTTAAAAAATTCCTCTGTTTCTAATAATTGTACTGATAAAAAGAGCTTCTAGGTGTTCAAAAAGAATTCGTTTCTAGTTACCAAACTATTGACAATTATAAATAAATGAAACCTCATAAACCACAAAAACTTTTTATTTATATCACGATGCACATTTCGATTACAAAACAATCATATTCAGAGGAAGATGTTAAGTGTTGTAGTAATTTCTTCTGATGATGATTCATTTGCAATCGAAATGTATATCATGATATAAATAAAAAGTTTTTGTGGCTTAAGAGGTTTTATTTATTTATAATTAAAAATTTCACCACACTTGCTTCAAGTTATTATAAATTATTAACAATTTCATGTTCTTACAATTTATTGATAAAATATGTGAACTTTTATTGTCAAACTATTTACTGAATTTGTTTTCGAATAATTAGCTTAAAATTTCATCAAATTTTTGACTTTCTGAAATATTTCAGTTTTAATGAATATTTGACTCCACGTTTCAAAAGTGCTTAGTGATAAATCGGTCCGAATTTAGTGGCGTTTTTAACATCAAAATTTGCGCCACATTAAGTAAACCAAAAAGCGAAAACCTGTAAATCAATATAAAAAAATCTGTCAATACAGATCTGCTTAATTGCCGACAAATACTCTCTAAATCAAGTTGCCCTTTAAAGACTGTTCAAGAAGGCTGTGGGAGGGGGAGATGTTATAAATACGAGCGGGAACAAGGGATCGACAGTGAGTCACGCGTAACGATGTGTGTTAGAACAGATCTGGAGAAGCGCAAGGCCGAAGTGATTCAGGAGAGACGTGAACTGATGACCAAGATGAAGGAAGCCAAGGAGCGGATGGCGGAGGATCTGAAGGCAGACGCTTTGGCGGTGATCACTGCGAAACAAAAATACGCCACAGAGCTCTTCTATCGTCGTATGGAAGAGTTTCAACAAACTAAGCTTTATAAGTGAGTTTTAAATTTGTACTTTTGCTAATTGTGAGTTGCGTATATTCATCTTTTCGGATATTTGTTATGCTTTTTATATGTAATAACTAATAGTTATAAAAACCTATTTATTAAAGAATAATAATAGAAATTACTAATTAAAACAATAGTGTTATATTTAGTAAATCTTTGCTACGTGTTTCGCTAAACACTCCATTATCAGGGTGTTAAATAGAAGTTGAATTCAATATTATTCTTTTAAACACATTGATAATATTTTACAAAAACTAGTTGCGTACTGATGAAATTGAAAAAGTAATAAAACGTAAAAATTTTGACAAATACAAACACTAGGGAAGTTAAATAATTTTAAAAGACTATAAAATGTTTCATAAGGAACAGTACTTATAAAACCCATTAAAAATGAATTTCATATTATTTATAAAAATTAAATATAATACTACATTAAAAACTTAATCAAAAACAATTTTAAATATGATATTTTTACAGAAAAGCATTAAACTAACAAATATTATAATTTATAAAAGTTAAAAAAAATACATAAAAATATTTAGTATAAAAAATATGGAATTGAATATGAAATCAAATTAGATAAAATTTTTAAAACTAATAAATTTTGTTATTACAGAAATTACTATTGAACATATGCAAACCTGTTAAAGAGCATTAAATGATGAAATAAAGTTCTACTACTCCAAACTCTATAAAAACTAAAATATAAAACGTTTCCAAAGGACATTCTAGTGAAAGTTTCTAGAAGCATATAGATTGGCATGATGGAATAAGAGAAAATATAGAATATAAAAACTTCAAATCACTACAAAAGAAATAGAAACCTCATAGCTATTCTCTGCACAAATTACGTTTTCATTAAAATAATAGAATTAGTAAAATAATAGAATTATGTAGCAACATTAAAGACTGTATGACAATTCAACACTATGTTGAAACTATAGATATTATTTGAAATTCGTTATGAAATTTTGAAATTAATATAACATTTTGTATAAAACTGGTCAATTTAAAATAATTTCTTAGCCAATAAAATATAGAAAAGATAATTTATATTCCTTGTGGAGGAAGTAATCCCCCCCCCCACACTGATACATTAGACATATGGTGGAGTCAAGAAAGAGAGATATGTTCATGACTTAAAATCCATTATGTTTTAATTTAAATAAGTAAAACCTCTTTATCACAAATAAAATTTTTCATTTAAACCTTACAAAGCAATCATCTTTAGAGGAAATTATTACAAAATAATAATAATACAAAATAGTAATTTTTTAAATAATTTTCAGAAGATGGTAGCTTTACAATTTAAATGTACGTAAGGGTTTTATAATAAGTTTTTTTTTTTTTTTTGGTAAAGTGGTTTTATTTATATAAATTAAAAAATTATGCCACAAGTTGTAATTGTTATTGAATTGTAGCTCTACTTGTATGAATTTAAATAAATTTAGCAAATTATTAACAACTCTAGAATTTTGTAGTGCATTACATTTGGTAAGCCTTAATTAATCACTTTAACATTAGTTTATGACCATCGGAACTTTAAATTTTGTAAATTGTAAAAACTTACTGAGATAGAAGTTTTCGATCGCTCTATGGCGATCTTCACTGATGAAGTAATGATCGAAAATGTTCTGTCTCAGTACGTTTTTACAAATTTACAAAATCTAAAGTTCGAATAGTCATAAACTAATGTTAAAACAGATTAATCTTTGAATTTTTTTCTATAGAATTAAATAGTTATAAAGTATATAAATATTTGTTTATGCCCTAAGTTATTACTATTCCCTAAATCACTTACATAAGACACAAAAACACTAAAATCCTACTATACAAAATAAATTGTATAGTTCAACTTGTTACAGTTGTGAAATAACATGAAATAGTTGAGGTTAATATGTTGAGGTCAACTGAGGCTGAGATTTAGGGCAAATGTTGACAGTAGAGTTTATGTTAACTTAATTAGAACATTCTAGAAAGTTACTGCTGTTAGAGGATGAGTCATATATTCTTACTCCTATTTTATTTAAATCTCTGTTTATTAAAATAACATAAATGTTATAAAAAAATCTAAATGAGTTACTAATAATCAAATATATTGTAACAGATTTAATTATACTAAGACAAAATTTTTCTTTCAAGAGAATAGTTATAATTTTATTAAGTAAATAGTTAATTAAATTGTATTATATGTTAACAGGGATAAATATGTGGTTGATACCTAAGAACTTAATAGTCCAATGGTAATAGGGGTTTCATACTCTAGTATCTATGAAGGGTGACATCCCCAGTTACACACATAAACAGGGTGACATCCCTAAGATCTAATACTTTGGGTCTACCTGATAGACTCACATTTTTTATTAGATAAAGATTAAGGGTATGGTAAATATACTATATACAAAGAAACATGAACAAGGAAAAAAGAGGGGGAGCTAACTCTACTTATACAAGGAGGGCAGAGTTTTGTAAGATCTCTCAATTATACTTGGAGTGTAGACAGATGTCTATCATGTACTCTTTTTTTCAAGTTCCATTAAGCAAGTAGACAATTCTCCTAGCCCACGTTAGGAGCAGAGTTACTTCAGGAAAACTCTCCCTACAATGCTATAATTTTCCCATATTATATTTATCACAGATAATGTGCCTTCTTTGATTGTTCCTTAGTCCCTACCTTAACTCTTACAAAGTGGTATAAAGGGAAACACTACCCCTCTACACAGCATAACAATTCATTCATAGCTGATAATAGTCACATTGATTGGTCGGGCTAAAATCACAAGGATTTAAACTTTTCCGTTGTATGGAATTTTGAACATAACAATCCTTGAAAAGTGTTTGTGAGATTCAGTTCTAGATTATGATGTTTATAAGAGAGAAATATGACAAGTATTTATCAGTGAGAAATCAAAACATGTTTGAGAAAATGTTTTTACATAATGGTATATTTAAGTAAAAACAGGTTTGTTAAGCATTCGATGAGAGTTTTTTTCAAATATATTGTATTAAAATAAATAAAATGAGCATGGTAATATTTTATTACAATCTATACTTAATTTGAGCCTTTTTAAGCAGCACTTTTATTATAAGAGGTTTTAAATTGGTTCAAGAGAATAAATCCAAATAAATAAAATGTACTGTTTATAAGAACTCATTCAAAATCAAATGAAAAATAATTGAAATAGACTCAACTATTTTGTCTGCTATTAAAGTTTTTTTAAACATTTACACCAATGTGTCATTTTACAAAGTCAATTTGTCCAAAAGTATCAAAGAATTTTAAAGAAAAAAGTTTATTAAAAACATGGTACCTAGGATTATTAAAAAAATTTCATACCACTAGACACAAACATTTACTGAATTAATTCTACCAAGTAGCAAATATTCAACTATATTAGGGAATTTGTTACTATATTAAATCATAAATAGATGGCATACACTGTTTATGATTTAAAGTTTCACTATTATTTTTAATGCAATTTTAATACTAGCAGTTTTTATGTTGCAGATCTTCAGGATTTTTAAAATGTTCTCATTGATATCACTTGGCTAAAAAACACTAGTTGCTGGTATTTTTCAGCAGTGCATGTCACACTAGATCAATACATAGATCATTTGTCTTATCTGTGACTCACAGTATTGAACAATGAACTGATCTAGTGTCACATGCGTCTTCTGGAAAATATCAATAACTAGTGATTTTATTGCTAAGTGATATCAGTAAGAACAATTTTAAATGTTATTTTAATTTTTTTATGTTCACCTATTTTATAAATATTGTAAAATATTGATATAATTCTAACTTATTTGTGAGAATGTGCATGGTGTTCTCTGTGTATAGATATATTAACACAGCCATTTAAACCCAGTTTTAAAAATGTTTGCACATTAAGCAGTGAAAGGCCTCGACCCAAAAAAATCTACAACTCACATTTGAACAGCAAGTAATAATTAATATTTACATGTTAATAATGCTAAGTGCTTATAGGGATCACAAAAAGACGTAATTAAAGCATAACTTTATAGTTCCTCATATATACATGAGTTATGGTTTGAGTTGACAATTGAACACAACTGAAAATCCCATTATTATTAAAAAGTAATTGCTGCTATAAGCAATTCACATAAATGTCAAAGAGTATATGTATAAGCATAATTATACCTATATAAAGGATATCTAAAACTTGATAACTATAATTATAATAGTAATTACACTTGTAATTATAAACAAGATATCAAAACAGGTTTCATACATAAGAGCCTTTCATAATAGCCTATATAAATAACATAATTATTAACTTGAAGGAAATTGATTTGATTGTTTTTATTGCCTCAAGTGTTTCTTATTGTGTAATTTATTGTCATTTAGTATTTTTGTACAACTATTATTTGCAATTACTATAAATAAAAATGAATCATTACCAGAATATTAGAAACATCTATTCAAGTTATACACTTCTTCATAATGAACAAAATGTATGTCAAAGCATATAAATGCAAAATGGTAGCTCAAGTTGAATAAGAAAACAAATAATATTATATTAATTGATTCCATCTCCACAGCTCCCAGCTACTAGTTTTTACCTAAAAACTCTTGTACAATGTTACACTTCTCTGTAGTAGCACTTATTTTTATGTTTGTTGATTCCATCTTCACGTGACCTACTAGTTTTCACTAAAACACTTGTAAATAAATAGACAAGTTGTAAAATATTTAGTTTTAGTTATTTTTATGTTTGTTGATTCCATCTTCACGTGACCTACTAGTTTTCACTA
The DNA here is from genome assembly GCA_036971475.1 of Prosapia bicincta. Lineage (NCBI taxonomy): Eukaryota > Metazoa > Arthropoda > Insecta > Hemiptera > Cercopidae > Prosapia > Prosapia bicincta. The sequence goes on from JBAIZL010000004.1 coordinate 211,090,927, forward strand.
AAACACTTGTAAATAAATAGACAAGTTGTAAAATATTTAGTTTTAGTTATTTTTATGTTTGTTGATTCCATCTTCACGTGACCTACTAGTTTTCACTAAAACACTTGTAAATAAATAGACAAGTTGTAAAATATTTACAGTTTTAGTTATTTTTATGTTTGTTGATTCCATCTTCACGTGACCTACTAGTTTTCACTAAAACACTTGTAAATAAATAGACAAGTTGTAAAATATTTACAGTTTTAGTTATTTTTATGTTTGTTGATTCCATCTTCACGTGACCTACTAGTTTTCACTAAAACACTTGTAAATAAATAGACAAGTTGTAAAATATTTAGTTTTAGTTATTTTTATGTTTGTTGATTCCATCTTCACGTGACCTACTAGTTTTCACTAAAACACTTGTAAATAAATAGACAAGTTGTAAAATATTTACAGTTTTAGTTATTTTTATGTTTGTTGATTCCATCTTCACGTGACCTACTAGTTTTCACTAAAACACTTGTAAATAAATAGACAAGTTGTAAAATATTTACAGTTTTAGTTATTTTTATGTTTGTTGATTCCATCTTCACGTGACCTACTAGTTTTCACTAAAACACTTGTAAATAAATAGACAAGTTGTAAAATATTTACAGTTTTAGTTATTTTTATGTCTGTTGATTCCATCTTCACGTGACCTACTAGTTTTCACTAAAACACTTGTAAATAAATAGACAAGTTGTAAAATATTTACAGTTTTAGTTATTTTTATGATTTTTGAGAATGGCTATTTCAGGAGATGTGTCCCATTGTTACTATATACCATAACTGCAGTCCTCAACAATCATAAAACCTAGTGCTACTATAAGCAATTGTAACATTCTCCAAGTGTTTTTAGTTTAATAATATTAATATTTTGAATTAGGAATTGGTCTGATGGCTTTCACGTTGTTTCAGAGTGTTATTCCAGACTACACAACCAGCTCATGTTATAGTTTTTCTGGCAATATGTGTTGTGGCTTCAACAATACACAAGTCAAACATAAAGAATTCTTCTCCATCACCTTATACTAATCTTATTTATTTAGCTGCATTCAGTATTCACTTTGGAGCCCAGTTTTGGATGACATTTATATCAGGTAAGAAGAAATCATTTCTAATTAGTTAGCGTTAGATTAAGGTGACCATTCGTCCCGCTTTCAGCAAGACATTTCCGCTTTTTAGGGGGACGCTATTATGTCCCGCTTTGGCAGGATAAAGATAAACAAATAAACGTCCCGCTTTAAATATTATTTAATATTATATCCCCAAATAAAATGTTGTTGGCTGACTCTTTCACAATATTAAAGCAACAAGGACATTGCATACACCTAAACGTATTGTTTATTTGCTTCCTTGTAAATTATACCTGCATTGGGGAATTTTGTAGTTTTGGATTGGCAATTCTGCTAATTAACTAATCTGTCATTGCGTAGCATAGATTATCTCAGTGAGTAAGTATATATGAACTGAAAATAAATCTCAATTGAACGTTCTAATTTTAAAAGGGCATGCTTATGCTGAAGTACAATGTTGGACTAACTTGTGATAAGTTTCATGACAAAGTAAAAGGTGAACCAGCTCTCCTTAAAGACATACATTCATCAAAAAAGTATGCCAATGAGTGAACATGTAGGCTAGTGGACATACTGTACTCTTGTTTTATATTGAAATGTGTTGAGATTGCATTGACAATTTCAACTTTACCAATTTGCCAATTAACCTTTTTACAAGTCTGGTAAAAGAAGATGTTTCACAAACTTGTCTACATAGTTTTCCAATTATTTTCTCCTCGCAGTGGGACAGTACACTTCATTCAGTTGATTTTACTGTGTAACTTACAATATTTTCAATTGTTAAATGTGTATTTTTGTTTGTTTCATTATTAATAAGTTAATTTAACTGATGGTCCGATTAGTGTAATTGTGCTACTTTTACTAGCTGAACAGTAAAGTTTTTCTTATTACTTCTGTAAATTTAAGTGCTAAAATAGATAAAATAATGAGTTTAGGATGTTTAGTTGTGTCAATTTAGAAAATATCTTTCAGATGGTATGGGGGGACCCCCTGACCCACCTAATGTGTGTCTCGCTTTGAGGTCATTACCAATATGGTCACCTTATAATAGATAAAGTCGCATGTTTTAAAATTGTTCCAACAAGGTATGATAGGAGAGAGCTAAATAAACTAACATTTTTGTATCAAATGTTCCGTATATAAGCAACATGTAATGGAAATGTGATCCTTTGAATTACTAAAAGATGATTAAGAGATATTTTTTATTTACTTGTTTCAATTTAAGCTTTAGTTTTAACTAAAATACTTGTAAATATTTTACAACTTGTGTATAGTAGCACTTACTTATATTTGTTGATGACGGCCGTTTCGGGAGATGTGTCCCGTTGTTAACTCAGACTGTAACTGATTTAAAGGTGTTCGTAGGTTAGGGTAGGGTGGGATATTATGGGGGGTGCTGTAACTTGGTGAGTATTAGGAGTTATGATGCCAAAAATTGTGTGTGAGTTATAATGTAGTAGGGTGTTGAGAGTGTGTATAGGGTGTAGTTTGAAATGTTTGTATATTTCGTATTGTTCGGTTGTGTAACGTTGGTTATTTTTGTATAATTTATAAAGAATTTGTAAATTGGTTGTTATGACTATGTGGTCATGTTTTGTGGATATGAGATGTTTGGCGAAGTTTGATTGGTAGTTATTGTTTGTAACTGCATTTATATGTTCTTGGTAACGTGTGTAAAATTACCTCTCTGTCTGGCCTGTGTAAAAACTGGAGCACAAACTGCATGTAAGTTAGTTTTTAAACTCCAGTGATGTTGTAAATATCGTTTATTTGTTGATTTAGTTTTAAAAATATTAACTCAAATTTGTTTGAAAAATTCCAAGTGTTTTATAGAAATCAATTATTCAAAACAAATTTTAAAAACAAGACAAGAAAATAAGTTTTAAGTGTTACACGTGTTAATATCAGAGTAAATACTTGAGAAGTTAGTGAAAAGCTGATAATTTGTATGTACATATTGAAGGAAAGAACTGAAATAACATCACATTTTCATATCTATTTCTTATTTAACAATTATTATTAGGGATTTGTGTGATTTGGGATGTCATAAGCAAACTAAAGGGAAGAACTAAGCATTTACAGAACTACTGAAAACTATTTGTTGTGTGGGTATATAAATTAGGTGGGATAACATATGGTTAAATGCATGTTTGTGTTGTTTTAGGAGATTAGATTTGTTGTATATAACAGGGTTAATGGTTGTCAGTTTCCTGTATTTGTTTAAATTCTCTGTTGTTGAGTTTGGTGGTTCTGAGGTCTAGAAAATTTATTTTATGATTGACTTCAATTTTAAGGGTGAAAATTAGGTTTTAGTGTATAATGTTGATGTAATTCTGTAGTTCATTGAGTTGTCGTTGTATAGTATTAAAATGTTGTCTATGTATCTATAATAGTGTACTATTTTTTCTGTGTGTTTTTTGTTCTGAAGGATATATTGTTGTTCGATGTAATGGAGGAATATTTCAGCTAGGATACCTGAGATGTGGAGAGTCATTGTCCAAAACAACAACCACCTTTGTTGTGTTTATTGTTGTTACACTGAGATTAGTTTACCAATCCAAATGATATGTGTCTTTTTTTCAATATATAGTACCAGGTACTATGTATTAAAAATAGAAATACACTAAAACTATTTCTTTAAAGGGGCTAAATCTAGCAAAATTCTGTACTTAGTACAGGTATGATTTCAGATAGGACGGTTTGGGAGACTAAAACCTAAAATCGAAAGTTTTATCTGGTCTTGTTCAAAAGTCTTATAATACAAATTAGTCATGTGGGCTACTTTATAATTTTGTTCTTATATTAATTGAAAACATGTTTCAACCAAACAGAAGTATGCATTCAAATAATTTTGTTGATTTAATAAAATACTGTAATCGTTTGAGGTATGGCTACATAAAAATATAATCACTTTAAACCAAAAAAGAAATATTATACAAAGAAGTTGGAAGAAAAAGGGAAGAATTATCCAATCTAAAGGAAAACTAATTAAAGGTAGAGAAAAGATAATCATAGTTGGAAAATGTAAAAAATCAAATATTAGATGAGAGCCAAAAGTAGTAGTGTGATCTTGCTCAATACATTTGATAAACTGAAGATGAAGAATTATTATTATTATTTCAGTATTAGGCCCAAACCTTCAGATAATGGGTAGACCTGCTATTTCTTCCCCTCTACGATGAAATGATATCTAATTTTGATATGCAACCTTCCACACATTTCCTATACCTATTCTTTAATTCTAGACAAGGTTGTTTTGTCAATAAATTGAACCCAAACGATGATCAGTGCCGAGTAATATTAAAATAATGAACTCGGCATTGGTCATCGTTTGAGTTCAATTTATTGTTAAAATTGCATGCTGTTAAACGCTGAACTCATTTAAGGGGGTTTTGTGTTTCTACCCTAATTTTATCTATTTTTAATGAATTTTTCCTTGTGAAATTATAGGTGATAATTTGAGTAAACATATTAAAACTACATAAAATATGTAATTATTAAAATTGTATTACCTATTACAATATCAATATACAGTACATATATTTGTTGATTCCATCTTCACGTGAGCTACTAGTTATCACTAAACACTTGTAAATTTTTATAAACTTGCCTATAGTAGTAGCACTTACTTATATTTGTTGAGGACGGCTGTTTCGGGAGATGTGTCCCATTGTCAATTCAGACTGTAGCATCTCCCGAAACGGCCATTCTCAACAAATATAAGTAAGTGCTAATACAGGCAAGTTTATAAACATTTACAAGTGTTTATCAATATACACTTTCCATGTATTATTAATTTCAATACATGAATGAACTCTTTTAAATCAGCAATATATTTATTGTTTTATTTATTATAATATCTATAAGTTATATTTATTGTGGTATCGATTATAATACCTATAGGCCATTTTATTTATTATGACAAGGTTTTTTCTATATATAGAATGTCTTTTGCCTCCTTTACATACCTCAAGAGTTATTTTAAAAATATTTTTATTCTCATATTCTTAATTGTTGATTCAATCTTCACGTGAGCTACTAGTTTATACTAAAACACTTGTAAATCTTTGAACAACTTGCCTATAGTAGCACTTACTTATATTTTTTGAGTATGGCCGTTTTGGGAGATGTGTCCCATTGTCAACTCAGACCGTAACATGATTTTAAGTTAAGTGCTACTATAGACAAGTTAATAAAATATTTACAAGTGTTCTCATATTCTATTTCAACTTTAACATGTTTCTTCATAAGCCTTCATCTCAACTAACATCAGATTTTAGTATTTTTACTTGTCTCCTCTAGATCAGATTGTATGTTCCAATTATTGAGTAGGCCTAATATTTGTTATCAGACAACTCTTTCTGCTTAACCATTCCTCCTACAGATGATCCTGCCAGTCAGGCGCGTATCCAAGGGGGGGGGGGAGCGATGGGGCGATCGCCCCCCAACCCTCAAGAACTTTGGGTTAAAAATCGACAATATATTATTAAATTAGGACTTTCTATTAAATTAGACTTTTACTTAAGTTAATTCGTCTTTTATTGTAAATAAAAAATAAAATTTTAATTTTTAATTTGAAAATGTGACGCGTTCTCTCGGCATACCCTCGTAAACGTCTAAACGTTTTAACAACAGATAGCGCTAGTGAAGCTTAGTCTAGAACATATGATTTTCAATACGTAATTTTGCAAGCGTAATATTCGCAGTTGACTCCGGAATTGTTCGTGTTGGAAGAATAACTACTACCTATATTAATTAATAAACCGTTTTTATAATAATAGCTTATTATAAAATTAATAATATTCTCTAGCGATAAGTGTTATCGAAACTGGAATAATTATTTATTAAAAAGTCTAATTTGCTACGAATCTTTATCATGTTACTGATTTCTAACGCAAGCACAGAAAGAACTTTTTCTGTTCTATGTTTTTACATACACGCACGTGCGCGCACACACATGCACATATTATATATATATATATATATATTTTACGTTATCCATTGTTTTTCCATTGCACTGACTTTATGAAGTTAATATATTACTATTGTAAGTAATTTTATCCACCATTAAGTGCAATGATTTTACCTTGAGTGATGAGGCACCTTTCGGTGCTCACACACTCAAGTGAGTGATTCGACAATGGTCAAGTGACCGAAAGGTGCCTCATCACTCAAGGTAAAATCATTGCACTTAATGGTAGATAAAATTACTTACAATAGTATTATATTAACTTCATATATATATATATATATATATATATATATATATATATCGCAATATGTATTCTTGTGTATTAATAAAGAACATAAGTCAAAATACAAGTACAAGAATTATAATTGAATTTACAATTCAAAGCTTTTCGTTGGCTAACAGTACCAACATCATCAGGAATATTAAACAATTAAAATTAACATATGTGCAAATTAGATCAAATAAATAGTTATACCAAATCAATTACGATGTTGTTAAAATTTTTTATTTTGCTGCCCTAACATTACAAACACTGATTATATTATCAAATTTAGATTTTACTTGTATTTGTTCATTTATCAACTCATTATTAGTATTATATTTATGTATTTCTAAAGCTTCATAAGTATATATATATATATATATATATAGTTTTGGTTGGTAAAGATAATTTAGTCTATTTCAAGACTACAGAGGGGACTCTTACCAAGGTAAGTCTGTCAGTCTCCTAGTCCAAAAAATCTATATATATATATATATATATATATATATATATATATACATAAGTTATATATATATAAGTTATATACAGTTATATACATAAGTTATATATATATATAATGCATCGATCGCCCCCCCCCCCAAAGCAAGTCGCTGGATACGCGCCTGCTGCCAGTATATTATCCAGCATTAAAAAAGTCTTCCTAGACAATGCTTATTTCTAGCTTATTTTTTTCTCCTTCAGTTTTAATTCTCCTCATTATTTGTCTACTATGTGAAAGAATTTAATTTTTGTAGCCAACCATCCGTTAAAATTATTCTTCTCCATTTCAACTTTATCGTTTTGCTCAAGTTTCAGTTTCATATGAATTTTTTTTATAATGTAAAAATATAGAGAAATAAAATTATATGAAAAATACATCACTTTTATAAATCTTTAACTATAGTTTCCTTCTTGTTCTCATTTCAGATAAGCTTTTAATAGACTAAAATAGCATCTAACCCATAAATAGAATGTTCTTCAGAAAATCTATTTTTTAACTATAAAGTCATTTTTTGTTTATTTAATGACTAGAATTGATAAAAGTATCTCTGACATCATAATTGTTTCTACATTAAAGATTTGATTAGTATAATCCATGCAATTTGTTGATTAAAGTCCTTCATTGTTACATTTGTAGACAATATGCAGTAAACTAATTATCTTAAACAAACAACAATTAAAATTGAGTGTGAAAACAATTACATAAATTTAGTAACATAGACAGTAATTAAAATCCATTTAATCTGTTTTTTCTCATAATTATTAACTTCCACATATTGTTGCGTGAAGTATTATAATTTTAAACTGTCTAGCAAATGACTTTTGTCTTTAATACTCTGATAACACTGATTTAACTAGCTAAGCAGATAGTAGCCTATAATAGTCTACACAGATATTAGGACAAACTACACCTATATTTTGCTTGCTAACAGAAGTAAAAGGGCTCCAGCTTAGGTCTAGTGTAAATTACGTTCGATGTGGAAGCTCACAACAAAACATTTTTTCATAAGAAATTTAATTTTCTTTATCTGTTTTTGCAAGTTGAAAAGCACATATCTATTTAAGAAACAGCTACATTAAACAATGACCCAACCTAGCCTAATTCTTTCATTTACGTACTGGAGTCAAAATTAATTAAAAATATTATAACATTACTTTAAAATAATATAATTTTTAATTTTATTAAATTAACAACTTTCAGAAGTTAAAATTTAAGTATAATATTACAAATTTACTAAGACAAAACGTTTTTATCTGTACTTGGCAATATTCACCAGAGTTTTACAAGTTCAGGAATTTCTTAGTTAAAAATAAAGTTAAAATTTAACTGATTATAACATACATTAAAATCCATAAGAATAATTTTAATATTTTACTTTCTTTTAAAAAGGATTCCTATTTAGATCTGCTCTGATAATGTCGCTATTGCAATCTTTCATACGACATATTTCATTCTGTCATATACTTGGGGCAAATTGTTACTAAAAACATTTCAAATATAGTAAAACTCACTTGTAACTACTCATCTACTATAATTATGTATTCAATTCTAGATGTATTAATAAAATATGATTAAACATTTTTCACATTTATACTAAAAATTATCATTTTTAATTGTAAATTTGATTTCAGTATTCCTTATATGCCAAATCTTTAGGTTTAAAGACTTTAAGTAGTACTTCTGTGATAATAAATTGGTCATGTACAAAAGTAAGTTAAATTCTATTTAATTTTTTAGGTTTGGCATTATACTTTAATCTACCACGTCATGCATTTGGAGCAGTGCAAAAGGTTCTATTCCCAAAATATTTTAGCCTTAACAGCTTTCTGAGTTTGGTAACACTGATTTCATATTCTCAGCTAAGTCACAAAACTGAGTGGAATTTCAACATCAAACTACAGGTAAGGATGATCACATTGAGTTGATCACATTTGATATATATATTACATTTCATAAAGGAAAAAATGTACATGTTGTTATAGGAAAAGAACAGGGGAACTCAGGGTACATATAATGAAAAACGTTCACATAACAGTCCTGGAAACACTTCGGTAACAATTTACTACTGGAGAAACATTTTGCTTGGATTCAATTTATCTGTTTCAATGAAACCATACTAAAATATGTGAGGGCTTAATTGAGTAGTAAAACTTAGTGGATTTGATGTAAAATGAACTAACAAATTGAACAAAGGCAGGTCTTAGACCTGTAACTACAGTAACTTTTAAATTGTCTAACAAATTACACAAAACTTAAGAGGGAAAACATGACATTTATAGATTTGAAGTACATATATCTGACTTACTCATTACTTTTTCCCTTGTGTAATTAGCGTTTCATTTTTCACATTTAAACAAAAGTGTTCATATAAGCATTATATTCTCAGGGTTTTCAGGTAAACAAAGATTCACACGATTTTAATTTTAAATATGCACTTTCATGAAAATGGTCCAAATATCTGAACAGATTTGAATTACATAGTAAGTCAGAGGATGGTCAGAGCTTAAGTTAGATTAAAAGTACTTGGAGGCATAAGACTATGCCGTATCAAATAAAAAAGAGAGATGAGGGAATCTGGAAAAAAATTAAAGATCTGTTGGTACTATTAACCCTAATGGCAGGGTGTTATTCACCAGTTGTTGTTAACTAACAGGTCTTGTCAGTCACATTTGTTCAAATTTAATGAGGTTTCCTCCTGTAAGAATTAACCAATGAGATAGCTGATATTATGGCTATTTTTTTGTACAGGTAAAACTTTTTTGCCCAATTGAAATTCTCTGACAACCACAGAATCTATCGAGAGACTCATAAAATAAAACAAAGTAATTAAAGATCTTGCTACTAAAAATTGGGATACTAAACACGGATTTCAAAACAAATTTGAACACAAATTTTAAAGACAATTTGAAAACAAATAACACACACACACACACACACACACACACCATATAAAGCGACTTAACAGGATTCCAGTTCAACATATATATCATGCATGTTTAAATTCTCATAAGAGAGCGTATTTTTTGTATCTGATCTTATGTCCTTATTGTAATCAGAAAAAATCTGATGAATTGGAATCACCTACTACTGTTCTTAAAGAGACTGAAATAAAGGCTTGAGAGATTCCTGAGCGAATTGGTAAGACATGATTAGATTGGCCTGAAAACTACCACATAAACTACAATGAAAGAAGCTCTTAGATAATTTCCATCATTACTTCTAATCATTTATGGTAATTACTCAAATATTTTCGACTAAAAACACTTGTACATATGTTACACTTTCCTATTTTTTTTTTTTTTTTTTTATTAACTTGGGAGCGGGTTTAAACTGCCCGAAGCACCGCTACCTTAGGTATATTGTACTTACCTCCCTGATCTAGTCAAAGAGCCCCTTCCCTCTTACCAGGTTTAGAAGTTTCCTGACTAGTGTTTTACCTTCAGCATCCTCTCCCAGAGCTGTGGGAGGTTGATACACCAAAGAGGTTGAAGCGCCTCTCGGCAAGTGCTTCACATCTATAAATGATGTATGTGGCGGTCTCCAGTTCTTGCCCGCATAATCTGCACACTGGTTCATCTTTGAAGATATTCGTATTATGCAGATGTATCCTTAGTCCACAGTGTCCCGTGAGTAGACCTGTGGCTATCCTCAATTCCTGCCTAGACAGATAGATGAGACTCTCCTGCAACCCCAAGGAAGGTTTCATAAGGGTTAGCTTACTGTGTCTCATTCCTTCAGCTCTGACCCAGTGCTTACAGTGTCTTTCAGCCATCCACCTTCGCACTGCAATCTTGGCCATGGATTTGGAAATACCTACCGCCGGCTCCGGTCCAATTAGGGGAGTTGAAGACCCGTCTCTGGCCAGTGCATCTGCAGCTTCATTTCCAAATATTCCCCTATGCCCTGGCACCCAACCTATCTTGATTTGATTGTGCCTTGCCAGGGCTTCTAGGTTATTTAGGCACTCCCTGACTATGGCCGAGGTGACCACATGTCCGTTTAGTGCCTAAATTGCTGCCTGACTGTCAAAGAAAATAGCAATCCGGGTCCTGTGTATTCCCCTTCTCGCTATCTCTCCTAGACAGGCATTTATAGCATATATTTCGGCCTGAAAGACAGAGGTTTTACCCTTGGGTTTTCACAATACACCCCCGCTCCAGTGTCGAAGTCCATCTTGGAGCCATCTGTGTACCAGATCTGAGCTCCCGATGACCATTCCACCCTGACCATTCCATCATAGTTTGGTGGGCCTGGTCAGGTGAAAAACGTCCGAGTAAGGTGGTCACTGCCCATCTCCAAGACAGGTTCTTTGACCACGCACTCAATACACTCCTTAGGTTGCCCTGCCCTCAACTTTACCCCCCCCCCCCCCACTCAGGGTGAAGCTGGCCAGGACCCGAAAGACCCACTCCAGGCTCTCCCGTGAGGAGCATACAACGTTTAGAGCCTCCCTCTCCAAGTATGCTGTCCTAAACCCTCTGTCCCCACTCTCCGTCTCAGCGGACAGCAGTTCAGAGAAGAACAGCTCTTCCAGCTTCAACGCCATCTCTTCAGAGAGTTGACTCTCTGGGTAGCTGACTGGGACAATGGCTAGCTTTTGCCGAAGGGTATCGCCGTATGAGCGCTAAGACCCTGCAGCATCCCCCTCTTGTCCCAGCTTAGCTTTCTTCTTTCCTCCCTCCCCTGGAGAGGGATTGGAAGTCGAACTCCTAGGCCTTTTGGACGTCCTGGGGTTTGGTGCTCGTAGTTGATTGCTTCCCACCTGTTGTACCTCACCCCTCACAACATCCAAGCCCTGGACATTAACATGCTCGGCTCGGTTTTGGCCTCCCCTGCGTTTGTGTGCTCAGGATTATTGTGTACTTACTTGGTCCATTAGCTTCCCACGAGTATGGGGGAAAGAATGGTCAACCAGAGCAGAGCCCCCACTACCCTGGCAAGACAACATACAATGAGGTTTTGTCTGGTTCTCCAAGGGGATCGTGTGCACCTGCATTTTATACCCTGCAGCCATTCATCCATCGGCATGATGCCTTCCACCTTGGATTGGGTATTCAGTCACTGACTTTGAAGCACACCCCAAGTTCAGGACATTATTAACTGTTGCTCATGGAGCGAACAGCCTGCTTTACTCTCTTTTGTTACAACTGTGTCGTTAGAGTAGTTTCCCGTCCATACTTCACAGCCGCATTGCTCTTGGTTCACCTGGGAGGTGAGAGTAGCATTGTGAGGACTTAATTCCCAACTACCCCAGTCCCCAGTCAGAGCAGTTATTTCTACCACACCCAACCGGTTGACTGACGAAGAGGGATAATTCCTCACCTTTGAACCATTTGCCTTGGTCCGGGCCTGCTTATTCAGAAACCTTCCAGAATCCTTATTCACAAGCAACCTACATATCTGTAGACCATTCCACTATCCGCCACCCGTGGACCCGCCCAGTTGCTAAGGCAAGCTATCTGGGTACACTTTCCTATAGTAGCACTTACTTTTTTATTATTGAGAACGGCTTATTCGCATTGTCAGCTCAGACCATGAGTGAACTCTTGGCTGTTTTAGGTTAGGGTGGGGGTGGGATATTAGGGTGGGAAAGTGTTACATACTGACATATCTGCAAGTTTTTTTAGTTAAAAATTAGTAGCTCAAGTGAATATGGAATGAAATAATATACAAATATTTTCATTATAACAAAATAACTTTTTGTCAAACTTTTCAGCTGAAGAAAGGTGATTCTAACAGTTACTTCAACCAATCAACTTCCCGTAAAAATACCACCGGCATATGCAGTTTATTGTGAAATATTTTTCTTTCATTATAGGTTATTGACTGAAACAATTTTTGGTTTAAAATTAAATTTTATGTTCCAGACAACAGTGCTTACTGTGTGTTTCTTACTGGAGCTTCTCATCCGTCTCTACATAGTGCCGTCTGTGTTGCGTCTCATCTCAGTAAAGACTGCTATAGAAGCAGCTGCTGGAGTTGGACAGGAAATTGGTTATTGTGATCCAGGACCACTCAGTCACTGTCCTTACTATAAAAAGCTACATTCTCAGTTTCGCCAGATACACATGGTGGTGGCAATTGGAAATATTGTAACAATGGCATGCACAGCAATGCATTTGTACAGCATAGCTCACCAATGGACTTGTTAGTCTTTTCTTAGTAATAGAATTAAGTAATGAACTGTGCCGAATTTTGTCTACTATAGTAATATATTGTAACTAATATTTATTTTAGTATTCGTGGATTGCCAGATTACAACTATCAAGTGCTTACAGTTTATTGAAAGAAAAAATTTAATGAATATGTTTGAAGATAGTGATATTAGAGACAAACTGTAAGTACTTATTTAATTAAAAGATTACATTTCAGTTTTTTGCATTTGATTCAATCTTATTATTTTAATAAAACATATGATGTCTAACATCTACATCGGTATTTTATTTTTGAACAAGAAAAGTGTTCATTAAAAATTTCAAATAGCTTTAACTTTTCTTTTTTATAAAAAAATTAATATTTTAATTTATAATTTTACTTTACTAAATTAGTATTTAATCAGATACCAGAGAGTAAACATTGATGTTTTTTTTACAAATAAAAACAATAATAGGGCTAGAAGAGTAAGAATCAACTCTTATTATCAAATAGAAAGCTAAACCCACACTGACAATTTAAACTTATTTCTAATTAGTTTGGGACCATGTTTAAGTTGAGTTAAACAGGAATAAAACAGAAGAACTTATCAGATATAATAAACAAACATTAAATCTTTGTTTTTTACACACATTAGGATATAGTAGGTAATTAAAACAATAAGGTTGTGGCACTCCAGAGTGAAAACTCATACAGCAGTGTCTACAGATATTTTGAACTGAAAAAAGATTTAATTTGCATAGTGAGAAATTGCCTAAATATTTATCAGATCTGCCTAAGAATGTTTTCATTAAAAAAATTGGTTTAAAAATACATACCTTATTACTATCAATATATTGAATTATTTGTATTGAGATTTATCAAAATTAAAATAAATTATTATACTTATTATCTGATTAAAACTTTAATAATAACCTCTTTCCTTAACAATGTTCAATAAATAATGTAACATAACCTATGTGTTAAAACAGTTGCATTACAACATAAGGTATAATATGAAATCAGCTGATATACGAAATCATATGTTATCATTTGATTCTCTTTGAGGCTTATACTGATGCCTATTAATTTGACTGAAATTATGATGACACGAAATTGTATGTTTGTAACCTTCAAATTAGTTGTTTTAATGTCACTATAACAGTTTTTACTTCAAAAACAAAATATTTGTCTTAAAACAAAAGATTAATGACAGAAATTCATATACATTTTGATTTAGAATAATTTCCAAAATGAAATGATGTAGTCTTGAAGCAATTATACATAATGTTATTCATTATTTTTATGAAAAAAATGTACTGAACTCTAAAAATCATCAACTTATGGATTTTTCTCCAGAGACACATTTCAGGGCATGGTTCAGAACAAACTAATTCAGGGCGTGGAAAAATGGTTTGAGATAAAAATTTAACTCAGAAAAGTCAATAATATTCTTTTCAGATAGTTTGTACAGATATTTAATTTTAGGTTTTTGATTCTAGAGCTGTTTCTTGTTCACCAAATTCATGCTTTGAACTATTTCATGCTTTCCCAGATTATAAAGTTCACCAGACTCATTACCATACTAAAAACACTAACTTCTGCTACGGAGCTTAAAAACAGTAATAGTGATGTTATTTTTATGTATAAATATATATAAGTGATCAGAACTTTATATTCTGAAAAAGCAAGAAATAGTCCTGAGAATGTCTCTAAGAAAATAATAACCATAAAATAATAATAAGATTTATTGTTTTCATTGTAAAATTATGGTAAATGTCTAATGGAATGTTAAACATAAAAACAATATAACTGATGCTCATATAGGATACTATAAAATCTATATTTTAAAGTATTTAGTTCTATATTTAGAATTTTAATCTGTACTTAAAGTATATTTTTTTATTTATTTATTACCACAATTACCAGTCATTCCCTGATTCGCCAACATTACAGTTTACACATTTTAGGGTATTCACATCTACTAGAGGGTTTTTTGGGTATATTTTTTTAAATTTTATTGTCAAGGTCTACATCAGCATTAGTAACATACACTATTGATAATACTTCAAGTAGATGGAAACACCGCGAAACATGATAAGTATTCTTGAATTTTGTAATCCATTACGTTCGGAGAAACTTAATTAATCACTTAAACAATGTTTATGGCTATCCGAACTTTAAACTTTGTAAATTTGTTAAAAATTACTGAGACAGAACGTTTTCTGGAGATCGCCACATAGCGATCGAAAATGCTCTGTCTTAGTAAGTTTTAACAAATTTATTTAAAGTTTGGATAGTCATAAACATTGTTTAAACAGTAAGTATGTTTGATGAAGCTAGAATGACTGATAACTGCACTAACAAATAATAATGACATCTTAGCAGTAAGTAAAAGAATAATACTATGAAATATATATTTTTTATTTTGTACACAAATACAACTTATAGTACGTAATTTTAAAATCAGTCTGTTAAAACAATAAGTATTAAGTTTAAACTTTAAAAAAATGATTACTTGCTTAATTAAGTTTATAAAATACTGAGATATAATGTTTTGGACCTCACTATTGACTGTCATCAATGGCAAGTAAAATTTTCACTAAGTTTAAAATTAAAAGTTTTGCAGCTTATCATGGTTAACATAACCCATGAGTAAATATTAAAGAAACTATCAATATACATTATATTTTAAAATATTGGTTATTCTCTTGATACAACTGTTCTTGGAGCTTAGCTTGTGAGGTTATGTTAATAGAAATAAGACGTACACAAAACTCACAAAGTAATCATTTATTAACTCATACGCATTTCAATGACAAAATCATCATCATCAGTGAGTGTTCCTACTATAAATTCTAACTTACAACTATTGCTGACTTTGTGGTTGAAATGCGTATTAGTTAATAAATGATTACTTTGTGAGTTTTGTATATGTCTTTTATTTGTATTATTCTCTTAATGTTTATCAATGCAATTAACTTATATTATCTATAGGCTATAATAATGTTTTTCAAACTCTTTAATGATGTATTCAGCTAACAAATATTAAAAAACCGTTACAGAACCTTTACATACATTTCACTAACACAATTACAGTGCAATTTCACTGTATTAGCTTCTTAGGAATGGTAGAACTGAACTCAGATGTATCAAACTGTACAGTAAGTAACCTAACTGTGTTGGTAAAGGTGCACAAGGCTTTGTAAATGTTATTAAATTTGTAGTTAAGGGTTTGAGATTGTTGAAATTATTGTTTCTGTGCACTATAGTTCCTTTTGGATATATATAATTCTAAATCAAGTTTTACACAATTAATAGAAAAACAATTTTAATTAGAAAAGCTAAAGAATCATTGCTTGTCTTTTTACTTTAATGTGCATTTTTAAAATTCTTATTTTTAATGATATTCAACGATTCTACTTAGTTATATCTCTTTATGAGATCATTTAAAAAAAAAACAGCTTTGTTTAAAAAAAATGTAAATTTGTTTTTCTTTAAACCCATGCATACCTATTAAATTTATATTCTTCTAAAAACAATGTTATTATTTATTTATTTCCATCTAAAATTTGATTTATCAATTCTACTAATGTTTAAGCATATAAAATTTCCTGAAATTAAATCTTACACTTTTGTTGTATTAGGCAATCGGCTTTTGAAGATATGACCTATTTGCATTTGAATTCCAAGGTTATAATGGACACAATACAGATCACTTTTAGAATAGTTCTATTTTTAAAAATGTTTAAAGTGCAAGTTTAATATATTTCTTAAATATTTCATTGTGCCTCTTATTATATTATATATATGCCCTTATTAAAAACATTTAATGATTTACTAACTAAATATTATTGTTTTTTAAAATCAGTTCAAATTTAAATTTTTAAGTTTTACTATACTTAATTAATACATAATTAAGTGAATACTTAAGAGCCTACTTGCTGTCGAGTTTAGAAACAATCATTTCTTTTATGAAGCTAAACCTCTACACCTCTAAGCCATGCCCTCAATTCACTTAATTATGTATTAATTAACTTTACTCTTGAAGTTTGTAGTCCATTACGTTCGGTGAATCTTAATTAATCACTTTAATATTAGTTTATGACTATTCAAACTTTAAATTTATGTAAATTTTTAAAAACTAACTGAGACAGAACGTTTTCGATCCCTATGTGGGGATCTTCATCAGTGTCTTATCCTATGCCTTCATCAGTGAGAAGACACTGATGAAGATCGTCACATAACATCAAAAACTCTGTCTCAGTAAGTTTTTAAAAATTTACAAAATGTAAAGTTTGGATAGTTATAAACTAATGTTAAAGTCTTTAATTAATTATAGTTTAATCAATGAATTCAAGATGATTACAAGCAACTTGTAAGTTTTATCGAAAACATGGTGGATAATTTTAGGACACACTTTGACAGTTTATAAGTAGTTAGTTGTTGAATCATTTTCATTTCACTGATTAATTCCTAAATAATTATTGTATAACTAAGTGAAAACTAAAGCAATGTTCTGTGCTGACCCTTTTCAAAACCCTTGTTTCATTGACAAACCCTATCTATTACTCTTTTCAAATAGGCTTTGTCAATGAAACAACAGTTTTGAAATGCATCAGCACGGTAAGTTGCTATAGTTTTCCCTTAGTTATAAAACAATTATTAATGATTACACTTTTGATATTAACTTGGCACAAAACAACTACTAACTGACATTTTTCAGCAGCCATGTTTTGCACTAGGTCAGCCCATTATTCAATGCTGTGAATCATGGACAAGACTGTTGCTCAGGTGTGAGTCTGTGTTGTGTTATTGTTCATAGAGTAGCTGTTAATTATGTGTTCAAATATAGTATAGTGAGTCCGTGACTCACAGCAATGAATAATGCACTTACCTAATGTGAAACATGTCTGCTGATAAATATCAGTAAGTAGTGGTTTCTTGCCAAGTTAATAACCAAAAGTGTAATTATAGAAAAACCTAAAGATGTACAACACAAAAACTGCAAATTATTAATGAGTTAGTTTATTTTCTAATAAATATCACAGTAATTCCATGAATCCTATTAGGATATTTCAGTGTAAAAGATATTTTTTAATGTGAGTTACAAATGAGAACGATTAAATTAAGAGTAAGAGTGAGGTTATTAAATCTCTTTAAAGGTTATGTAATAATGTAATTAAGTGTTTTGCAGGATATTTTATTTATGGATGTTTCGAAATTTCATATTTATCATTAAAAAAGCGTTCTCAGTAGGAGCTCTATGTTTATTGTTCTTTGAAAAAATATAGTGTTATAAATCATTGATTTAAAGCACTTGCGCAAACGTTTTTGTCTTTCAATTATTGTAATCTGCAAGGTTAATAACATTGCTAGTGTTCGCCTTTCGTAAGCAGATAAGTCTACTTGACCATATAAGTCTATCAGTAAGATTACAAACCAAGTTCAGAACCTTTTAATTAGAACTGGCTTATGTTCTGATAAAAGAGGAAACCGCCTTTGTTTATAATATAATAGATTTTAATATGTAGACTTATTTAGTTTCCTGCAAGAAAATTTGTTGTACTGTTTAGATTAAAACCAACTCCAGATGTATGAGATTTTTTAAATGTAATTGTAATACTACCAAATCCTTTGTTTTTAAATTTTTTTAAAAAATCCATGTAAATGAATTAAAATCTGTTTAAATTATGTTTTAAAATTATAACTGTACCTTGCTATTGACTCCTTAAGATCTTATAATTATAAACTAATTTCAGTAACTCAAATGTTTGAATTCATTCGGTGTCTTAGTACTTGAATATAGCTAAAACACTGGTGGAAAATTAAACTTCAAACTTTTTGTCTAGTAAGCAAACTCTAAATAAATTTAAAATTCAAAAATTCATCATAAATATTGTTCATAAATGAATCTGTCATGTAATTTGATTACATACATTTTGCAAATCAGTAAAATATTTGGTATGTGTGAACATATCCAGAACTCTGTAAAAGCCTACGTCTCATGGGAGAAATGGCAATAAAGTTAACATCTTCATTTTAACATAACTTCTAATAAATGTTTTTGTTCCGAACCCTTCCAGTCACATATGTTTTATCTATACCCTGAATGGTCTCTAAATTGAGGCTTTAACCCTCGAGGACTTGCGCAATGGTAATTATTCTCCCAGTGAGTTTCCAATTAAGTTTATAAAACAATTGCAAATCCTGAAATTCTTTCACCCCCTATATACCTTCTAATTGACTCGCCCTGTATCTATTTCTGTCCCACGTCACTTTGTTTGACAGTTTTTGTTTACTTATTATGGTTTGAAGTTATTGTTGAAACATCTGGGAAACCATCGCATTACCCGCGAGTCCTCATGTTACAATACTGGTCCCTCTAAATGAAGTCTATTTCTATTTGTATTTTGTGAAGATTTTAGAACTAAAGTTTGTTTCAATTTATAAATTAATTAATCTATTTTAAATTATCATAAATTCATATTTTGTCTTGGCGATAAGAGACGACACAAATTTTATACATCGCTTGTTACAAGAGAGGGAAAATAAGGTATACTCCGAGAGTGAACAAAGTGCTTACAGTGATGTTGATCAGGCTAGTGTTGTTCATAAAGACGTTGACCAAGATTTGGATTTAGGAATTGAAAATCCAGGTAACTCCGGTAATATAAATAATGTGAATGATAGTTGAGAGGAAAATTACGCTAAAAACTGTCACTTAGAACTGAACTTGGAAGATTACACCTCTGAGGAAGATGATTTACCTTATAGTGAACGGATTACTTGTTACTATGGCAAATCTAGAATAGACAAAAAAGGTAGAGTGATTGTGCCACCCACCAAATGGTAACGCAAACCAACCCATCAAAATATAAGATCCCCTTCGCGTAATTATATAACTCATTTGAAAGGTGTAAAAGGAGTAACAAAAAAATCAAATATATCCCTGAAAGCATGGAATCAGTTGTTTGACAATGACTTGATTCATTACATAGTGCCTTACACAAAGAAATATACACAGACCAAAAAGGGTAACTTTGCAAAGGAGAGAGACGAAAATGAAACTTCTTTTGAAGAAATTAAAGCTTTGATTTCGGTTTTGTATATTTGTGGAGCAGTGATGTCTTTGTACAAAAATTCTACATTCGACAACAGACAGAACTGGTTTGCATACAGTAACACATACAATGTCAAGACACAGATTCTATTTTCTCTATTGTGTTTGTAAACTACTCGTATTTTATTTATGAACTATTTTGTTTTCATGATTATTGTAACAAAAAACGTTTATTTACAATATAGGCTATAGCTTTATATTTGGCAATATTACAAACAAACATTTTAATTACAGGTGTGACTTTTGCTCTAAGAACTTTATTAAGAACAAAATGCTATGAAAATTGTGGGAAAAGTGTTTGTAAAGACCATTTGGTTGATGTATGTGAAGTGTATTCTGACGTATAAAAATGACAATCATATTGTATGTGTTTGTTCATATTTTTTATAGAATAACAAATATGTTTAAATAATTTTTTTGTTTATAACATCAATTGCTTTACTGATATTGACCTGAAAATTAGTTGGGGTAAAAAACTACCCCGCGCGAGCTCTGGTGAAACCGGTATTAGCTCTAGTCATCTAGGGTTAATGGAAAGTTCTTATAGTTTTTTCAAACTTTTCTATCTTATTATTAATTTTTTAATTCTTTATGATATCACAATTCTCAGTCTGAAAGTGGTCTTAGATACCAGTTAACTTTCATGAAAACTGAAACCTTGGTAGTTAGAACTTAACTATGTCTGTATTTTGCAGCACTATTTGTTTTTTTTATTCTGAATGGGTAACATTATTATCTTGATGTTCTTGAACGTTTTAGTGTTTTTGGTCAGTTTATCTGTACAGAAATATTCTAAGATAGTTAAAATATTTGATACCTGTTTACATTATTTCACCAAATACTACCTAAAAATCGTCTAATATCAACTCCACGTTCTAAACTTACCTTCACATAAACCCTGGACCACCTGTTCCCCATCCTCACCCTAATCAAAAAACAGGACAATTACAATCGGAGTTGATAATAGCGAACCCCTCAAAAAATGACCATCCTATATTAAACACAAACTAAGACAATATTTAAATAATACTTAACTAAGTGAAACATAAGGGCTTACTCGCTGACACATTTTGAAAAAATCATTCTGTTTACGAAGCAAAATCTTTACGAAGCTAAGCTTCATAAAATGAATTATTGTGTAGGCCCTTGTGTATTAACATAGTTAATTATTATAGTTTAATCAGTGAATTCAAAATGATTACCGGTACGATAAGTTAAAGCAACTTTAAAGAGTAAGAGCTACGATAGATAAATGTTTAAATATATGGTAAAGTGAATAACATATAGTAGAAGAGTATGTAAAATACAAACTTCTAGGTGAGTAGGGAATGATAAATGGCATGCCTCCATTTAAATTCACTCCATCTTTCAGATAATATATCCAAAGAGCAGTGGCTTGCCCTTCTTATTCTGTTCCAAGAAACCAAACTTACTCAAAATATTCACATTTCTATTGTTGTCTTATTTATATAATTTACCTTTGAAGATTCTATATTTGATAATGGTCTGCCCAGAAAAGTTATTGTTTACTTTATATTCTAAATACCCAATTTTCTCATTTCCATAGAATACATTTATTTAGTTTAATAATAAGGAATCAGATTTAGGGGAATCCATAACATAAAAACATGGTAAACACAAAGGTTATCATGAACTCTTTAAAAAAATGCATTGTTTTTAAATATCTGTGAATAAAGAAGTCAAAGAATGTGTTGATTTTCAATGATATTAGAGAATAAAATAATGAGATCAACATTTTTCTCATCAACTTGTGACTAATACATACATACTATTTTGAAAGAATGAAACCTTTTTTTTACTTGTTGATTCCATCTTCGCATGAGCTACTAGTTTCACTAAAAACACTTGTAAATATGTTACAACTTGCCTATAGTAGCACTTACTTATATTTGTTGAGGACAGCCATTTCTGGAGATGTGTCCCATTGTCACGAGTTACAGTCTGAGTTGAAAATGGGACACATCTCCAGAAAAGGCCATTCTCAACTAATATAAGTAAGTACTACTGTAGGCAAGTTGTAACATATTTACAAGTGTTTTTAGTGAAATGTCAGTCTATGTTATAAAAAAATCTATACAGAGCACAGTAGTGTAGTTATAATCATTAAAGAACAATAACCCTTGATACAAATATTTAAACTACTTTGATGTACATTTCACTAACGCAAATGATGTTATCATTAATGTTAACGAAATGTTCATTAATATTGTTTAAATATTTGTAGCAAGGGTTATTGTTCTTTAATGATCTATGCTGTAACCAAATATGACTGATATTTTGAACAAATTATATAGATGTTTTTTAAGCAATACACCAATTTCTTTAAGCACACATGGTGAAAGAATGTGTTTGCTGTTGTTTCAGGAACAAGAAAAGTTATTAGAGATTTTGAAATTTTGTTGGCGTTTAATTTTAATATTCTAATAATATTTTGGCAAAGCAATTTATGTAGTTATTTACAACGTATTCTTTGTTTTTTTTTCTAATCTTATGGTAAAAACATGAAAACAATGTCACTACCTTTTCTATTTATATTACAACACATAACTTATCTTTTTCTGATTCACACCAGGTAATAAAATTCATAAGAAACCATAAAACAACATCTACCTTGGAATGGGTAACAGTCTCTTTTAAGGAAATTACTGAGCTCGTTCTTGCTCTGGGGGTTTACAACAAGGACCAAGATTTCGCTCAGGGTCGCATCCAACTCTACAAGGAGGATATGAGGGATACCAAGGAAAAGGAGCAGCCTCTCTATTAAAATAAAATATTTGCTGTATTAAAATAAAATTGTAATTTTTTTTGTATTTTTTTTTAAATATGTATGTCTTTGTAAAAAATTTCTTAAAATAAACTCCCAATCTGTTGCTTCAACCTGATATCCTGTTATTGAGTCTTCTGCATAGGCGTGCAGTATACCGCACATCATTTCTAGGCCATGCAGAATATTATACTTACTACAAAGATTACCAACAAGCCCCTAACTCCGGTGTCTATAGAACTCTAGTCTTCATCATCAGTGCAACATTTTTGAAATAAAAATGGTCTGCAGTAATTGAACCTTATTAAATCTGCCCATTGTGGACTTTGTAAGGGTATTTGATTCCCTAATATTTAATGTGTTTAAGGTTAATGACAAATCACAGATCAATTCATGCTACAACAAACACACTCTACGTTTTGATTTTCTATCTGAAAATTCTATTGAAGAGCTAAAAGTTTGTTAATTTAACATCTAGCCATAATTGAAAGTTTTTATATTCATAAACAATACTTTTAACACCATTATATGTATGGAAGAGTTTGAGTATGTATCTGTGTTTTGTCTACATTAATTGTGATCAAAATATGACTTGTCTAGTAGTGCAATTTGACTTGTAAATCTTAATATTTATTGAGAATAATAAAATATATGTTTTTAATTATATTAAAAGCACTGTTTATGAATTTAAAAACTGTAGGTTTAATATTAGATAATGAACTTTTAGCTCTTGAAAAGGATTTTTTGATATAAAAACGAAACATAGAATGTATTTGTAGTAGCATGAATTGTTCTGTGATCTCTCAATAACCATACATTAAATAGTTATTAACAAATGTTAAAAAAGTTAATGTAAAAAATCCCTAATATTTCACAAGACATTGAATGCCATGAGGAATATAAACCCCCAGAGGGCTGTCATGGGGTAAATGGGTAGCAGAAGATTTTGACTTTGCAGGTGGCTTGTGCATTGTGTTTCAAAACATGAAGGAAAATTTTAAAAATACCAGATAAAGCTTGGTTTTAAAGTAAATTTTGGGAAATTGCAGATGGTGCTAGAGTATAATGATATCAACCCTCAATACCATCAACATCTGCGGTAAATTTTAGTGTTGTAGCAGAAATAAATCAATGGAATACCTAGGAACTATAATGGCTAAGATGATGTTGATGCTGAAACGATTAACAAAGGTAATGGTGTATTTATACAAGGGTTACATGCCTAACAACATTGTATAGTTCAAATATTCTACTTATTGTTCCCAGCAGTAATTCAATGATTTTAATATTCTTCTAATACTAGCCCCTGGGCTACTATGAACCTGCTGTATTTCAATCTCCTCATTAGCAAAGAGATTATTTTTTTCTTAAATGAATAATAACATGAAGGAAAAGAGCACATCGTAAATAAACTTTGAAAAACTAAAGCAAAGGTTTTGTTTTTGTATCCTAGTATTAACAAATCTTTTGTGTTATTCCTTATTTTTAGGTCCCAATAAAATCATGGATGCTTGTAATTTAAATGATAATATAGCATAATAGACGGAATTAATAAATACAATATAGCATTATACACAGAAGAACTAAACTTGAAATTTGTTATACAAATGTTAAATCAGTCCTTTCATATGGTTTTCACGCCTGGAACAAACAAATCTAAATTAAACAAGTTGAAACACAAATAAATAAATTTCCTCTATAATTTTTACCATTCCAGACAAATTCATAAATGGAGAATCATGGGTGACAGGAAATCAAGATTTTAATTTTGATGATTTTGGGAAAAGCAGGTACGCATGGTTGGATCACAGCACTACATAGATGGTTCCAACTTAGTTGGTGCTTGAATGGTCAATAGAATAACTGTAACTACCTTTGGTCAAATACATTATAAAAACTATGCAATATTTAAACATACAATTACATCAGTGCATTCGCCGCAACTAAAAAGAAGATAATTCGGAGTGGCATTCCCTGGATTAAGGCTGTGCTATTTTTCTGATGACCATCAACTCTGCGAATCGGCAGATGTAAAAGGCCTTATTTTTGGAAGATGGACACTATACCTACCATCTAACCCTCGCCTCATAATTGGAACCCTTCTAGGACTAAATGAGACCTTACCCATTGTGGTTTATGGACTAAGTCAAACAGCCAGGAGAATTTATTAGTACCTGGTATAAAGACTAGCCATAAATGTTGTCATTGTTTGATTGATTTGCTTGCTTCAAGAGAGTTTATTTTCTGATATTTTACGCACAAGACTAGACGTCTGTGCTTTTAAAGGGATATTTATCGACTCTTTAAACTTAAAACATAAATAACGAAAGATATTTATGGCCCACTGAGCTTCTGTCAGACATCTAAACATAATAGAACACTTCGGCAGTTTTTATGTCAACTGGAGTAAGGAGCTCAGTACAGTATATTTGTTTATTCAATGTCGGTCAGTAGCTATATGTGGTCATAAATATATGTAAATATTTGTGTATAATTAGTGTATTCTTGTCTACATACGAAATGAACAATAATGGTGGGAGCCTAGAATCTAAACCTAACTTCAAACCGTAAGTAACTTTACTTTTTACTTATTATGATTATAAATAATAATCAATTAAAAAATAATAAACTAACGTACAACATAACGAATAAAAAAATTGCACCCGGATAAAAAATAGAATATTTAGTGATTTATAAATGAGAATTGATGGGAGGAATTAATTCGTACCTGTTAGTGTCCGCGGCGTGGATGTAATTAGATCCACATTGGGTAACTACTGAGGTTGAAGGTTATGGCGCATATAACAATGCAACTTTTAACATTAAAGATGTTAACCGAAGGTGTCTCGCGTGTTACAGCTGATAAGCGGGAAAAGTATGTGAAACATGTGGTGGACGTTGAAATTAGACAATATTAATTGTAGACATCGAGCCATTCGTCATAGCTGTTGACGACAGTTCCTCGTCGTACTCCTCGTCATCGGAATTCGGATTTTGCAGATCCCTTAGACATGGAATATTATCATGGTGTCTAAAAACTTGTAGCATAACTTATTGAATAGTTTTAGCTCTTTCATTAGTCTTCAGCAGTGGCGGACTTCCCATTAGGCACGTGCCTATGGGCGCAGCCTCGAGGGGGCGGCAGGCGGCAGCCGTTTTTTTTGTACCGATGAGTTTTAGTACCTAGTTAAATTTGGTGAATGTCCTAATGTGAACCTCAGTTAAATCAGTAGCGGATCTAGCAGGGGGCGCCCCCCTGAGATTAGAAAACTTCCTTTTATTTTATTGTATTTTAATTTTAACGATGGAACCAAAATATTTTTTTAATTTTATTTAGAAAGAGTCTTTAAATAATATCTTATCTATATTTCTTTGAACAGGCATGAAAACGGATTCGTATGGTGAAAAATTAAAAAACATTATATTACGTTGGGACGTTTCCATAAATTCGCGAACGGGGCGCAAAGGGGCTGCCGGCCGAATTGTGCCTAGGGGCGGCACCATGGCAAAGTCCGCAACTGAGTCTAAAATTCTCTTTTTCGAATGATTAAGTATACCAGTATTATACGTGTCACTGTATGATGCCCAATTGCCGATGCATGACTGTGAACCGGACTCATAGCTTGCCGTCCTGTGCACGTGTTCACCTCGTGATAGTGTTTACATCTGCTGCAAACATATTCTGAACCGACAGTAGCAGTATTGTGAAAAGTCTTGATAACGCTAGGGCGACAGGTTCTAGAATGTAATCCACAAGGAAGAAACGAATGTGTGAACCTGGAAGGAGTCAGGTGATGGGGAAATGAGGGAAGAGGGTTAGAAAAAAAATATAGTTAGAAATAAAACTGATGGCCTAACCATTAAAAGAACTAACGTTAGTATGCATGTAATGCAAACGAATGCCCTATGTTCTTTATTCATGTCAAACGTTACACGTCAACGAATTTTGGAAGTTAACACAGGCTAATGCATAAGATTTCATAATTACTCGTGTTACTTTTGTCTTCTATACAAAATATTAATAAAATGTAGCAGTGAGGGTACAGTGAGGGTCCTCGTAGAAGGACGGTAAAGTCCGTTTTAAATTTTTTATGGTTATAAAATTAATTTTCAACTCACCCGTCTTGAATCATACTTGAAATACAGAAATTCATATAGGCCTATTGTATATTCAGTATGTTTTGTATGTAGAGCAAGTTGCCAGTAAACTAAGAGGTGTAAGTAAATGTACATAGGGTTTATATAACATCTGTAAAAGTTGAAGTTGCTTGTTGTAATCCTCTTGAATTTATTAATTAAATTATTAGTAATTATTGCGTAACTGAGTGAGTACTTTTGAACTTACTTGCTGACGCGTTTCAGAATAATCACTTAGCCTACATCGCCTAATCAATATGCCCATGCAAAAAGACTATAATGAAGAACGTATACAATAAAATACATCGCTTAAAATACGGCTACCAACATACAATTATAGATACATACTCAAGAATATTAAACATAAACAACACCATCAAATACCCACACTGACACCCACACTAAAAATAATTAATACATACTTCAACAAACAAAGTAAGTGCTACTATAAGCAAGTTTATAAACATTTAAAAGTATTAGTGATAACTAGTAGCTCACGTGAAGATGGAATCAACAAAAATTAATACATATACATCCCTTACCACAACAAGGTAAGTGATTACTACAAGGTAAGCCATTTTCAAATTAATGAAGTTTTTTATTTCCTTCAGCTCAGGAAATCTATAAGATATTTTCAGCTAGAATAAATTTTTATTGAATTTGTTTTGTAAGCATTTTTTAAATAAACTAACTTGATACTTTTTAAAGTTTTAAGTAGAAAATAGTTTCTTTCGCTCAATGCGCATGCGCGTATTTCTAAGACGTAACTTCAATAGCTGATAACTTTGTTACAACCCTTTTAAGGCTTAAGTAAACCACTGGTTGGTTTGTTGTCTCACCTGTATTAGTGATTCACTGCAGATGATAAAATCACAGACAACGGATGTGATAAAAGCCAACAAAACCTGAGACCGGAAGTCTACAAAGACCGTTACATCCACAGGAAGTGGCTCCTGAGCGGCATACTAAGTATTGTCTGCGGGTGCGATGCGGTTCTGTACAAAAGTCAATGGTTTTAAGATTTTACTACATTTTTAGGAACGTTTAATTCGAGCAGTTTTGTAATGCGAAGAAAACGTCGAATTAATTCAGTTCCGAAAATGAACTGTTCATTAAAAATTAGTTGTAAGAGAGAAAATAATTTCTAATTGTTAAAGTTGCGTCCACAACATGCGCCCCGCAAAGATCCGCGCCTCAAACAGAGCAGGACAGCACGAATCAATGCCAAACAGAACCAACCATTCGTGGCTGCGTTCGTATACTGCCTATACGGTGATTCATAACAATAACTGGGTCAAATTCGAGTTCTCCATTATTGCTTACGCTATTAAAAAATACAATCTAAACAAAATGAAATTGATTTTAAATGTTGCCAACCATAAATAAA
This sequence comes from Prosapia bicincta, assembly GCA_036971475.1. Classification (NCBI taxonomy): domain Eukaryota; kingdom Metazoa; phylum Arthropoda; class Insecta; order Hemiptera; family Cercopidae; genus Prosapia; species Prosapia bicincta. The sequence continues at coordinate 211,119,324 of JBAIZL010000004.1, forward strand.
TGTTTACAGTTTGGAAAAATCCAAAATAACCTCTATTTACCAACACAAAAGAAGCTATATGACATTAATGTTTTTTTTATTAAAACGAGCACTGTTTTTTACTACATTCAATTAATATATAGGCCCTATACCTATTTTATAACCTAGCAACAAAGTAGGGTTAGGTTAGGTTTTAGTTGATAGAATTATCAAGAATAGAAAAACTTGATATAGGAGAGTGTTTCTAAAAAAGGTTATGCTTGTTTTGCGATAATTAATGTACGTTTTACCACTACTGTTTGTTACGAGTAAAACAGTTTTCTAGAATGTGTTTGTGAATAACATATGTAAACACGAAGTTAGGCCAATGTTGTTAACAGTTACCGAATCGTATAAATAAACATTTAATTTACCATAGTCTAATTAATTGGCCACCATTGTTTATTCAATTCCTTCTATTAGTTGATACTCTCCTTAATTGAATTTCCAACCTTTAATAAAAACATTTCTTATTCATCCACTCAAGTTCAAATACATTTTTTTAAACTTATAGTGGATGACAACTCATTCAGTTTTTTTTTCAAATATTAATTCAATCATTGAATTTAATAATAAATTAACTATAGTTTTATAAGGAAGAGACAATATTTTCACAATAGGAAAATAGTATGCAATATAGTTTATTTCGTCCCATTTAACTTAAAATAAGTGATAATATATGATTTCATAAAACAGCTGATTTTAGGCTATATGTTATATGGTTTTACAGGTTTATAGGTTAAACAGCTGTTTTAACACATGTATTATGTTACTTTATTTATATACATTGTAATTATTTAAATAAAAGTAACTCAAATTAAATTTTTCTCTGTTGACCTAAGTAGGAATTGACTTTAAAACATTACATTGTTTATACTACTTGTTAAAAACGAGTTTAACACGGTGATTGATTACTAAGTTTGGAATTTATTTAAGTTAGGAACAAGTTTAATTAAATCATTTTTTCACTTCTGCGTTATTATAACCAGAAAAATGTTACAAAAAGCATTTAAAACTCAAACCTTTGCCTAGGGGTGTATAATAATTAACTTCCCGCCAGCCCTCGGAATGTCAATACGAATTCCCAAGACATTTCCAACAGGCCTTTCTCGAAACCCCTGACTTCTGAGTCTGTTTCACACATGCCTTCTTGTTGGACGCCCACTTCTTGCAGGTCATTGTGTAACTAAAACCCAGGCGCCTTTCACTTTTTTGTTCAAGAAATCGGCTATTATTAGTTGTCAATACATGTCCCCACTTTGTGACAATGAAAGTATTTACACGTTTAAGCTTAACCGACCAGCCGGTCTTATAATTTATGTAAATTTATGAAAAGCCCTGAGATTTAGCGTTTCCGCACTGAGCGATTTTCATCTGAGTTTTTGTCGGCACCTGGGAACGTTGTTGAGAGAAGCGGTAGCGGTTTTAAAACTAGTGTTTTATAGACCTATTTGTTAAAAATATCTATGTGATTTGTTTATATTTGTTGATTCCATCTTCTATCACGTGAGCTACTAGTTTTCACTAAACACTTGTAAATATTTTACAAACTTACCTATAGTAGCACTTACTTATGTTTGTTGAGGACGGCAGTTTCGGGAGATGTGTCCCATTGTCAACTCTGGGTTACGGTTCGAGTTGGCAATGGGACACATTTCCCGAAACAGCCGTCCTCAACAAACATAAGTAAGTGCTACTATAGGCAAGTTTGTAAAATATTTACAAGTGTTTTAGAGAATTGTTCATTTAATGCTTTATCTTGTGTTTAGTATGGTTATAAATTTCACATTGTTCTGGTTTGTTCAGTTGTGGTTATTTTTTATTAATGGGAAAACTTCTGTTACGGTTGAATCTTTTGTATCTATTATTTGGTTAGTACAAGGCGAGTCGGTATCATATAATAGAGTGTAGAAGTATGTGTTCTTTGAAACTGTATCCAAAGCCTGTATTCCCAATGTAGAACTGCTACAGCCTGTACAGTATATTGTGTATATGCCTGGGAATCGGAGTTTATATTTTATATTTATATTGCATTTTTGTTTGTTGTTAGTTTAAAATGCTATCCTGTGCCTCATTTCTTTGAACATTGATTGGTTTACTTTTGGTTTGTTTACGATCGCACGGAAACAACAATACGAGAAGAAGAAAAAAATTATCAAACTCGCATACATAAACAAACAAGACCACTAAAAAATTCCAAGAAACTAGCATACAAATTAGAATTTAAAACTAACAGCTAACTAAAATACAACGGAAACAATTAAAACAAACAAAACGTCTTTAAAGGCTATTCCTAGTCAACAAAGAAAAATTGTATTTTGTTTTTTTTTTCTTAAATAATTACAATTAATATAAACATGAATGTACATATGGCAGAATCACAATATTAACTGGCAAATTAAAAAGTGAAATTAATTATTAAAATTAGTTAATTAAATTTAATTAATGAATTAATATTGTATTAACATCAAGTGTCACCACTACAAGTTTTTAAAAAAATGTATTTAAACTTGAGTGGATGAATAAAAATTATTTTATTAACGATTGAAAATTTGAACAAGATATATTTAAGGAGAATGTGAACTAATAGAAGGAATTTGAAAAAGATATACTTCAAGCAATATTACAAACTAAACTGTACTGTAACAAATTCTCTCAACGTAACACATAAAAGCACTTTAAAATTAAACATACAACGAAAATAACAACACATTAAATAGAAGAACCCTATTAAAATCACTTACACGTTTTGATCACATCATAGAAAATCTGACTTTAAAACTGTTCCCACCTAACTCAACAACGCTTCCAGCTGCCAGCCTTGACACTGTAGAAAATAACTGACTTGAAAAATGTTATCAATCAGTTTTTCATGTTACCATAAAAATATTGGCAAAAACTCCAATCCCACAAAAAATTATAAGTTATCTAACATTAAAACCTTATGTACATTTTGATGACTGTCACCATCATCAAAAGGTCCTTTTGTTCAGAATTAGAGTTCAGACTAGTGTGTAAATTATTGTATTTTAGATTGTAGTTTTGTAATAGGATCCTCTCTGATGATGACGACTTGGTCATCGAAACGAACATAAGGGTTAATCTGGGTTTAATCTTGGGTTAATTTGTAATATTAGTATCTATTTATTATTTTTATGGTATTTTGGATTTTGCCAATATTTTTACTGTAATATATTTTACCACCGTGTTCTTGATATTGTATAAGTTATTCGTAAATTTAAGAATTATAATTTCGATAAATCGTTAATTGTTAAATATTATATTAATTAAAACAACCTCTCACCACAAACTCAACAAATTTTATTTTAACCTTATGTACATTTCGACTACAAAGTAATCATCTTCAGAGGTATTTTTACAAATACTTTATTTGTAAATATACCTCTGAAGATGATTACTTTGTAATTAAAATGTACATAAAGTTAAAATTAAAATTGTTGAGTTTGTGGTGAGAGGTTGTTTTAATTAATATAAACATTTACGCCACAGTTGCTTTAAGTTGTTGTTAAATATTATATTATACTTTTAAAAATATTTTATTTTCTCCGATACTTATAATTTTCACAAATGCTAGGCTCATGAATTCGACAAAATAAGTATTAAAACTATTCTAAACACTCTCATGAGTGCCGAACACCTTCAGGTCTGCACAGCCCTGGACCAGGATTATATCAGTCCCGCCTTCACGGAAATCCATCCTTACTGGTCAGCGCGACACCACATGGCTCAACTGCCAAGGATGGCTACTAAGTAGGCCTACTATTCTTAAGACTCCTAACGTGTCGTAAAATTCTTTTATTAAATACGGGATTTCTTCACAATTTGTCAACAACTACCTTACCATTTGTATTCCTGTAAAGGTATTTATAAACCCCTAAAGCAGGTTTTTAAAGTGATAACTTCTTTTTACACGCGGTGAACAAAACACGAGATTAAATAATTAATTTCGTGTCAGGCTATTTCTGAAATGCATACCTTACATACATAGGCAAACTTATCTAAATGTAACATATGATATCATGTAACAGCTGATTTTGTGTTATAGGTTATGTTGTAGAACACTCGTTTTGCTCGTATATTATTATTAAATAGATTTGAGGAGTTAATAAATATATATGAATTTATTAAAATTCTGATAAATCTCAATAGAAATAATTCGATATAACGATAATAGTTAGTTATGTATTTTTAATCGAAGTTTTTAAAAGAAAACATTTTTAGAACTGTCTTTATATTTTTTAAAGTTTAATACTTTAATTCTGATTTGAATTGTTGTTAAAAACATTTGTATTCAGCAAACATCTAACACAAGTTTTTTGTTACCTTTATTATTTTATTATTAACTACAACAAATATTTGTTTTTATTAAATAGATTCCTCTAATAAATATGTAAAATATGAATGAAAAATGTCTTAAAATTGTCACCTTTATTTGTGGAATCTATTTAATAAAGATTTATATTTATTGTAGTTAATAATAAAATAATAGTTCTATTGAGATGTCTAACTTAAATCTTAACTTTTCTTAGCATAAAATATTTTATTTGTTACCCACATTATTAAATTCCTTATATTATCTCACACTCTCCTGATATATACCTTGTACAAATTTTCAATCTATATTAAAATACGTTTTTTATTCATCGAATAAAGTTCAAATACATTTTTTTATTATTAACTACAGTAAATATTAATCTTTATTAAATACACTCCTCAAATAAAGATGTAAAAGTTTAATAAAAAATGTATTATATTCTACATATTTATTTAAGAAATGTATTTAATAAAGTATAATATTTATTGTAGTTAAAAATAATGGTACTATTGAGGTCTCTAATTTAAATGTTTTCTTTTCTTAGCACGAAATATTTTATTTGTTACCCACTATTTTATTATTTTTCTGTAGTTTATTTGGAAAATACCATATTATTTTATTTGTTATTGCAGTTATTTTTATTAATAACTACAGTAAATATTAGTCTGCATTAGTCCTCAAACAAATATCTGAAGATTGAATTAAAAATGTATAAATTCATATCTTCTGCAATTATCGTTGAAACGTTTGCCAAACTCTTAGCTCTATTTTGTTATCACTTCTGTCGGGACTCATCCGAGTGCCAGAACCATATTTGTTTACCGTTAATGTTATGGTAACAGTATGCGACACGTGTCTCTAGAAAGAGCCTCCGACATGTAAAGTCGCATAACGCTCGCTTGAAGGCTTGTTCTCGTCACAATATTAACGAAGCGTGAAGGTTAGTTAGAAGAGTATTGTTGAATAATGACGTCACATTCATCACCATGCGCTGACTTAATTGCTGCCGGAAGACTTTAACGCAGTAGAATAGAAGTTAACCAGTATTTTGTGCGTATTGACGAAGTATATTAGACGAATAACAAAGGGACAAAACTGAAAGCGAACTAAATTGAAAATTTAAAAAACTTGATTAATAAAATAACTTTACGACATCGAATAACAGCATTTAAAATAAATAATTTTAAGTTTAACTTTTTTGACCCAACTGAAAATAATTAAACCTTTATCAAATATCTTTATTTAATTTTATCATTATTTAGAAATAAAGATAGTAAATAACATTAGGTCGTACCAGGCGGAAATGGATCTCATCACATGGCAAAAGGCTTAGAAACGTATAAACTTGACAGTGAACCTCTAAGTTCCACAAGTCAAAGGAGGTAAATATAGCACCAAAATGTCGCCGTACAATTTTCCGATGGAATATTATTTTATCGTTATATCCAACAATTTAAAATACCTTATACCAGCTAGTAGGAGTTTTCTTCACAAAATATTTAATCATAAAAACCAAACCCTATTGAAAAGAAATATATACCAAAATTTACGTTTCGTAAAAAACATAAGTGACTTGACTACGCGCTAGAAATGATTACTAAACTATATCTACATTGTAGAAACTAGTATGAAAGAATTAAAATTTAAATAATTTTATGAAAAAAATAATATAGGTAAATGATAATTTGGTGTAATATATAGTATATACTCCATCGTTAACGTATGGGGGAAATAATTTCTCTCTGTGACTTTCAGAGTCAACTGAATTGATGGTCGAAAATGGGGACATGTAATTAGTCCTCGAAAAGTCGACTAGCATATATACCAAAAAGATCCTTGTTCAAGTACATTAAAGTGTAAGTGATATATATGTATATAAATATATATGATTTTGTATGTATGTATATGACCCATTGGACCGTTTCGGCAAAACCCGCCCAACTTTCGTAACAACCATTCTCTAGCGAGCTGTCACATGCGCATGCGGTTAGTATCCCTACCATGGATGAAAGAATCGGGATAAATTGCTCATCTACCATGCTGACAAGCTCTTTTCATGGAAAATCAGGAGGTAGTAAAATGGAACAGTAAGGTAAGTATCGAGCATGAGTGTAGGACCCTGGGCGCTAGGATATTCTTACCAAGGGACAAGAAGGACGATTACTTTACAGATACCTAGTTATAAAAGCTATTGTAGAAGTCGCATGCTCTTTTTCTTCTACAGCCTGCTCGGAATTGAAATGGCATGCAAAGCAAAATTAGTACTTCCGTTGGGGCTAAGCTGCATCCCTTGGGATGTCCCAATTATTTTATATAAGTTATATATATATATATATATATATATATATATATATATATTTATATATGAATTTCACCCGGGGCTGGGCCTCTAGAACTCCCAAAGCCCACGTGGCACCCAACCTCTAGCGAGCTGCCTCCATCTTACATGAGCATGCTGTTAGTATCACTACCGCGCTAAAGTACACGGCTTGATTGCCCATGTACCAAACTCATAAGCTCCTTATATAGCAATATATGGACCAACAATTTTCAGTGCTCTTTCTATGAAAAAGTAGCATAACTGTAACTAGACCCCTCTAGCAGTAAAAAGTACATCTCGTACCTATTTCTGCTCGAAACTCAATGTCTTAAAACATGATGGTTGTGCTACCCCGTCTCAATTTTTCTATAAATTAAACAAGGTTTCCAATTAAATGTTTTTAAAGCTAAATAATTTTACGTTGTTAATCAAGCTATGATTAATGAAGGTGACATGGTCCAACTATTACGGTTTCACCCGCTCTTCCAGAGCTACTCGAAACTAGTAGCCGAAACTTCAATAACCCCATCAGACTGGTTCGATCCTTTGCCCACTCTTCGTTGGCCCTACTTGGTCCTAGACGGACACAACTCAATTCGTTGGCCCTTGTGAGCGTTAAATAACAGCACACAGTACAACTTATTTCATCTTTTGTAGCCCTTCTCTGACAAATGGACGCAAATCTTTTCGTCTCGCTCGCAACTGTTATGCCGGCTTCTTTTGGCAAATCTTCCCCGAACCGCTAAGCTATGAATAAGATTACTCTTGGAAAAAAGCAGACACGTTCCTTGTCACTACGACCAAAACTGAGACCAGAGATAAACGTTGACTCCTATAGTCCGAATGGTAAATTCTGTTTTCTGGACCTCTAGCTACTTCCGACCTTTTCGGATAATCACAGCCAGTCCTTGCACCCGCCAGCAGCAGTTTCTTAATACGTAATTAACATCTACACTAGGTAGGCTATATTAACTTTTTTCAATAATTTTTCTTTCTTTTTTAATCAAATTATATCGTGTTTAGTATCGTTCTTTTTCCTTTTTTACGAATTTAGAAATGTTCGATAAAAATTTAGAAACTTTTGTTAGAGTAAGAAAGTTAAATTACTTAGTGAGGATGCTAAAACGTAACCTATTAAAGACAAATCTGCGGGCGGCTGCGAGTGACAAAGTATAATCCGAGCCAGCCCCAGGTAGCAGCCTGTCCACAAGACAGGTTACATCATACAGACTATTGGCTGTGAATTTTATTTTACATCATCCTCGTAGCTTATACGTGCTTTTCGATTCACTTTTTGCATCATCCGTTCGTTATTTTTTTAAAACTCGGCCATAAAACATGTTCACAGATTCATTAGCGCCTATACACGCGCGCGAGCACCAAAGTAGCAACAATAGGAACAAAAGGACGCCATAGTTAAATTGCGTTGCATAGAACAATGAGCACCAACTCCAAGCATGACAGAATCCTGCCTTAAGCGTGTAAGAATGTCGGGAGTCGTTGACCCAAGTCGGATTTAACATAATGTAAACTGCATCTACTCAGAACAAGTCTAAACGCCATTGCGCCGTTTTACATTTAAACTCATCACCCGTCATGGTGTAGCAGAGCTAAAATGTGAATTCCGTTGTTATTGTTTCGTCATTATTGAAGTTTTGTAAAATGTTAGTCCATTATAGTTTTTAACTTTTACGTAAAAGTTTGGGCGGAAAGAATTATTAACATCTATTTAAAGTGAAATATATCCCCATGGTATCTCTTATACCTGAAGTGAGGGGCAATAGGAGTTTGCTAGTGCCGTGTCGCTTTCCGGAATAAACAACAACAAAAACACTTACTTTTAGTTTCCTACAGTATACAAATATTTGAAGATGATCAACTCGTTATAGCACAAGATACGAAGATATTGGACACATGACGAAAACGTTAATCGAGGTACATCGAAAATGGAGGCTGGAAATAAACATAAGAAAAGCAAAATAAATGTGTGTCGGCAGGACAACAGGACCTGTCGTAGGAAGAAGGAAGAATAGTTCGGCATTGTGACACACTAAAGATCCTGGGTATGAGCGTTAAAAAGGAAGGGAGTGTATACGAGATTATCGAAGAAAGAACAACCCGGGAAGGAAAGCAATTACTCTTCTTAGTGGTAACCTTTAGGGTCAATCAATAATAAACAACACAGGATGTATGACACAACTGTCAAATGTTGGCATCTAATTTGGCAGATGAAGAACAAGTACAAAACAAAACTTGAGGTAGCAGAAATGGAGGCATGCGGGAGGAAACACTAAGACCAGAGAGACAAACTAACAGAAGAATAAGAGAAATCGTGGACGTAAGTAGTATAATAATAGACGATATTTGTACCCAACGATTTAGATGGTGTGGATACCCAAGGGGATACTATTGCATCCCGTGTTACTATATGCGCAATAGTCTAGAGCCTTCACTACAGTTCTTTAGTATCCCTGCAACCCGGTATCGGATACAAAATTATTCAGCTGCGATATACGATAACAGAGAAAGAATTAGAAAGTGCAATAATAAGAGCGGTGGTATCGTATCAGGGCATGATGTTATATACATAAATGTTAAATGGAGAGTAACAAATTAGGACAACGAGACTAGTAAGTCTGCCCCAATAGACGAATTCTATCTAACATCTGTGTAGAGCAATCTGTGGGTAGCAAAAATGATTTGAAAAAGAATGAGCTTACCTATTCTTGGAGTATTTTACATACCAATTCAGCAAATGTAGGGGACTTTATGATTATAAAACCTAGGCAGGATTTTGACAAGGTCAGTCTGGAAATAAACTTCGAGAAGGCGGAATGCTCAACAATCCGTGAAGGAGACGTAGGAAACCAGGAATTATATGAAGATATAACTATTAAAGGAAATAGCTACTTTAAATTCTCAGGAGGTATTTATGTATTACAAAAAGAAGTAATTGAAGGGAAACATAGATTGAGCCAAGGTAGATTGGCTCTACGACAAAAATTATATAGAGAGTGGTCATAGTGACATAAACTGAAATAAAAATACAAACTGACTGAAGTCACAGAGCCGTAATGACGAATGGTGCAGAGAAAGGGATGTTAGTTAAAAATGAGTGATGCTAAAGTGGACTAATACCAATGATGAATGTTAGGAAGGAGTAGTGAATATGACTGAGATTAAGGTAGAAACAATAAACTCCTGATGTAAGTATGAGGTGCATTATATCTTCTTGTCTGCACAGTAGAGTAGGTACAGAGAGAGGTAAAGTCTGCCCTATGAATAAGTTTACGTAGAGACAACCTACTCTACATCGATGCCATAAAGAGGTGTCTACTCGCTGTAAGAAGAAGGATAAGGAAGGGAGATGGGATTGGTAGGACTAGGAAAGGACATAATCGTACTATGAAAAGGGGACAGGTTTTAGTATCATGGAGAAGGCATTAGAGAGTAGAGAGGTGATCGGAAACAGAATAGGTGTGAAGAGAGATGCTATTAGACGAATAGATAAAGCGTAAAAGTGGCATAAGTATGCAAGAAGCTGTGAAGTAAAAGGAATGCAATGGGTAACAGAAGAAGATGTAGACTAGAAATATCATGGAGGGGCGAGATCGATGAAGATATAAAGGAACCTGTAGGATTGTGATCATGTGTTAGGAGAATTATACCTCGTTATAATTGTTTATTAACTTTTAATGACCACAAGTAATACCAAAACTCTAGCAAATTACTTGGACACAAGTCATAACAAAACCCTAGAAAATGGCTTGGGCACAAGTCATAGCAAAACCCTAGAAAATTGCTTGGGCACAAGTCATAGCAAAACCTTAGAAAATTGCTTGGGCGCAAGTCATAACAAAACCCTAGAAAATTGCTTGGGCACAAGTCATAGCAAAACCCTAGAAAATTGCTTGGGCGCAAGTCATAACAAAACCCTAGAAAATTGCTTGGGCACAAGTCATAGCAAAACCCTAGAAAATTGCTTGGGCGCAAGTCATAGCAAAACCTTAGAAAATTGCTCTGGTCATAACAAAACCCTAGTAAATTGCCTGGGCACAAGTCATAACCAAACCCATAGAAAATTGCCTGGGCACAAGTCATAGCAAAACCTTAGAAAATTGCTTGGGCACAAGTCATAACAAAACCCATAGAAAATTGCCTGGGCACAAGTCATAGCAAAACTCTAGAAAATTGCTTGGGCACAAGTCATAGCAAAACCTTAGAAAATTGCTTGGGCGCAAGTCATAACAAAACCCTAGAAAATTGCTTGGGCACAAGTCATAGCAAAACCCTAGAAAATTGCTTGGGCACAAGTCATAACAAAACCTTAGAAAATTGCTCTGGTCACAACAAAACCCTAGTAAATTGTCTGGGCACAAGTCATAACCAAACCCATAGAAAATTGCCTGGGCACAAGTCATAGCAAAACCTTAGAAAATTGCTTGGGCACAAGTCATAACAAAACTCTAGAATATTGCTCTGGTCACAACAAAACCCTAGTAAATTGCCTGGGCACAAGTCATAACCAAACCCATAGAAAATTGCTTGGGCACAAGTCATAACAAAACCTTAGAAAATTGCTCTGGTCACAACAAAACCCTAGTAAATTGCCTGGGCACAAGTCATAACCAAACCCATAGAAAATTGCTTGGGGACAAGTCATAACAAACCCTAGAGAAGTGCCTGGTTCATAACAAAACCATAGCAAATTACTTGGGCGAAAGTAATAACAAAACCCTAGCAAACTGCCTGGGCCCGTCATAACAAAACCCATTGAAAATTGCTTGGGGACAAGTCATAACATACCCTAGAAAATTGCTTGGGCACAAGTCATAGCAAAACCCTAGCAAATTTCCTGGGCACAAGTCATAACCAAACCCTAGATTATTGCTTGTATCACAACGAAACCCTAGCAAATTGCTTGGGTCATAAGTCATAACCAAACCCAAGAGAATTGTTTGAATCACAACAAAACCTAGAAACCTCTAAAAATTAGCTAGGCCTCAACAGTGCACATACGTAAAATATCGATGTAACGTTATGAAACAATTATTTCTAGTAAATCTCTAAACTGGTTTCAATCGCCCCCAATGCTCTATTGCTTCGCTAAAACACGGTCGCAGAGTTGTTCAGTTCAGTGTGCGGGCAGTAAATTACCGAGTCCAAATGTCAACAAGTAGAACTAGATCACACAGCCTTGCCCAAGTCAGCGAAAGGCCAGTCGGCGCGGAGGGGTATTTCGTAACTGGGCAATGTTGTTACACATATACAGCAGAAAGGCATAGCACATTACTGGCGGAGGGAAATCCATAACTCGTGGAGAAATGAGGCGTTAAATCAAAAAAGTAAGGCTGTCATAGGACTGGCTGCTGAAATGAACGCTATAATGCATATTGTGGCTAATATGTTTATACAGATGTTAGTAAATTTAATGATTTAAAAAATTGATATGACCTATTACACTAAACTAGGTTCTTAATATGTGTCATACGAGTATAAAGAAATTTAAAGAAATTTCATTTCAACAATTGGAATAAAAAGTGTTTACCATTAATTATTGTATTAAATTCATTATTAAATATTCATTTAAAAATTAATTTTTATTATTAATAACTGATAAATAATATTGAATAATAACAATATCGATTGAGAGCAACATAAAATAATAAATATTGTATGAAATCAAACATATTTTCTCTTAATTTAATCAAATATACGACAATTCTGAATATATGGGAAATTGATACAGATTTTAACATAACCTCCAAGTGAAAACAGCTGTTACTGGAAACCGTCGCCATTATAAACGCCTTGTTTGGATCTTAATTAGGTTAATCAGTTCTTATTCGGAAATTTTGTTTTTATAACGTGGCAGTCGTGAATGCTAGCCGAAAGAAGTGAATACCAGATGGAAAAATAGATATTAGATATGTAGATAATAGATATGTAGATAATAGATACGTAGATAATAGATTTTTGTAATTAAAAAAAATGTATTAATTAGAAAATGAAAATAACAAATTGAATTTAGCTTAATTATTTATTCAGCTCAAGTGTTAGACGAGCCTAACGAACTATTCATTTCTAGGATTGGGATAAAATTATATAATCCATTATAATTATATCGAATGCATTAGATTGAAATTTATTCAAATATAAATTAATATTATTATTAATTGGTAAATAATAACGAAAAACAACTCTGTAATATACAGAAAATAACATAACCCACGAGTAATAAAAACAGCTGTTCTATGAAATCATATGTTTGCTTAAAATTTATTTAATATATGTTAATAACTATTTAATGTGTTTAAGGTTAATGACAGATGCAGACCAATTCATGCCACTACAAATACACTCAACGTTTCGATTTTATACTAGAGAATCCTTTTCAAGGGATAAAAGTTAATTAATCTTATATTAAACCATAATTTACAGTTTATAACATTCATACTCAATCCTTTTAACACAGACAAAATCAAATATTTCATTATTCTTAATAAATATTAACATTTAAAAGTCAAATTGCACTACTAGACGAGTCAAATTATAATCACAATTATGATCGTGTTTCCTAAAATAGAAACAAAATTTGTTAAATATTCATAATACTTATTACACTTTTGCTATTACTTGCGACCAGACATTTTGTTAACTAAAAGTTGTTAAACTGTTAACTTACACTTGGAGGAAACGTTTTTGTTTCCGGTTTCGTCGTAGACGTGGCTGAAGAAGTCGTAAGACCAAAACGTTTCCTCCAAGTGTAAGTTAACAGTTTAACAACTTTTAGTAAACAAATGTCTGGTCGCAAGTAATAGCAAAAGTGTAATAAGAATTAACAACCAGTTCGTCATGAACAGCAACAAGATTTCGATATTCATAATATGTACATAACATACCATAACATTTTATTTATTTATTTAGATAAACAATACAAATAAACAAATCTAAACACATTATATTACTACAAACTATTTTATCTATATAGTAACACATACATATAGCCTACAGGATGTATGAAATCACCCACTTAAGGAAATGTGTGTCTAATTGACAATTCAGCCAATCAAATAATAATGACGAACTCCCCTTACACAGCACATATTATTTCTTCAAATTGAATAATAAATACTATAACTAATTATCTTATATTTTCACCCCATCATGTAATTTGACTTATTTATAAGGATGTTGGGGAGCTAGTCGAAAAGGTTTAATTTTATAAATTAAATCTAAAATTTATATGAAATATAATAGCCCAAGGTCGAGTTTGAACAGTTTCTTAAATGTCAAAACAGAATATCCATTAAATCCATAAATTAAAGAATATAATATATATATATATATATATATATATATATATATATATATATATATATATATAAATATCACAATATATATTCTTGTGTATTAATAAAGAACTAAGTCAAAATACAAATACAAGAATTGTAAATTCAATTATAATTCTTGTATTTGTATTTTGACTTAGTTATATATATATATATATATATATATATATATATATATATATTAATACATAATAATAAACACTATATACATTTATTTCTGTAAAACATGATTCTTTTAAATTACAAATATTATCTACAGAAAAGTAAAACTATAATAATTATTATTTTAACAAAAATTATTAAATTGTCTGACATGTATAAGCATATACTACTTAATGATGATAAAAACTTAGAAGAAACTCACTTTAAAACCAACTGTAAGGTTATATTTATAAGGAAGAGCTTATGCAACAGCCATTGTTAAATTCCGCCACTGAAATGAACAACAGTTTAAAGGGTTAAAAAAAATGTTGTTATAGGTAGTTAATTTATTGAAATAAATAACTTGATATGAGGGATTAACATTTGGTTCAGAAATAACAAACATTACTAATTGAACAGAAAATGGCCTACAGAAATTCTTTTTTAAAAAGAGAAGAAAAATGTTACACTTAAACTTTTTAGCTCCTGAAAAAGAATTTTTGAATAGAAAATCGAGATGTAGAGTGTATTTGTAGAAGCATGAATTGATCTGAGATCGTCAATAACCTTGAACACATTGAATCGTATGTTACCATTTAATTTATTAAAATGCACGCTGTTTAAAAATATATAGAACAATTACACTTGAAATGATTCAACATAGCCTCTGAGTTAAGACGAAACTGAGTTAAGGTTAACGAGCTCTATTATAAGCGCAGTGTTTTGCTTCCGGAAATCTTCTTGTTATAGCGAAAGAATGTTTCCCCCAAAACACATGCTTCCGTCCCACAACCACTTCAAAAGAGTTGAAGCAGGAATGTGGTTTTTGCAAAACTTACTTCAATCAAGTATTGAACTTAAAGACAATTTATTATTATTCTTGTAGTCAGATAGATTCAACACTTTAAAATTCAAACTCTAAAATAACTATAAAATTTTAAAAAAAACATTATGGCCCGGTGGAGTGCTGACAGAGGTGAAAATAGCCAAGTCAGAAATTCAGAAATTTTGAATTAAGAAAAACATTTAATTTTGCGTAATGTCAAAATTTTTCATTTAATATCAGATACTCCTAACGTTTTCATTTCAAAAATTGGGTTAAGCCTACATAGCTTGTTATTATCGTTATATTGAGTTATTTGTATTGAAATTTATCAAAATTTAAATAAACAAATATATTTATTGCCTTGTCAAACTATTCAATTATAACCTTTTTCCTTAGCCAGGTTCAATAAATAATGTAACCTAACCTACGTGTTATAACAGTTGTTTTACAACATAACGTATAACATAAAATCACCTGATATATGAAATCACACGATATCATTTAATTCACATTTAGGTGACTCTATGAGTAACCTAATGGAATTTATACTGAAGCGAAATTGTAATTTTATGTCCATTCAATAGGTTTTTGTGGGCGTTGCTATAAAGGTTTCCCCTACAAAATATTGTGGGCACAACTAAGTTTCGAGTCCGAGCTAAATTTTTATTGCTAAAGTCAGCGATGCAAAACTGTTCAACAAGAAAAGTACAACTAAATTGTTCTGACTTGTAAATGAAACGTCCTTGATTATTCAGTTTTAACTCATGTCTTATTCTGTAATGTGTTGCATTTAATTAAAGTTAATGATTTAACAAAGTTATTTCAGAACAAAGTTACATAACAAAAGATAACAGAAGTACACTAAAGCAAGAAATGTAAAGTAAATGAGGTTGAATGATATCAGTAAATGTGACAGATGAACTAATTAGATCTAACATACTACTTAATATGTAGGAAATAATTATTTACGTTTATAATTAACAAGTAATATAACTTTTTAAAAGTCAATTCCTGCTTAGATCAACAAAGAAAAATTTAATTTTACTTTCTTTTCCTTATATATATATATATATATATATATATATATATATATATGTGTGTGTGTGTGTGTGTGTGTGTGTGTGTGTGTGTGTGTGTGTCAGAATAGCAATATTAAGTGGCAAAATAGAAAGAGAATTTCCTTGCAATTTTCCATTTCCCATTCTATGTATGGTGTTGAACTATTATTTTTACTTGCTACTATTTTTACGCTTTGTTTTTTTCGTCGCTTGCATTATGTTGTATTTTCTTTTCGCTTTCCTTCCGCATTGTCTTTTTGTGAAGCAAAGTTCGATACTGTTAATCAAGTTTGTTTGTTTATTTTATATTCTTTTCATTCATTTTTAATCCTAGAGCATTATTTACGATATTGTGTAGTAACCATGGCAACAATTTAATGTTATAAAATGGTGGTTTTTCATAAAGATTTATTTCTAGCTAAGAAAAGTTGGCTCAGTGCCAAAAAGCGCTAAACTTCGAATATGAAGATACTCAGTTCGAATCCTACTTAGACCCTAAATTATTATAATTTAATTATTGAATAAATATTTTAAACAAACTATATTAACATGAATTGTCATTCACTATATTTAAAAATGTATTTGAACTTCAATACATACGTATTTTTATTAACGTTTGACAATTTGTACAAGATATATGTGTCACGAGAGTGTGAGTTTCTAGTAAATACAATTTCTCTAAGATGTTTGTGTCAATATGGACGTCTTGGACTCTTCTTGACTGATACCGGACTCCAGTAAGTCTGTACTGGCAAGTTCTTCCTGCCCTAACGATCGCCTGCTTACGAGCTAACTGTAATTTGCATGGTCCGTAGTTTTAACCCTGAAGAGTTTGAAGTTAACAAAAAGTTATGTTATTTGTTCATAAGCACAAACTACAACTCCAACCTTGTAATCATTATGGCCTCAAGATAATTTACTCTTCTGTAACCGCATCCTTGCCGCAGGGCTTCCGTCTTCCTTCAGCGGCGATTTCGTTTCGACATTTCGTTCGTTTCGGCCTGAACTGATTCAATTTTTCTGTAACGTAACATCCTACAATATTACGTTATGACTTTAGACTTTAATGTTGGTTATAGCAGATGACGCGAAAATGACTTTTTCACCAACTTTAAAATTAAGGTGTGAAGTTGTCAAATTAAATTTTACATTGTTAAATAAAATGTTACTTTATGAATCTTTCTAAGGAATTTGAAAATTGTTCAATTAAAGAATCACTAAAGCAAAAATGCATTCTTCGACGGCTAATTTTCTATTTTTTAAAAAATATTCTTAAACGTACCAGGTTAAATCATATACATTACCTTTGTACATTGTACAATATGTACCGAAAAATATATCCGTCTTCGCTCAGTACCTAACGTCCATCCCAACCAGAAGACGTCCTACCCCTTTGTAAACACGCCTCTAAAACAGGCAAACACCTTTAGCCTTGACCTCGTATTTTATTCGCCGCCAATGTTAAAGACGCTGAAAAGTAACGTGGTTTTGACCGTTAATTGTGAAGCCGCCTGCTTTTCTGGCTGTCTGATGTCATCCTTCTTCATACAAGGGGCTGTAAAGGGTAGACACATCTTTAATACCCTGATAGAGAAAAGGTCCAAGTCAGATGCGAGACCTGCATATGTAGTGCCATGATCTCTCGTATACACTCTACCTGGGTATTTAAGCACTTTCCTTTAACATATAGTAGCATACAACTCTTAATCATTTCGTAATTTTCGTAGGCAAAAATAATCATACTGTTTGATCACCTTAAAGTACAAAGAGACTCTGTGGGTGGATTGTAAACAAATTGTGTGCTTAATAGTTTTGACTACACGTTTCAACAAGTGGCCTCTATAGCATAGTAGTTAATGTGTGCTTCTAATTTGAACTGCAACATTTCCTTAATTCAAAGCTCGCCTCCGAAATCTATCCTGAACTTCTTTTCTGCTGCTTGTTTTTATCTTTAGATTTCGCTAGCCACTTTCCAGTGATTCTAGGGGCAGCCGGGATACAGCTCTGGGGGCAGAGAGGCTACTGCCACCCAAACTGTCGACGAAGAAGGGGGGATTTTGGGGATTTAGTGCAAAATAATAACAGACGCTCGGACAAACCTGCCACTCTGTGGTCCATCCGAAAACTGCAATGCAAGAAAATATTATTTGTATAATGGAGGACACAATATAGGCCACAGACAGGGTGTGGTGCTTGGCGGGCGTTTTTTAGTGGATCATTTTCTAAGGTTTGAGTTGACAATTATTTTTGTTACTTTTTTTACAACTGTATCACTTGTTTGTATCACTTATACTGTATATATAAATTTTAAAGTGAATGTATACATTTAAAAATACTTATAGAACTATAGGCCTACACATTATTATACATAGATCTATGTAATTACATAGCAGAATTTGTTTCTGTGTTCGGAGATTTTTTTTCAATACCTTCTATTAGCTGACACTCTCCTTTTATATATCTTGTACAAATTTTCAATTGTTAATAAAATACTTTTTATTCATCCATTAAAGTTCAAATACATATTTTTAAACCTATAATGGATGACAATTCATGTTGACACAGTTTTTTCAAATATTTATTAATTAATTTAAATTTTAAAAAAACATGTGTCATGAACCAGATTTGAACTGAGGAGCTATATGTTTGAAATCCAGCACTTTCGCACTGAGCCAACTTTTCCATATTTAGAATTCAATTACTTTAAGATGTATATGAAATTATAAGATAAAGGTTACTTGCAATAGTGAAGCATTACAAGAGGTGGATAGAAAGAGAAATTATAGACCACCATCAGCTTCATAAATTAGAAACGAAAAAAACAAAACGAATAAATAGTAACAAACAAAATTTGCCTAACACCATATAGCCTACTCTCTAAAGCGGAAAATAGAATATCATTTTCTATTTTGCCACTTAATATTGTGATTCTGTCATAAGAGTATACATATTTATATTAATTGTAATAAAATAAAAATTAGTTGTTATAAAATAAAAAGTAACTAAAATAAAATTTCCTTGTGTCGACCTCAGTAGGAATTAATATTTAATTTAATTTTTTTTTCTAAATTACTTGTTTATTATTCTGTCTTTAGTATTAATTTTATTTATAATACGGTAGTACAATATGGCTACTCTTTACCTATTAACTATATGGTTGTTGTATTACAGTAATAGAATCTGTATTGCACACACAGCACAATAGTGTACTCTAAAACGTAAACCATAGCTTTATCTTCAATATAATATATGTTTGTCTATACATACACCTTCCGGACCCAATTAGTCCAGATAATCGAGTTCCTAGAGTTCCTTTGGTTAAAAGAATTTAGCTTTATAAAAAAGTCTTGTCTTTGAACACAATCTTATGTTTCAAGTTGTGTATTGGACTCTTAAACCAATACTTACATATTTATTGTTATGTAATACTTCTTGGAAATAGTTTAAATAATTCTTAACAATTTTTCCTAGAGATGGACAAGGTTACTGGCAGAAGTATATGTGAATATATAAATGTAAATGTATATGTACATGTTTATCAGTTTTCGAGGCCTCACTGTGTTCGTTACCACAATTCGTAATTCGGTTCATTATCATAATTTCAAAATATAATATTTGAAAAATATATCATGACCACTAGGCATGCACATACAATTATTTACAACATGTGTCCGTTTTTAAAGTATAAACTTCTACGCAAATCAAAGACTATTTTGTTGCAGAATAAAACCTTGGGATTTGTCATACATCACGCCTCTTACGTAATACAGCCATAACATATGATTTCATGCAACAGCTGATTAGAGGTTGCATGCAGTTTCTTTTGAGGTTATGTTTAAATCGCCTTCGAAATAGATTTTAAGTGTAAATTTAAAAAATTGATAAATAATATAATTACACAACATATATGCTGTCGTTTGATGATTTTTCTAAAAGGTCACGTTGCACTCTATGTAGAATAGCTACCTAACCTGACGTTATATTTATTTAAAAACATATTTTTATTAAAAATAAAATGTTTTTTAAAGTTTTCACCGCGTCGAACGATTAAGCAAATAAACGGATTAGAAGTTTTTAACTCCTTAAATATCAATAAAATGTCATGTAATTTAAAAATTTTGTAATAAAAAACACATTTATCCTAATTATTATTGACACTACTGGAGGGGAAACTCAGGTAAGCTTAAAGAGCGATACTGGCAACATGAGCCATGATTAGTTCTATTACTAAGGGATTATTCTACTAATAAACTTTCTTCTTAAACTTACACATAACCCATCAGTAGAGGACCAGGTAGAGGCATGTAGAAAGAATGATTGGTAGGTTCTTGTGCTACCTATAAATCATATTATAGTAGGCCTACTTATCCACCAGGGTATATGTCTATATATATATATATATATATATATATATATATATATATATATATATAAAGAACATAAGTCAAAATACAAATACAAGAATTATAATTGAATTTACAATTCAATTATAATTCTTGTATTTGTATTTTGACTTATGTTCTTTATTAATACACAAGAATACATATTACGATATATATATATATATATATATATATATATATATATATATATATATATATGTATATATATGTATGTATATGTATATATATATATATATATATATATGTGTGTGTGTGTGTACAAAAGTGTTGTTAGTTTTAAAACTTTAAACAAATATGAGCTAAACAGAATTTAATTCTGTCAATATTTATTAGTAAAATGAGTGCTTTTTAAAAAAGTAAAATATTTTTAAAAGATTAAAACCTTTTGTTAGATGATTAGTAAAATTAACAAAAATAAACCTCCGTTCACTGTAAAGACAATTTGCATTACATTTCTTCTTTACAATTGGCACAAACAAGAACAGTTTCATAATCGCACGTCGTGTAGGTGGCTACGTCATAGACGCTGGAGACTTGGTCGTGGGGGTAGGCAAGGTTGTCTGCACTGGCCTTCAAACTGCCTACACTGAGTCATGGCCGGATCTAAACTTAGGCATAAAGGTTATAAATAATGAACTTCGCCATTTCCTATTGTGTCATCTTCGCGTGCAACCGTCGGTATAAATAACCAGTATGGTAATGTATTTTCTCATGTATAAAACAAGGATTGTGCCCAGAAACGATTTACAGACTGTAAAAAGCTCTTTTACGAGTAGCAGACTTCAGTTAGCCCAACACTTTGGTTTAAACTGAAACCTTTCACAAATTTGTACAATTAATTTCACTCAGCACTTCCTAAAGTTGATCTTTCAAATTATTTTAAATATTGATATCTTTACATTTTAAACTTATAACTTCACACGAGGTTGACTTTAGCGCTGAGTGCTGGCGGAAAGTTTTCGATCAAATAAGCCTATGGTCATATATTAGGGTCCCATAAAGATATGAACTAGCATGGAAATACTTCATTTGTTTTTGTGTTTTTGGAATGGTTTTTTAATCTATTTTACAATCTAACGTGTTTTTTAGCAGCTCTAGAGCGTGGGACGAAATTAACAGATGGGATCAAATTAATTCCTTAGTTGAAAGGGGATATTAGAAAACATCTTTAATATTTTTGGAATCGATTTTAATGGATTAGAGAACGAGCCGAGAAAGAGAGAGTGAGAGAGAGAGAGAGAGAGAGAGATAAAGAGGTAGTGTAATATGTCATTAAGCAGTTTCTGTGTATAAAACTCCATGATGGGCAGTCTGGCGCTCACGGAATCAAAATTTTTATTATTTTTGGAATTATTTTTAAAACGAATTGTTGCATATACTTTATAACGGAGGAAGAAAACAAATTAACGCTGTAAAAAATGTCATTAGAAGGCTTTACTAATAGAAAAGTCTTTAAAAAAATCAGATTTATGAATTTCAAACAAATATATGCAAGAACGTAACAGTTGTAAATAATTGCAAAAATGTAGTTTACTTTTCGTGCAAATATGAAAATAAATGGAAATTATTTACTCCTTATAGTACAGACGTTATTGGTGAGACCGTAAAACAATGTGGGAGTCGTAATATTTGGGCCGACAGAAGTGATTAATTACTTCATTTCAAGAATGTAGTTACTAGACGTTTCAATAGAATCTATATTATTAATTACATTAATCAATCTACATTAATTACAGGTTAGATTCTACGTAATATGGCTAGTAATAAAAGAATGGAGTTAATGGAAAACCTTAGTTAGATGTTGATAAATATACTGAATAAAAATTTTAATAAAAAATTTAATTGAAATCAGTTCTTATAAGGTGTCACGGATTTAAGTTTTTTTTTCAAAAATTGGAGTAACAAATACATCTCATCATAAATATATAAAATAATTTGTAATCAGATTTATTGAACTATATAAAATACAATAGTATATTTACTAACTGATAAACAATATTGAATATTTTACTTAATTTGTACCATAAATAAAGTAACATAACCTATGCGGAAAACAGATGTTCTACAACATAACCTGTGACAAAATCAGCTGCTGTATGAAATCTTATGTTCGCTTAATTTAGCTGCATACAGCATTTATTTATCACTGAATGGTTGTGGTAGTCCGAGATGCTAACTGGAAGGTTTTTCTCATAATGTTTTGACAAAGCGCTAAAAAACCTCATTTAAAAACAAGTAACGTAAAAATAATTTCAAGTAAATTCCTACTTAAATCAACAAAGAAAATGTTATTTCAGTTTCTTTTTATTATATAATTACAATTAATATAAATTTGTATATATACCTACATATGTCAGAATAACAATATTAAGTGGCAAACTAGAAAGCGAATATCCTTGCAATTTTCCATTTTCCTTTCTATCTATGGTGTTGGACTACTGTACTGTATGGTGTATTTTTGTTTGTTACTATTTATACGTTTTCTTTTTTTTCGTCGCTTGCATTTTTTTGTAGTTTCTTTTCGCTTTCCTTTCGCACTGTCCGTTTGTGAAGCAAGGTTCGATACCGTTAATCCATTTTTTTTGGTTTTTTTATTTTTTTCATTCTTTTTTATTTCTAGACCATTGACAACAATTTACGGTTGTGAAATGGAGGTTTCGACGACAACCAGAAGAGGGGTGTGGCAAAAGAAAAATTCATGTACATCATTATAAGGAAGGAAATTTCTAGCTATGGGAAAGTTGGCGTAGTGCCAAAGCAATAGACTTCGATCATGAAGATGGTCAGAACTAATAGGAGTTGAAACAATTGTGGTTTAATTTTAAGGGGTGTTTAGAACGTATTGTAAGCGAATTTAATGGTTTCCTAGCGCTACAACTCAACATAGGTAATTTTTCTGGCAAAGACTTCAGTGTGTCACAAGTCCCCAATGAACACATACTCAGATGGACCACCTATCCTTCAGCGCAAGGCCTGTGATGACGTCAGAACACTTATGTAACGCCTGAACGCCAGTCTCAGGTAGGCCGCCATTACAGTCCGAGCCACGGTAGTGTTCGCTGTTCGTTTGGGGATACAGTGATGTGAAGTGTTTCTAATGGTAGGTGCTTTGCTTCTATCCTAGCTGTAGTGCTTCGGATTTCCTAAACTTTAATACAATTATTGGATCCGTATTTTTTAATAATTATTTATATTCTGGCAACTCTAAATCGTGAGTACTTTACGACTGCATGTTATCACTTAACGAAAGCGCAAGCATAACCTTGCATAACTTAAGGCGGAATAGTGTTCTGTTGTAAAACTGAATAATTTGTTGTTGTTCATGTCATTTTCAAGCAAGTAGTACTAATATATTTGTAAGAAATATTTTTTTTAACTTACGGCAAAAATATATTTAAAATCTTAAATGCGCTATGTAAATTAATTCTTTAAATATTAATAATAAACATCACTTTATATCCTTTGTTTATTATATGAAAACAATTAATTTTCTGTGCGTGATTTTAAATTGGATTTAAATCCATTCTTTATCCTTGCTCAAGACTTTCTTATCCGAAAAAAAAACAAATAACACTTTTCCAGCTTATTACTTCAAATATATACTAAATAAATATTAATCAGTTCTTGTGCCTTTATTAAGGAGAATTTAATTACAGCGGTAAAAATTAAAACAGTTTACTCTAAATCTCACTACACATTAGTTTATTAAAACAGACTAGTTTCAACGATGATGTCGCTTTCATCAGTGCTTGGCTGCCATCAGTAGTAGCCAAGCACTGATAAAGGCGACATCGTCGTCGAAACTAGTCTGTTTTAATAAACTGGTGTGTAGTGAGATTTAGAGTAAACTGTTTTAATTTTTTACGTTTGTGAGTTGTTTTCACTAGTTAAGCTCTAATTAACTCAATATTACTGAATTTAATTCTTCTCACTCTAATGTTCTCAATACTTTTCACACTCTCAACGGGTTCTAATAAACCTTGGGATAAACTGACCGTAAGTATAGGGTGTGAATATAGAGTAAGGCTGATTAGAATGTCATTTTATCTCGTATCATCAAACATAAAATTACGTTTTCTCATGCGAAAACATAATTTTGTTTTGGTTTCGCAAAATATTCTTTATTTTACACAGTTTTCTCCTTCTTTACGCAGATCTCTATAACACTGCTACGTTATATAAATCTACTCCTAATCGGACCTATAATTGGACTAATACCAGAACATATAGCATGCCTTTAACATAGGAGATCAGGCGGCCTTCGGTGAAAGAGAAATTCTCAGCTTTACCGCTTACGAGAATACTTCTAACACCGGGACCTGAAATATTTGTCTTAAATAGAGAATAGGTACGTCATTTTATGCTTTTAAAATTATGCTTGAATATTGCATTGTTGATACTCTCAAGACCGGTAGCACTTAGTTTCAATATTTTTCTTTGCTTCCAAAAATTAAAATCTAGAATTATTGACAGCGTTGCTCGCCGAGTTTATTTGACAATTTTGCCGTTAGTTGAGATTATTACTATAACTTATGAGGAGTATAAAAAGATTGCGTACACTGACAGGAATAAGGTAGGGCATGAAGTTCCCCGGTCTGGGGTGAAATGCAGGTTATCGCGCTCGTGAGATGGCAGCACCTTCGCTCTGTCTGAGTGCCTTCTCGATACAAGGAGCAGGAAAAACTGCTTCGACCGCAACAGGTATACTATAAGTTTTATAAATAATACACAAAAACCTTTAACCACAAATATTTTAATTCTAACCTGCTCCACATTTCGGTTACCAAGTAACCATCCTCAGAGGTGCATACTTACATGCGTTTGAGTATATTATTGTCATGCCTCTGAGGATGGTTACTTGATAAACGAATTGTACATCAGGTTAAAGAAAAATATTTGTAATTAGAAGTATTTGTGTGTTATTTATTATTATATAACCACAGTACAGTTAGGGAAATAATTGTGACTACTGTATGTTTCTAATGTTGCTCCAGCGATCTCATTATAATCCTCCATTGCTAGCAACAGGACATTAGTAGACATATTATACTATCCTATCTTCATTTCCAACACCCTTCTTACGATGGAGTGCAACGGATAGATACTTCTACTATCCCTAAGGGAGTAATCTAAGGCTTGCGCCCCTGCATACATGAGTACCTTTCCAAATACTCCTTAGAAGGGTGTTTATACGCTTCACACTAATTATAATCCTGCATAGAGCATAACAGTAATATTGGTTTTAAACAACACAAATACAGTAGCTAGGTGGAATAAAAGTAGAATATAATGATCTCGTACTGGAGGTAGGTGACAATCATGGTTTTATCCAGCCCCCAGTACCCTCCCAGGCTTCGTAGCAACTATTCTCTGGGGAGTAGGATATAATGATCTCGTACTGGAGGTAGGTGACAATCATGGTTTTATCCAGCCCCCAGTACCCTCCCAGGCTTCGTGGCAACTATTCTCTGGGGAGTAGGATATAATGATCTCGTACTGGAGGTAGGTGACAATCATGGTTTTATCCAGCCCCCAGTACCCTCCCAGGCTTCGTGGCAACTATTCTCTGGGGAGTAGGATATAATGATCTCGTACTGGAGGTAGGTGACAATCATGGTTTTATCCAGCCCCCAGTACCCTCCCAGGCCTCGTGGCAACTATTCTCTGGGGAGTAGGATATAATGATCTCGTACTGGAGGTAGGTGACAATCATGGTTTTATCCAGCCCCCAGTACCCTCCCAGGCTTCGTGGCAACTATTCTCTGGGGAGTAGGATATAATGATCTCGTACTGGAGGTAGGTGACAATCATGGTTTTATCCAGCCCCCAGTACCCTCCCAGGCCTCGTGGCAACTATTCTCTGGGGAGTAGGATATAATGATCTCGTACTGGAGGTAGGTGACAATCATGGTTTTATCCAGCCCCCAGTACCCTCCCAGGCCTCGTGGCAACTATTCTCTGGGGAGTAGGATATAATGATCTCGTACTGGAGGTAGGTGACAATCATGGTTTTATCCAGCCCCCAGTACCCTCCCAGGCCTCGTGGCAACTATTCTCTGGGGAGTAGGATATAATGATCTCGTACTGGAGGTAGGTGACAATCATGGTTTTATCCAGCCCCCAGTACCCTCCCAGGCCTCGTGGCAACTATTCTCTGGGAGTAGGATATAATGATCTCGTACTAGAGGTAGGTGACAATCATGGTTTTATCCAGCCCCCAGTACCCTCCCAGGCCTCGTGGCAACTATTCTCTGGGGAGTAGGATATAATGATCTCGTACTGGAGGTAGGTGACAATCATGGTTTTATCCAGCCCCCAGTACCCTCCCAGGCCTCGTGGCAACTATTCTCTGGGGAGTAGGATATAATGATCTCGTACTGGAGGTAGGTGACAATCATGGTTTTATCCAGCCCCCAGTATCCTCCCAGGCCTCGTGGCAACTATTCTCTGGGGAGTAGGATATAATGATCTCGTACTGGAGGTAGGTGACAATCATGGTTTTATCCGGCCCCCAGTATCCTCCCAGGCCTCGTGGCAACTATTCTCTGAGGAGTAGGATACAATGATCTCGTACTGGAGGTAGGTGACAATCATGGTTTTATCCAGCCCCCAGTATCCTCTCAGGCCTCGTGGCAACTATTCTCTGGGGAGTAGGATATGAAACCTGAGTTTATAGTGAGTTTAAAACCTATTATATATTTGTAATACTGAAAATGAAAATACACAATGCAAGAATTTTTTCTGTCGTAGCGTTCTACTGAGAGATATGAGGCTAGAAGGAACTGAAATTATGAGCCCCGAGATAAATTTCCGAAGTGTTTTACCTTTACGGTAGCTAAAGTCTTACAGATTGACAAAAGTACCAAATTAAGCTTGTCGACACCTCTATTGCTTGTTTAAGTGCTATTAATCCTCTTACTATAAGTGCTATTAAAGATACTGTTAAACGCTTTTGGAAATGTGTGGTATTTAACACTTGTATTGCTTAAAACGCAGTACAGTTTGTCATCTGTTTGTTTGAAAATTAAAATTCCGTATAGTTAAACCGGAAAACTCGTTTCAGGAATTTAGTAATTTCGATTTGCTTTTTCAAATAGATGATTCAACCAATCAGCCTTTTTCCTATTCCCAGTAAGTCTGAGTACCTCACCTGGTTATTGCACAATAATGTAATGTACTATAAAATACTTCTACTGTTACATGATCCTAGTGACTATGGAATATATCTGTAATTATAGCAAATACGTTAAAGAAGAAATGTTAAATCGCTACGTAACTAACAGCTACGGATTCTCAACATATATAGTGGCAAAAACCTGCGATATTATCATCGTCTCTTTCTTCGTTTCGAAACTAAGCAATCATCAAAGCCACGCCCACTTTTAATACTTTTGCTTTAGACGACTAGTTCGTGCCGCTGTAGAATCAACCCAACAAATTCTTTATCTTTTCACTGCCAGTAAAATCTCCATTTTTTTAAAATTTCCAATTTCGTAATCTTTTGGGCCCAGGAAACTGACGGTACATCTCAATTTTAAATGTCACCAATCTCTTTATATCCGACTTCCTCTTTTTAAAATTTCCACTGCGTAGACCAACACCGGCAATATAGTAGAATCACTATAAGAAAAATCGTTATGCTTAAGCGCGTTGGACAGTAACTTATGCGCATGCGCCAGCAGACGACAGCCTTCTTGAATTCCCGATGATAGCAAAGCGCTGTGCTGACGGACAGCTACGTACGTTCTGAAAACATTAGATGTACTATTGTATCCTGAAAACTAAATAAATTTTTAGTTCATAGTTTTGTTTCAATTTCATAATTTTTTTAATTTCGTAGTCTTGTAATTGCTATCTAGGTCTATACTTTGCCCTAAACTTTGTCCGCGATGGTCTGTCATCTACCAGCCGTAATTAAGCAGTCAGGCTAGTATCTTGTGGAAACTTCCACTTGATTCCCCGAACTAGGGATGGCCGAAGTTGACGATTTTACTCAACTGTTGCGCACGCAACAGTTGCCGGTACACATCAGTTTAAAACAACTGATGTCAAACATTAGGTTGCAAGTGACTGTTGCTTGAACTAATGCGAGCACATTAGTTGAATGCAAACATCAGCTTCGGCCGTCCCAACTAATGCGGGCTACAGCTAACTAATGTATTGATTATTAGGAGTAAATATAGGCTAATAATAACACTTAGATTTCTATTAAAAAAATATGCATAAATACATATAAAATAAAACTCGTTTTATTCAAGGCTTACTAATTTACTTAAGGTAAAAGCAATTACCCTGAAATATATTTATATTAGCTCTACATAAGAAATCCTTTTACCATTAAAACAAATATATATAAATACATATTAAATAACACTCATTTTATTTAAGACTTACGTACTAATTTACTTAAGGTAAAAACAATTACCCTGAAATATTTATAATTAGACTTACTTAGTTAGGTATTCCATTTTAACATTTAAAAATATGTAAAATATATTTTAATTTGAAAATATTTAAAGTACCTATACAAAATAAATATGTAGACCAGGGTATTTTTTCGAGAAAATTATTTTAAAAATTGGTAAATTGTAAAACGTGACTTAGAACTTAAATATTTATATATAAAAAATGCGTGTTTCCCTTAATTATTTACATATTATTCTATTATATATTATTATTAATAATAATTAAAACAAAAAATCCGTTTCCCCTGCTAGCTTCTATTTAACTGTTGAAAACTTAGTTTCAATAAAAAGTACAAGTAATTACATTTGAAGCCGGTACCGCAATCATACCTTGTATTTGCTAATCCATCAAATTTATTCTAGACATTTCGGAAACAATCACCTTTTATATTACTTGATTTCCCATGGTTAGTTATAGTTAACCATAGCGTCATCTTAGGAAACAAAAATTTCATGAGTTCGACATTATGATAGTATGCGGGACAATAGTTCTCGAAAAATACCATACAGTATTAGATTTTGTCCGATAAAATATATGTGATTGCATACGTTTCGTACATATTGTTCAGATATACAGCTTGTCAACAATTCAACCCTCTTTGATTGATTGAATGATTTACGCGAGATGGAATATGATTATGGTAGTGCTTAAAAATATAACAGATATCTGCTTAATTATAAAATAAGTTTTGTCATAATATTTTTCACGTTCAGATTGTAAATATGAGTTTAAGTACATTTTTGTAAGTAATAAGCTTATGATAAATTATGTTTTCGTTATTGGAAAATTATTTCTTTTTTTTAGTAAGTAAACATATATATTACGGGTTCTTTTCTTTGAAGTTGGTTGTATTTTTTAAAATTATTTAATATATTTTTATGTTGCAATGAAACAATTTTAATGGATCAGTTTCTGAAGCATTTTACCGCCTAAAATAATACGGAAAATTATACTCGTAAAAATCAATTATAGACTGACATAAATGATAACATATAAGGAATTATTAATTAGGTCTGTAATTAATAGCAACTCTTGCAGAGTTATTAGACATTAGGGACTTCCTACACATCAGGTTGGCCGAAAGCAACTGTTGAATCACATTAGTTTGTTACACACTACACACCAGGTCAGCAGGAAACAACCGATGCGCACGCATTAGTCTGCTACACATTAGGTTAGCATAAAACAACTGTTGGCTCGCATTAGTCTGCTACACATTAGGTTAGCAAAAACCAACTGTTGGCAGGCATTAGTTTGCTACGCATTAGGTTAGCAGAAAACAACTGTTGCCAGGCATTAGTTTGCTACGCATTAGGACTTTCTCCACATCAGTTGCGCGCGCATTAGGTTGCGTAGAGGCAACTGTTGCCAAACAACTGATGCCGTTGTTTTCGGCCATCCCTACCCCGAACCACTCCAAACCTAATCCCGCTCCCAGCCACCTGCGTGAAGCGATTATAATATACATAACATAGCTCTATTAGCAAACGGATTTTATATTCTAAAGTTAGATCCTTATCACATAGTATTCGTATGTGTTACTCTCGTTTTTGTCGAGCCTACCTCGAATTTTGTTTTCACTATATACAGTAGAACCTTTCTAATTCGTCACGTTCAGGCCCGAGGGGATGACGGATTCGATAAAAAGATAAAACACGAAATTCCTGAAAGTAAGATGTAATTGTGGGTAAACATAGCACATAAATAGGTAGTATGTAATGTAATTAATGTTGTACTTACAAGATTTATTCTGTCGAAAAACCTAACAACACTCTTACAAACACTATAAAACACTAATAGCCAGCAGTATAGTTCGAAATTATAATTACATTACGTTATTCGTACCGTATTTCGTTGTTATGAGAACCAGATAGACATCGCTTCATCAAATTGAACGTGAATTGGTGTTATCATTCTCTTTACTTTGCCTACTTCTCCACCGGGACATATCCAATTTTGTCTTCAACTCTTCAATTTTATTGCCATTTTTCTTGATGTCATTTAGGCCTACGGTCGTTCTAGGAATTCCGAATTTTAACTACAGCTCAACACCACTTTTACCTTTTCGTAACCATTGTAGAATGTCCTACTTATCAATCAACGTTAAAGTTGTATAATAATATCCCCCATATTCTTTGTCCTATTATGATATTAATTACAAGGTACTTTAATAAGGTGAAAACAATATACCTAAAATAAAAACTGGACTCTTTGTGTATCATAAGTTTAATTTGATAAATTGCGTGCATTTCAACTAACCTACAATATAATACAGAACATAAATAACCTCAGGCAAATATCTAACGTTTTCCTTAAACGTTTGTCGTACAGAACAAGTAATATTAAAAAAATTGAGTAAATTCCTACTGAGTTTAATAAAAAAATTTTCATTTTAGTTACCCTAGAGCACTGTTTATGATATTGTGTTGTAACCATGGCAACAGTTTAAGGTTGTACAATGAAAGTTTCGACGACAACCAGATCGGGGAAAAAATTCATATACATCTTTAAGAAATAGATTTCTGGGTATTGGAAACTTGAGGCAGTGCCAAGGAGATCTGGACTTCGAACATGAAGATTTTCAGTTCGAATCCGGCTGGAAATCACAAATTTTATAATTTAATTATTTGAAAAAATATTTGAAAACCCGTATTAACATCAATTGTCGTCCACTATAGGTTTAAAAAAAGTATTTGAACCTGATTGAACGAATAAAAACCTATCTTATTAACGATTGAAAATTTCTACAAGATATATATCAAGAGAGTATCAGCTAACAGAAGAAATTTAAAAAGCCCTTGAATCAAAATAAAAAAAGTCATACAATAGAAAACGAAAATCAAATAAATCGTGGCTAGCCTACTTTACATTTAAATTTTAATAATTAGGCTCTAATAAATAAACACAACATTTCTGCAGCTAGAGTATATCTAACCGATTTTATTATTCGATTTTCCGAATTACACTTTAAATTATTTAAACATAACCTCTAAATGAAGTGGAAAACAGCTGATTTATGTAACCATATGTTACGGGATATACGCTTAACACACCGCAAGCCTTTATATACTTGTGCTTCACAGATCGACGTGTAGGCCTACTCTTGTACGATAAATTACCTCTGAACATAGAAGTCTGTACTTCGAAACACACAACACAAGCTTGGATCAAGTGAGACGGAAACCGCATCCATGATTAACTTGAAAAGCTTTGCGTAATCACCGGACGATTAGTGTAATACTGAAAAGCTTAATTAGAGAAAATCTCGGTTTGTTTTAAATTAATTTTCAATTGAAGGTATTAAAGCCATCACTTACCAATTTGTAAGGAAAAAGAACTGATTAGAATAATATGAATGGTTGTAATCCAGAATCACTTCTTGTTTCCGATAGAGATTAGAATTACCTCAGGAATGCGACCGCACACACTTGGACCATGACTATCCACAAATTCCTCAGATTATGGGGAAATTTATGAACCTAGTATTCATCCACCCTATAACCTAATCAGGCCGTAACGGGCTTGAACACACACACGCGCGCGCGCGCGCGCACACACACACACACACAACAAATATATAGAACATAATGTCCTGATTCACTGATTGATTGATCAACAATCAAAGGAAACAATCATTGCAAACCAATCATTTTCAGTAGAGATTATTGTAATAAAAACTTATATCCTTATGTACATTTCAATTACAAAGCAACATCTTCAGAGGAAATTATTGCAAGAACAATTTATATTCTTATGTACATTTCGATTACAAAACCATCTTCAGAGGAAATTATTTGAAGAATATATCACGTAAGGTTAACGTGAAGATAATTTCCATGTCAAACAAGTTGACAGGAACTTTATAACTGTCAATAAATAATACAGGGATGTACTAGCTGTCAATAACGTATCAAGTTTAAACTTCTAACTGTAGGGTTGTTTTTTTAATAACTGTTCCAGAAGGGCTATTCTCTTTAAGGGGGGGGGCAGACGAGAGTTTGGATAGTCATCCCAGAAAGTTTGTAACGTTTTATAATCTTCTGTATGCTACAAAAAATATTAAATTTGTCACCTTTTTAATAAATTTTAAACTTTTACAAGGAAATCCAAATATAACTTCAAGATAGTTTCATCTCAAACTAGTTGACCGGAACTGTTAACAAATAAGCGTGTACAAAGTCCGTAAGGGACTTCACTGTTACTTCCTTTGGCGATGGCTGCTTAATACTTTACCAGTAACACCTCTGAATAGCGCCTGAATAGACTCCCTATACACAATATCCACGAGAAAATCGCTCTAATAAAAATTTAGTTCAGTTGAAAAAAAAAGTCTTTTATACTCAGTATTTCTTGAAGATTTGTAGTTCATGAACAAGAGATCTTATTGTTCGCTTTTAAGGTCTTATTATTGCTTACAAGCCTTTAAATCGATATCCTCCATGAATACCACCATGCTGGACGCGTATTAAATTTTATGGTCATATTGACTGTCAAATTGAGCAGTCACATTGAGTGCTCTTCTAATTTGTAATGCGTTTGAATTAGGGAGATATTTAATTCGCAAATTTTCTTAACTTGTGTGTAATTTTATGGCAGAACGCAAGGGTAACCTTGTGGGTCTAATAACGCAAAATGCCATCCAGGGCCGGCTCGTCCATTTGGGCAACCTGGGCGCATAATTAAGAACTTTTTTTTTCAAATTTGGTGATTTAAGATATAAAGTAAATTAAAGTCTAGTACCTCTGAGCGCTACGAGTATAGAGAAACGAATTACTATGTAGTTTAGATATCTAGTTATTAAGTCGTAAAAACGAAAGACCGAAGACGTGTTACTTTCAATTCAAATATTTTTTGATTTTTATCTATGAATTTTATGTAAAGTTGACATTTGTTTTATTTACATATCCCCGTCGTCAATACAACGTTATAAAACAGAATTATTTGTTACAAAAATTATCAACAAAAACAAGTTATATACCCGGCAGACCCCGCCGAAGCACATTAATACGGGCAAAAGGACAGGGTCGAACTGGGCCCAAGGTCAAAACATTCCTAGGCGGAGAACCGTCAAACCTCGAAGGGTAGGGGTGAATTGGCCCCCTGGTCAGTCGGGCAATATTTATCATTAGTTACGAGATCGGGCAACATTAGTTTTGTCAAGTGATCAGACATTAATTTTTATTTTAATGTACGATAAAATTTAAAATCTAAAACATAATGTAAGCAATTGGTACAATAAAACTTCACTAAAACATAAAGAAATATAAAACTCATTACAAATACTGTACTTTCATCTTTTAATTATTCATGAATTTTGTAGTCCATTAAGTACGGTGAATCTTATTAATCACTTAAACAATAGTTTATGACTATCCGAACTTTAAATTTAGTGAATTTGTTAAAACTTACTGAGACAGAACGTTATCGATCGCTATGCGCCGATCTTCATCAGTGTCTTCTGTCCTTAAATTTTAATTATTATTTAAACTTACGAATAATCCTACTCATTAACGTAATGTGATCAATCTCTGTTTCAACGCAACATTTTATATCAGAATCCAGTGGAAGGATTTTGCTTCCTAATCACAGTTTAATTGATTTTAACTTTGGGGTTAAGGAGTCCCGAAGCTAAAAAAAAAACTATTTTCAAATAGTAAGAAAAAAATTACACTTTAGATGTGGATGATGGCATTCCATTTTGTAGGTCATGATTGTAGAGGTATGGACCCAATTCGACACTGCCTCCGAACTGACCATGGGCCCAATTCGACCCTCGTTTTTACGACCCGAACAGGCCGAGGGCCCAATTCAACATCTCCCGGGCAAAAATTTGCTTTTTTTCTCTTAGGGCGCCAAAAACCCTAAATTCCCTTGGTGGGCGTGAATTAGCACCCAGTTTTAAAGTGAAAACACAAACCCGCCCCGAAAAGGAATTCTGCCTACGCCTCAGATGTTTTCAACGCTCGCTAACACACGTGTAACTTGATTTACGCCATTTCCTCTCGGCCGTGTCTGTTTAATCTGTGCGTGATCACGGGGTAACTGCTTTCCGTTAACAGCTGTGCGGCGGCCATTCGGATAAGACAATGGGCGACTTTAAGGCACGGCAGGCAACTATTCGCGACTGCCAAGGTCTCGTTTTTGTTGCGAAAACATCGGCTGCATATTTTAAGCTACGAAAGAGAAAACTTGTTCAGCGAGCGGAACTTAGATTAGGTAGGGATTTTCTTAACTCATAGATTGCTATAGAGGATTGCCTAAACATGGGCATTGTCTAGATTTGGCGGTCGAACATCTCTAGTTTTATCCGTGACACAATTAAAATTCTGTATAAATTATTCTGTAAAGTTAAATTGATTTTCAATATTCAGAAAATGCTATTCTAAGTTGGAGAGTATATTCCGTTTTTTATTTGGCGTCCCGTTATTTTTTACGTTACGTTTACAAAGTAGATAGATGAATTAAAATTTCAAAATACAGTCTTAGAAGAGTACAATAATGTTTTTACCAGAAATCGAATATTTACAACTCATAATAATTTTGATATTTCTTAACAATCTTATTTTAAAATTTGGTAAAACTAAACTAATAAATTTATAACTAAAATGTATAGGGACAATTAACTGTAAAATTTAAACACGAAAATTTATAATGATAAATGTTATATTTTAGTTTGTATACTTTTTAGTTTTTATTTGTACTTCTATACTTTGGTTTATGTATAGAATAAATATATTCTGCTAATAATACTATAAAGGAAATGTTATTTGATCTCGTCTCCACTTAGTTGTTTTCACTAAAAACACTTTGACATATATTAGTATGTTACATTTGCCTATAGCAGCATTTTATTGATTATTGAAGGCAGGCGCTTCAGAGTTTTTGTTGCCATTGTCAACTCAGAACGTAACTGACACTGGTTTTAGGTTTAAACATACAAATTACACAAACAAAACAAAAATAACCAACGGTACACAACCGAACAATATGAAATATACAAACATTTCAAGCTACAACCAACACACATACTTAACACCCAATTATATTATAACTCTCGTACATTTTGTTCACATTATAACCCCAACACTTTTTAAAAATACACCTAATACCCCTTCCCACCCCCATTCCACCTTAACCTAAAACAATCAAGAGGTCAGTTACGGTCTGACTTGACAATGGGACACATCTCCCGAAACGGCCGTCCTTAATCAAACAGTGCTACTACAGGCAAGTGTAACATACATGTACAAGTGTTCTCAGTGATTAAGGAAATGATATTCCCTAAGACTTATTTAAATCCATTTTAATAAATCCTTAATTTTCCCTTATAAATCTACGCTGCTAGTATGGCCCAAACCAAAACGTGGTACGAGGATAACGAGAAAGTCCTGCTGAAGGAGACAATAAACAAATGCACTCGGACTTGTGTGTGAAAACACTAATAAAAAGTTAGTAAATAACAGCAAAATAATAAAATAAGACAACTGAAATTCACTTAAAAATTAAGAAAACACTTCGAATACTAATATATTTTATTGGGTAAACCAAAAAATTGCTTAGTGTTTCCAGCTACGACACTTCGGGCGTAAGCCAACTAAAAGCAAATGTGGAAATTGTAAGTGTGCGTGTATGTAGTACATTTCAGGCCTTACATAGATATTCCATGTGTGCAAACAGAAATAGAAAAATAATTGTAAATTAACTAAAAACACTTGAACGCATGTTAGTATGTTACACCTGTCTTTAGTAACACTTAGTTTTGTATAAATTCTTCACACTTTAAGCTTTCCGGAAGGAACAGATCAATACTGTAGCTGTAAAGATTAATAATTTCGGAGAACGGCATTGCTCCATTCCTTGGTAACATTTGTACGTCACTGTAACAAATGCCATCCGGACAGATTATCGCCGAAATGGAAATTTCAACGACGGTCCAGGAACAACTATCTGTGAGTACGATGTAAAGTAACCGAAAATCTTGATCTAAAATTCGTTTATTTTAATTTCGGTTTGATCACATTATTGAAACACGACAAGGTATAAACTATTTGTGCGTAATTTTACAGCCTCTAAGTATCTCAGCCTGAGAAAATGTATACCTAGCATTTGAATAGTTTCGGAAGACCCCTGTGCCCTCAGCCTGCCGACAGACCCTTTTAATCCTTAGTCAACACCGCAAGACCTTACAATTAGTTACCTATTGTGCACTTCAAGATGAAAATTTATTATTTTTATATCCGTAAAAACACTAATAACATTGTAATTGCATCGAAAGGAAAATAAAAAAGAATTTTAAAACTGAACCGAACACGAAAATATTTTATTACGAAATTAACTGTAGCCTATAGTTTATTTTAATAATTTACATAAATAAAACTATAATTTCTCTTTATTTCTTACTCTCCTTTTTATGAAATCACAATTTTATTTGTATTTTTGCGAATAAACAAAATTGTTTTTTTTTGATGAAAGAAACCGACGCACGTTTCTAAATAATAAATATAATAATTTATTTCTGTGCTCGCTGAGTTCAACATGCATTTTGGAATATGTGACCCGGCATTTGTGCCACAGACGATTTCGGTTTTCCCGACATCTGCGTTATTGCGTTGTGTGGTGGTACGGTTAGGTCAGATAGCACATGCTATATGTTTCAATAGGGTTTAACATGCGTTTTGTAACATGTGACAGCATCTGTGCCGCAGACGATTTCGGTTTTCCCGACATCTGCGTTATTGCGTTGTGTGGTGGTACGGTTAGGTCAGATAGCACATGCTATATGTTTCAATAGGGTTTAACATGCGTTTTGTAACATGTGACAGCATCTGTGCCGCAGACGATTTCGGTTTTCCCGACATCTGGGTTATTGCGTTGTGCGGTGGTACGGTTAGGTCAGATAGCACATGCTATATGTTTTAATAGGGTTTAACATGCGTTTTGTAACATGTGACAGCATCTGTGCCGCAGACGATTTCGGTTTTCCCGACATCTGCGTTATTGCGTTGTGTGGTGGTACGGTTAGGTCAGATAGCACATGCTATATGTTTCAATAGGGTTTAACATGCGTTTTGTAACATGTGACAGCATCTGTGCCGCAGACGATTTCGGTTTT
This sequence comes from Prosapia bicincta, assembly GCA_036971475.1. NCBI lineage: Eukaryota > Metazoa > Arthropoda > Insecta > Hemiptera > Cercopidae > Prosapia > Prosapia bicincta. The sequence goes on from JBAIZL010000004.1 coordinate 211,157,356, forward strand.
CCCGACATCTGGGTTATTGCGTTGTGCGGTGGTACGGTTAGGTCAGATAGCACATGCTATATGTTTCAATAGGGTTTAACATGCGTTTTGTAACATGTGACAGCATCTGTGCCGCAGACGATTTCGGTTTTCCCGACATCTGGGTTATTGCGTTGTGCGGTGGTACGGTTAGGTCAGATAGCACATGCTATATGTTTCAATAGGGTTTAACATGCGTTTTGTAACATGTGACAGCATCTGTGCCGCAGACGATTTCGGTTTTCCCGACATCTGCGTTATTGCGTTGTGTGGTGGTACGGTTAGGTCAGATAGCACATGCTATATGTTTCAATAGGGTTTAACATGCGTTTTGTAACATGTGACAGCATCTGTGCCGCAGACGATTTCGGTTTTCCCGACATCTGGGTTATTGCGTTGTGCGGTGGTACGGTTAGGTCAGATAGCACATGCTATATGTTTCAATAGGGTTTAACATGCGTTTTGTAACATGTGACAGCATCTGTGCCGCAGACGATTTCGGTTTTCCCGACATCTGGGTTATTGCGTTGTGCGGTGGTACGGTTAGGTCAGATAGCACATGCTATATGTTTCAATAGGGTTTAACATGCGTTTTGTAACATGTGACAGCATCTGTGCCGCAGACGATTTCGGTTTTCCCGACATCTGGGTTATTGCGTTGTGCGGTGGTACGGTTAGGTCAGATAGCACATGCTATATGTTTCAATAGGGTTTAACATGCGTTTTGTAACATGTGACAGCATCTGTGCCGCAGACGATTTCGGTTTTCCCGACATCTGCGTTATTGCGTTGTGTGGTGGTACGGTTAGGTCAGATAGCACATGCTATATGTTTCAATAGGGTTTAACATGCGTTTTGTAACATGTGACAGCATCTGTGCCGCAGACGATTTCGGTTTTCCCGACATCTGGGTTATTGCGTTGTGCGGTGGTACGGTTAGGTCAGATAGCACATGCTATATGTTTCAATAGGGTTTAACATGCGTTTTGTAACATGTGACAGCATCTGTGCCGCAGACGATTTCGGTTTTCCCGACATCTGGGTTATTGCGTTGTGCGGTGGTACGGTTAGGTCAGATAGCACATGCTATATGTTTCAATAGGGTTTAACATGCGTTTTGTAACATGTGACAGCATCTGTGCCGCAGACGATTTCGGTTTTCCCGACATCTGGGTTATTGCGTTGTGCGGTGGTACGGTTAGGTCAGATAGCACATGCTATATGTTTCAATAGGGTTTAACATGCGTTTTGTAACATGTGACAGCATCTGTGCCGCAGACGATTTCGGTTTTCCCGACATCTGCGTTATTGCTTTGTGTGGTGGTACGGTTAGGTCAGATAGCACATGCTATATGTTTCAATAGGGTTTAACATGCGTTTTGTAACATGTGACAGCATCTGTGCCGCAGACGATTTCGGTTTTCCCGACATCTGGGTTATTGCGTTGTGCGGTGGTACGGTTAGGTCAGATAGCACATGCTATATGTTTCAATAGGGTTTAACATGCGTTTTGTAACATGTGACAGCATCTGTGCCGCAGACGATTTCGGTTTTCCCGACATCTGGGTTATTGCGTTGTGCGGTGGTACGGTTAGGTCATATAGCACATGCTATATGTTTCAATAGGGTTTAACATGCGTTTTGTAACATGTGACAGCATCTGTGCCGCAGACGATTTCGGTTTTCCCGACATCTGCGTTATTGCTTTGTGTGGTGGTACGGTTAGGTCAGATAGCACATGCTATATGTTTCAATAGGGTTTAACATGCGTTTTGTAACATGTGACAGCATCTGTGCCGCAGACGATTTCGGTTTTCCCAACATCTGCGTTATTGCGTTGTGTGGTGGTACGGTTAGGTCAGATAGCACATGCTATATGTTTCAATAGGGTTTAACATGCGTTTTGTAACATGTGACAGCATCTGTGCCGCAGACGATTTCGGTTTTCCCGACATCTGGGTTATTGCGTTGTGTGGTGGTACGGTTAGGTCAGATAGCACATGCTATATGTTTCAATAGGGTTTAACATGCATTTTGTAACATGTGACAGCATCTGTGCCGCAGACGATTTCGGTTTTCCCGACATCTGCGTTATTGCGTTGTGTGGTGGTACGGTTAGGTCAGATAGCACATGCTATATGTTTCAATAGGGTTTAACATGCGTTTTGTAACATGTGACAGCATCTGTGCCGCAGACGATTTCGGTTTTCCCGACATCTGGGTTATTGCTTTGTGTGGTGGTACGGTTAGGTCAGATAGCACATGCTATATGTTTCAATAGGGTTTAACATGCGTTTTGTAACATGTGACAGCATCTGTGCCGCAGACGATTTCGGTTTTCCCGACATCTGCGTTATTGCTTTGTGTGGTGGTACGGTTAGGTCAGATAGCACATGCTATATGTTTCAATAGGGTTTAACATGCGTTTTGTAACATGTGACAGCATCTGTGCCGCAGACGATTTCGGTTTTCCCAACATCTGCGTTATTGCGTTGTGTGGTGGTACGGTTAGGTCAGATAGCACATGCTATATGTTTCAATAGGGTTTAACATGCGTTTTGTAACATGTGACAGCATCTGTGCTGCAGACGATTTCGGTTTTCTCGACATCTGGGTTATTGCGTTGTGTGGTGGTACGGTTAGGTAAGATTAGGTTAGGTCAGATAGCACATGCTATATGTTTCAATAGGGTTTAACATGCGTTTTGTAACATGTGACAGCATCTGTGCCGCAGACGATTTCGGTTTTCCCAACATCTGCGTTATTGCGTTGTGTGGTGGTACGGTTAGGTAAGATTAGGTTAGGTCAGATAGCACATGCTATATGTTTCAATAGGGTTTAACATGCGTTTTGTAACATGTGACAGCATCTGTGCCGCAGACGATTTCGGTTTTCCCGAAATCTGGGTTATTGCGTTGTGCGGTGGTACGGTTAGGTAAGATTAGGTTAGGTCAGATAGCACATGCTATATTTTTCAATGAGGTTTAACATGCATTTTGCAACATGTGACAGCATCTGTGCCGCAGACGATTTCGATTTTCCCAACATCTGCGTTATTGCGTTGTGTGGTGGTACGGTTAGGTAAGATTAGGTTAGGTCAGATAGCACATGCTATATGTTTCAATGAGGTTTAACATGCATTTTGCAACATGTGACAGCATCTGTGCCGCAGACGATTTCGGTTTTCCCGACATCTGGGTTATTGCGCTGTGTGGTAGACTGTAAATTAACCTGGGGCAATAGTAGAGTGGGTCTAAGGCGGAGAAAGTGACATGGTAAGCCTACGATGTGTTTATCTGGCTAATAGTGCGCGCGCACATTCATGCATGTAATTACTTCCCTCAGCGTCTGTCTTCAGTTGATCTCGAGTATAACGAAAGAGCAAGTACCTTGTCACGTTACATTAAACGAAGGTTTTGTCCATAACACAGAAATGAATTGCAACCACTAATAAGGCGCTGGCTTTTTAGTGTCCCTCTCACGTATTCAGTGTTTAAATAATTAAAACAAAAAACAAATAATATAAACAACAATTTTTAAAGACATTTCTTACTTAAAACAACAAAGAAAAATCTTATTTTAGTTACTTTTTACTAAATAATTATAATTAATATGAATAAATTAACACAGCCTATGCGTTAAAACATCTGTTTTACTACATGACCTAAACCTTAAAATCAGCTGTTTCATGAAATCATGTTATCACTTATTTTAAGCCAAATAAGACGAAATAACTATATTTCATGCCTTGCCTATTTTATGAAAATGTTTCTCTTCCATATAAAACTAAAATTAATTATAAGTAATTGTTGCGTAACTGAGTGAACACTTTTGAACTTACTTGGTGACGCGTTTCGAAATAATTATTTCATTGACGAAGACGGCCAGCTTGAGTATCAATGAAATGAATATTTCGAAAAGCGTAAGCAAACAAGCTCTAAAGTATTCACTCAGTTACTAATTAATTATTTATAATTTAATTAGTGAATTCATGATCACTGCAAAAAGAAACTTAAAAATTAATTCATTATTAAATTTGATTAATTAATTATTATTTGAAAAAAACTGTATTAGGTCTAACGTCAAGTATCGTTCACTAAAAGTTTAAAAAAATGTATTTGAACTTGAGTGGATGAATAAAAAGTAATTAATTAGCGATTGAAAATTTGAACAAAATATATAAATATATAGGGAGATTGTACACTAATAGGAGTTGAATAACAACATAATAAAGTCTCTAATTGATCGCAAAAAATAATTGCATAACTAGTTAATTTTGGGACCAGGTAGGCCTAGTTATCTGTTGAGAACAAATACCCACCAGTTCATTAAAGAATTAACTTTTTTAATTCCTTCTTTTAGTTCACACTCTATATATAGTCTATCTTGTTCAAAATTTCAATCGTTAATCAAAAACGTTTTATTCATTCACTCAAATACAAATAAATTTTCTTAAACCTGTAGTGGATGGCACTTGATGTTAGTAGTGTTCTTTTAAATATGTATGCAATAATTATATTTTAAAAAGTTGGAAGGTCTTGGTCGGATTCGAACTGAATGTCTTCGTGTTTGAAAACAAGGACTTTAACCAACTTTCCCATAGCTAGAAATGTATTTCTCAAAGATTTAGGCGAAAGCCAGGCTCACGTTGTATGAATTTTAATACTGATTTTTAACCCATCTGTATAGTTGAAAATTATTTATTATGCACAGGTACGATTGTAGTGCATTCGAGAAAAATCTTTTTATGATTGAAAAAAAATGATTTGAAAAATGAATTTTACAAAAATCAAGCAAATGGCGATTATGCCCTCACGAGATTGGGCATAGGCCTAATGCCCACACAGTAAAACAGTCGTAAATAAATTGAGGAAACTAGTTTTTATATAGAAAAGATTTATTTTTACAAATTCTTGATATCACTTACTAACAAAACGTAATTTCAATAATGTTGAGTATACAATCTTTTAAAAATGTATTAATAATATATAAAAAATATTTTATAAAAATTATTTTAATAAGTTTCATACAAATTTCTCAATTGCCTGAGCGTAAATAGTGCTCAGTGATCCCTAAAAAGGCACGTCTAAAGGTTCCAATTTATGGCTGCAGTGGGGTGGTAGGCACACCACAGATGTATGATTAGCCCTTGCCATGTTAAAGAGCTCAATGTTTTGAGTATGGATGGGATGACCATCTAATGCCAACAAAATGTTATCATTTTCTGTGGGTTGGACTGCATCAGAGAATAACTGAGCCATTATACATTCATCTCTGTTTGCATCCATTCAACAAGGTGGAACATAAACGCAGTTTAAGACGGATCTATCAATTCAACCTCCATTCTTTGGCGAGGGAAGATATTTTACATACACTTGTAACTTTAACAATACTAGGTAGAGCGAAGAGGTATATTTACCACAAAAGTATTAAAAGAACACATTGAAAGAAATATTCCAGTCGGTCATATCGGCGAGCACCATTATCGGGCATGATGGCCAATATGCCCACCCTGGCGCCATTATCGGGCATGATGGCCAATATGCCCACCCTGGCGCCATTATCGGGCATGATGGCCAATATGCCCACCCTGGCACCATTAACAAAACCTCGTTGTCAGGTCTAAACATAACACGATAGGTCATTTCTCAATAACTGATTTTTTTGCTAAATTGCCAGCCTTTTAAATCAGTTGTTTTCAAAAACCTATCTCGTAAAAAATTACATTTAGTGAGGACTTGCCTTAGGTAAGGAGAGTATAAAAAACACTAAATTTGCAATAACACGCGACATCGCAGTTCTTTCGCCTTCTAGCGTCTTACCAGGACTAAGAGGACTATTGGAATTACTTTCAAGAATTTCCAGGACGATAGCACCACAAGGCCCTGAAAACCTGCCTGGCTATTATGCCCGCACTGCCCGTCTTTCTACTACATGAATTTATTTTGCCCCCAATTTGGTTGTCGTCGAAACTTCCATTGCACAACCTTAAATTGTTGCCATGGTTACCACATAATATAGTAAATAATGCTCTAGGATCAAAAATGAATGAAAACAAAAAAAATTAACAAAACTGGATTAACAGTGAACTATGCTTCACAAACGGACAATGCGAACGGAAACAATACAATGCAAGCGACGAAAAAAAAGAAAGCGAATATATAGTAACAAACAAAAATAATAGTCTAACACCATATATAATATGGAAAATTACAAGGAATTTCGCTTTTTATTTTCTCTCTTAAGATTTTTATTTTGTAATAGGTATGTAGGCTACAATTTTACATTAATTGTAATTATCAAATAAAAAGAAACTGAAATACAATTTTTTTTGCTGACCTCAGTAAGAATTTACTTTTTTTTAAATTGTTTATATTACTCGTTTTTATACTAATTAGGCTAGGCTCAGACATTTAAAACTATTTCCATGTATACCTAGATACGATTATATGAACAGTTTAAACCCTTACTGAAGACATTTTTGACTTACCCAAGCAACAGATATTTATATATTGAGCGCTAATTAACGTCTTATTGTTTCGTGATGTACCGAACCCTTTCTTCAAGACGCCTTGAAAATATTTACCTCATACAACATATTTACATTTTTTCACTTTATAATCTTGGAGTGGTCGCTTCAGTACTCCCTTGCCAGTGACAAAGTCGCGAAATTAATTCTCCAGGCGATGTTTCACACAAGATATTTAATAATACATATGCTTGCATTGACTCGCAGCTTAGTGTGAAACGTAGCTGTTGGGAAATATCAGTAGGCCAAAGAAGTGTTTTGCCAAGTAAATTGATAAATAAATCCGTACGTTTTGTTAATATTTATACCTACGTGTAAAAGAAAACTTTTAAATTAAAGTTTCTCGGCTTCCACAGAGTCCTACGATAGCTCAAGAAAAACAGTGTTAAACAAGGGGTCCATTAGTGCATACAGTCGTGTTGATTGGCGTACTTTAATGTTGAGCAACAACTCTCACTTTCCCAGACAACTGGCCCGAGGCCACGCCCTGTTCGGTCTTCTATCTTTAGGTAAAGCAAACAGTTTTTATAATAAGCTGTAAAAGCGAATAACTTGTTGATAAAACGTGTCTATAGAAATAAAATGTTTTGCCAACGGAAATAATAATCTAGATCTATTATTAAATTAAAAAAACAGGTATTACAAAAAAAAAAAAATTAAAGTAATTCCTACTTACGTCAACAAAGAAAAAAATTATTTTAATTACTTTTTATTAAATAATTACAAATAATATAAATAAAGTAATATAACATATGCCTTAAAACAGCTGTTCTACCACATAACCTATAACTTAAAATCAGCTGTTTTATTAAATCATATGTTATCGCTAAACTTAGCTTTATACATCATTTATCTATCACTTTATTTATCATAGCATTCAATGTAGAACCAACACAAACCTTCAATGTACTAAGTAAAAAATGGTAAACAATATTTGAACCTTAATACTTAGTAATACAATTAACAACATGCCCAGGGCTATAACATAAGAATAACAATTAATTCAAGATGATTACATCAAGCAACTTTAAAAATTAATATTGAAATATATGATTAGGACTCTTATGCACGATTCTTTGACCAAGTCATCCTCAGATGACTAAATAAACTAAATTTATTTTGGTAATGCAATTATAAGTATGCCCAAAGTCATAATATAAGAATAACAACTAATATATAAACAAAAATATTTTAAAGTCAATTCCTACTTAGGTCAACAAAGACAAATTTTATTTTAGTTACTTTTATAAAATAATTTCAATTATATAAATAAAGTATAGTAGCCTATGCTTTAAAACAGCTGTTCTACCACATAACCTATAACATAAAAACATATTTTATGAAATCATATGTTATCACTTATTTTAAGCCAAATGGGACAAAATAACTATATAGCATACCTTGCATCTTTTGTGAAATGTTCTCTCCCACATAAAACTAAAATTAATTCATTATTAAATTTAATTATTGAGTTAATATTTGGAAAAAAACTGTATTAACATTTAATGTCATCTACTACAAATTTAAAAAAATTTATTTGAACTTGAGTGGGTGAATAAAATGTATTTTATTAACAATTGAAATTTTGAACTACACACGCCTGCAGGCACACACACAGAGAGAGAGGGAAAGAGAAAGAGTGAACTAATAGGAGTTGAATTAAACTTGTTGGATTAATAGCATTCAAGTGTAGCAATATTATAAGTCAAATTTTACTATATAATTAAGAAATTAATATTTTCTGAGCAAAAAAATAAAATGGGATCCCATAAGATGACCAGCAACGATTAAATTTATAAGACACTATAAACTCACCATTGGCGTTTTAATGGCATACAGGAAGACAATAATTGAAAACAAGACCGAAAATAAAATAACAAAACATACAGTAAAGTAACAGACTACAGTAGAAGGAAATAGTTATGGGTAAATTTTTGTGGGCTTATTTATATGGGTTGAAAGCGTTTTTTTTTTTTTATTATTATTATTATTACTAAAACTCGGAGGGACCTTATCGGTGTAGAGCACTTAGCTGTAGCCTTTGTACTCTCTTCCCATCCCTACCACAGGACTAGCTTAGTGGATACCTACCTCTTTGCAGAAATCAAGTACCCACCTGATGCTAGATCTTCTGATATCCTCTGGTGTACATACCTGCCAGCCAAACCACTTTCTCCTTGCAGCTCCCAAAGCAGGACACTCACAGAGTACGTGGATTGGGCTTTCCTCTTGGTCCTCGTCGCATCTCTTGCATACAGGGGACCTAGATTTTCCAATTTTGTATTGGAACCCCCTCAGATTCCCATGGCCTGTAACCAGCTCTACAGTAGCTCTGAGTTGATGTCTACTTAAGGAGAGTAGTTCTTTGCCCCACACATCTCCTGAGTAACCCCACAGTACCTTGGATTTGTTACACCCCAAGGTTACATTCCATTCTTCCCTGCACAACCTGTCTATATGTGCCATGATCCTCTTGCGCCCCTCCCGAGGCGGCATGCCCACTGCCCTCAGCAACGGTCCTTGGGTTATACACCCTTGTTTTGCTAAGGCGTCAGCTCTCTCATTCCCTATCCAGCCAGAATGTCCTGGAATCCAGGTTAGGTTGAGTGAATTATGCTTACTCAGCTCTGCTAAAGAAGTCATAGTCTCAGCCACCAACCTAGAGCTGGTACTAGCCTTACCTAAAGCCTTCAGAGCTGCCTGACTGTCCGAGCAAATCCAGATGGTCTTGCCCCTCCTGCCAGACCCTATTATTTCCTCAGCACATAGTTTGATCGCGAGCACCTCCCCCTGGAAGACAGAGTTGTAGTCCTCCAGGCGATGACAAAATCTGTCTTGGTGTCTCGGTCCACTAAATCCTGCTCCCACTCCTTCCTTCATCTTGGACCCATCGGTGAACCAGATTTCACCATGTCTGGGTCTATACTCCGTCCATGCCTCTCTTGCAGGAATAAGGATTTTGTAGTTTCCTTTTTCCCTTTTAAGAGACAGTATCTTATCCTGAGGTTCTATCCAGAGCTCCTTCAGTGAATCCCCAAATAGCTGTTTATGAAGTTTGCTACTTGTCTTCCACTGCCCAGTACAGCTTAGCCGATATGCAGTTTTCATTGCCTCCATCCTAATTTGAAGACTCAAGGATGGAAAACCCAACATAACCCTCATGGCCGCACATGGTGTGCTTCTCCTTGTAGCAGTTATGCCTCTAAGGAAGAGCCCCTGCGCGCGGTCCAGCATTCTTTTACTTGTTTCTTTCTGTGCCCTGTCCCACCAGACGATAGAGGCAAAGACCAACCTCGGCACCACAATGGCGGAATAAATCCAGTTCATTTGACGTGGACCCAAACCCCATCTCGTGCCTATTGCTCCTCTGCATTGCCAGAACGTAGCTATGGCTTTTTTGCACTTATCCTCCAAATGCTCACGCCAGAGTAGCTTCCTATCCAGAATAACTCCCAGATATTTAGCACTCTCAACGTAGCTTATTTTAGTATTACCAACTTCCATCATCTCCAGCGATTTAGTTTTATATCGCCTAGTGAAGATGAGTGCCACAGATTTCTCTCCTTGAATGCATAGTGCAATAGTGAAATAGTGTTAGTTAATAAAAAAATATATTACTTAAGTAAATGGTATTCAAATTCAACATTTTTCTTTTAAAAGTTATGCTATTTAAATATACCTTGTAGACTTGGTATACACTTGGGAAGAATAGGTTATTTCATGCACTACAATTTATAAGCTACATAAATTTCTAACATCATGGTGTAACTCTCATTTTAAATAAATAAAACCTCTTTACCACAAAAACTATTGATTTAAATCTTAATCAAGACTTAATTCAAAACTTTTTAAATCCTAATGTACATTTCGATTGCGATCCAATCATCTTGAGAGGAAATTAATACAAGAATAACTACTCCAGAGTAATTAACTGGAGTTATATATGTAATAATTTCCTTTGATGATAATTGCTTTGCAATCGAGATGTACATTAGGATTTAAAAAGTTTTGTGGTTAAGAGGTTTTATTTTAAATATTTGTCTATAAAAAATAGTAAACTTATAAATTATACTACTTACAACTTATAAACTATGCAACATATTGCTTAAGAGGTTATATAAATGATGGTGTTGGAAACATAAACACACTTTACAAATATAAACGTGTAAGAAAGAATTCTTTACGTTTAACCACTGTATGTTACACTACAATACTATATACCTGTTATGTACCACACCAGCCTAAAAAACAACATAGATCTTACACAAAAAATAAAAAACACACATATCACATAACTCCACACTAGCTTCATTTTACATAACCTACTTAAATAAATCTTAATAGAAAACAACACACCAGGCAACATAAACAAAGAAATAATAACACAAACAGAAACGATCAGAATTACTTGACATACAACAAATACTACACTCAATACAAAGGTAATACATTGGGATCTCCCATTTCAACCATATTGTCAGAAATATTTATACACATTCTCAAACAAAAACACATCATATAAAACAACACATATGCCCACAAATAATCAATTGGTACACATACATCCATAGATGACATCTTAATCCTATAATGTACAAAGGCAACAATAAACATTTTCCACAAATACATAAACAAATTACACACTAATATCGGTTTCTCACTGAAAACAGAATAGAATCAACTTCCTAGGTCACACAACAACAATATAACAAACACAAGTTTAAAATATACAGAAAGCCCCCCCCCCCCACACTAAAGAGTTATAGACAATACTTCCAATCACTCTATACAACAGAAACATGTCACCTCGTTCTTACTCCATGATACAGAGATTAATCAACATACCATTGAACAATGAAGACAAAATAAACAAACTCAACACAATAAAATAAATAGCCTATAGAAAGAGATACAAACATACCTTGATAGACAACATAATGCGCAAAAAACATACACAACAACAAAAAAACAACACACACATTACAACAAAAAACAACTCACAAATACAAAAATACATAACAATAACATATCACGACAACACATCACAAAAATAGCTTCGCCATTCTGCAAAAATATAAAGTAGCCTTTAAAACAACTAACCCAACTTAAAAACACATACACAGTACAAAACTCCTCCAGAACAAACACGACAGGGCCGGATCACATATAATGACAGCCCCAGCTTTAACATAGGCCAAACAGGGGGAAACGTTACTACACAATACAAGAAACACATAGACATAAAAAACACAACTGAAATCAAACTTTGCCATACACATGCAAAGCACACTATACACATATACCAATATAGACACTAATCTAAAAGTTTTTATTTACATAAAAAAACAACCCATTAAACACAACAGAAAACTACAAGATATACAAACACCCCAATACATTCTAAATAACAAAACCCACTCACAATCAAATACTATATTTGAACACAACTAATAACTACTATATGAACAATAACATCATAGAACACCAATACACCACAGACTTTCACTAATACAACACACCTGAACAATAGTCCGTGACTCAAAGCATTGAACAATGCACTGATCAGTGTGATTCTAGACTGGTGAAAAATAACATTAAGTAGTGGTATTTTTGCCTAGTGATGTCAAAAGTTGTAATTGAAAAAATCTTAAGAGGTTTTTAAATCTAACCTCTAATGTAAGGATAAATTTCCCTAAAAGAGTATGAAATCAATATGAAATATTTTACTAAATTAGTCAATTTAAAGTAAATTTTTAGCCAATAAAAGATTAAAAAGGCACTTGATCATCTGTCTGGGGAAAAGTTTTGCCTCAAAACCCCCTTGCTGTGCCTCTGATTATGTTGTTTTTTCTGTGAAGCTCAAAACCTAGAAATATTTTAATAAAAAGTCCCAAACACTGTCTAAATATTGGAATGTAAAACCAGACATGCCAGTCATATACTGATTACACCTTCTCAGAAGCATTATGTAAAATAGACAGAACATGCAGCTTGCACTTATTTTCTATTTTAGAAAACACCTAGCCAACCATAGCAGAACAAATTATTATATTAATTCAAGCGTAAAATCATTGCAGAAGAAAAACCACACCTACACAACAGTAGTTGAAAACATGTGACCAATAAATTAATCTATTACAGGGCTGTCCAAAATAGGACATGTCTTACTTTTTTGGCATCTTTATATATAAATAAAAATTAAACTCAGTTGAAATAACTTGAAATAAAAATTGTTCAAACTTAAACTGTTAAACTTTAATTTAAAAGATCGTAGATAATTTTTTTGGCATTATCTTTCAAAATGTTAAATGTTTTTTGTTCCATTATTACTTCAAAATATTGTTTTAAAAGGCTTCCACACAGCTCAGAGATCTTTTAAAAAAGTGAGGTGCAAAAACGGTTCCTACAATATGCATTTTGAGACAGAACACACTATTTACCATGCTTAAATCACTGAACCCGTTTTGGTCCCTCAGTTTAGTATTTATTTATGTTACAAATAGTTACAATATCGGTATTCTCACTTTCAGCTTGTAATTAAGTTTAAGTGATAACACTGTTTAATGAGTGTTATTCTTTTTATTATTATATACATGATGATATTACATTGTAATCACAGTATCACATCTATGAGGCAAGAACACTCATATTTAAAACAGGGAGACAAGTATCCTCTATTACATAAAAATTAAATTCAAGATTTTTGTGTATAAATTAAGGGAATTAGAAAAATTTATGCATTATCAATTATAAAGAAAATGAAAAGAATTAGTATATAGATATGATAAACGTACATATCTTAGTACATAGATGTTTTATCTTTGAAGCTAAAATGTATAATTTTTTTCACATTGCTACCATGTGACAAGTCTTGTTTTGTTCATTATCCTTATACAAAAATTCATGACCAATAGTATTTCTCAAGATTTTCATAGCAATACTTTTTAAAAATCAAGAACATTCTACAAATCTTCTTGGATTTCTCAAGAATACTTTAAGAAAAATAATAATAAAGATTATTATTTAAAAAAAACCTGTGAGAAAATTTCAAAATGGCTTTGATTGGTTTCAAGCAATCATGTTTTAAAGAAATAATATAAAGTAATTGCTCCAATGTTAATATTATTATAAATTTTAGTACCATATGGTGACCCAGATTTTCAAATAAAATGAAAACCGTTTCTGTTTTTGAAGTGAGAACTTGTTTACTCACTGTGAACAAAACATGAGATTAAATATTTTTGTGTGTGTCATGATGTTTCTTAAAGGCATACCATACAGCATATATTTGTGTCAGGTTACACTCAGTTACTTCAAAGTGAATGAAATGAAAACATATGATTTCATGTAACAACTGTTTTACATGTGGAATATTTTTAAATAATTTTGATCAGTTAATAAATATAATTTATTTAAATTTTGATTCATCTCAATACAAATAATTCCTTTAACAATATTTTATGACTATCCGAACTTTGAATTTAGTAAATTTGTTAAAACTTATTTACTAAAACAAATTTACTAAATTCAATGTTCGGATAGTCATAAACTATTGTTTAAGTAATTAATAAGATTCACCGAACGTAATGGACTACAAAATTCAAGAACAAATAATTCAATGTAACGATAATAATAGGTTCAGTATGTTTAATCCATTTTATTTTAAGAAGTATATGTTTTTGTAGAATGCATACTGTTATTACTATTTGGTCAGAACCTAGAACTTTCTGCTCCAGATATTTAGTTCCTGTTTTAAAATGTTAAAAAAAGTTTTATTATCAGCAAGTTTTTATTTTTAATATATGTAAATGATTTGCATGAAGGCAAGAGTGCAGCATTCTAACTGTATTTCTAGATAGACTGGTTTGTATCACCTTGCCATTGAAAGTGAATATGTAATTACCACAAATGTAGATTAGTTGACAAATGTAATTGCTGAAACAAAAACAACGTTTAATTACTTGAGTTTTGAAAAGAAGGCTGAAGAGTATCTGAGGTAATTTAGTTTAAAAATATTCTTAAATGTTTTATTTTAGCAGGTTAATAATTGCCTAGATTTTGATCAACAAAAATTGTTTTGGAAGTTCTATAACAAAATAATTAAAAAAATTTTACAACAGACTAATAAATTTAATACTGTAATAGAGAACATAATCCTTTACCTGTGAAAAATATGAAAGAAATTTTTATTTAAATAAATTTATGCCAACAGTACTTGAACTTTAAATAATGTTTAACAAAAAAAAGGAATATAGTGAAACTTATTAATAAGTTTTACATTAGTTTATGACTATCCGAACTTTAAGGTTTGTAAATTTATAAAAACTTACTGAGACAGAACGTTTTCAACCGCTCCGTGGCGATCTTCATCAGTGTTTTTTCCTGTTTTTTGAAATATGTGGGCTATTTTATTTGATGTTCTGTTTGTGTATGGTATTGTGATGTATTTGTTTTCCTTCCCTGTAGTTTTAATTTTAGTGTTTTTTTTTATATATTGTGCCATAGTTTGTCTATTATTGTGGTGTTGTATCCATTTGTGTATCCTATGCTAAATATTCAATGGTGTCTAGTTCTTTGTTTATGTAATCTGTGATCATTGGTACTTCTTCAAGTCTATGGAGCATGGATTTGAAGGCAGCATGTTTGTGTTGTGAATAAGTATGACTGTCATTGTCGGTTTCCTGTAAATGTTGAGCGATTGAAACGTTCTGTATCAGTAAGATTTTATAAATGAACAAAATTTAAAGTTTGGATAGTCATAGACTAATGTAAAAGTGATTAATAATTTTTATGGTTGTAAATTATGGAAACATTTCTACTTTTGATTTACAAATTTCAATAACCATATTTTTTAAAAAAATAAGTAACTAAAACTAAATTAGTCTCTTGAAACCTAAAATATTATTTTCATTTGGCAGCCCATTAAGTGAAGCATTCCAGTCTTTAAAAATCCTATTTATATAATGTTCAGTAAGGTCAGGAAAAGTAACTTGTTTAAAGTGAATATTTGTTTTAGATATTTGGAAACGGTGCTAAAGACTTAATTTATGTTTATCGTTATGTTATGGTGATGACATTCATTTCCAAACACACAGTTTTATATTACTAATGTTTAGTGTTGTGAATTTTTTATTTTATTTCTTTTTTAAAGAGAAAAAATATAGTTATTTTTGTCCTCATGGAATTTTTTGAGGAAATGTTGATGAATTATAGACGAATAGGGGCAGAAACTACACTCATCTGGGAAAACGATTGTTTGCATAGTCATTTGTTTGAGGCCGAGAAATAATCTCTTTCAGGCTACAAGATGTTTAAAAAAATAGCACTGTGATGTATTTCAAAAAGTGAAATTCAATAAGAATTAATACGAGTTAAAAAAATATTTTTCGCATTTTAATTTTCAAAGTAATTTGTAACAACTATGTTCATATATCTACACAGTGAGAAAAAACTAAAAAAAAAATCAGCATAGATTTGAATAAAAAGCAATAATTATGCTTAAAAGTATTTCACTATCATTAAATATTTTGTATAAAATAAACACCATTAAATAGAAATAAAAATCACATCAATGTAAATGACTCATCTGTTACTATTATAAAATATTAAGTATTTTAAAGTGGTTTTGGTAAAAATGTTTTATACAATATAAGTCTCTAAGGAGCTTAAAACTAGTAATATATAAATGAAAAGCCTAAATCAATTTTCTTTTTTTGCAGATACAAACCGTACCTTCTAAGGACAATAAGTAACAATATATACCAGATGACGTCTCAACCTAAGCATCAACCAACAGACAGTGGACTTTACCTGAAGTTGTGCTTATATTATACCATTCATGTATATTAACATATATCAAAAACGTTCTTCCTTCCCTTCATAAAAACTGATCAAACATGAAAGGGGTACAAGTAATATGTGTTATTTTCACAATTTTCCTGTACACAAAAGCGGCTCAGTTACCGGCTCCAATTTCAACAACTTTAGATATAGCAGATGACATTAATGTAGACTGTAATAGCAATGAAATTAAGGTAGAAATAGTAACTAAATCTGGTGCTTTTAACGGAATGATCTATCCTAAAGGCCTCTCTAAAAACTCAAGCTGCCTGGCAGAGTATTATCAACAAAAAACACCAATATATTATAAGCTACCTCTGCGTTCTTGTAACACGATGAACACAGAAATGTCGGATGGGGGATTGGAATA
This sequence comes from Prosapia bicincta, assembly GCA_036971475.1. Classification (NCBI taxonomy): domain Eukaryota; kingdom Metazoa; phylum Arthropoda; class Insecta; order Hemiptera; family Cercopidae; genus Prosapia; species Prosapia bicincta. The sequence goes on from JBAIZL010000004.1 coordinate 211,174,113, forward strand.
TTTTAACACAATCGTTGTACAACCTCATAGGAAGCTGGTAACCAGTCAAGGGCGAGGATTTCATATACGGTGTCGATACCAAACTAAAGATAAAACTATAAATGAAATTGGCACATCAGAAGCTACAATGTTACTAGCAACTTCTCCAATGCCAGGATGCACTATGAAGATTTTTTCTGGTGATGTTAAAGATCGAGAGGTCGCTGAGAATGTTAAAATAGGTGAAATGTTAACAATGGTAATAGAAATTGATAATCAAAATATTTACGGTTTAAAAGTGTCAGACTGTTCAGTACGTGACGGTCTTGGATGGGGTGAACAGAAACTAACAGACTCTTATGGATGCCCCATTGATAAAGAGATAATGGGTGTGTTTCAATACAGCAAAAGTCAAACAAGTGCGGTGGTACATTTCCAAGCCCATAAATTCCCTTATACAGATTCAGTTTATTATCAGTGTAGTGTTCACCTCTGTTTAAAAAGTGACAAAGAATGTAAAAATGTAAAGCCAGATTGCAAAAGCAAACTGAATAGAAAACCAAGACAAAAACGTGAAGACGATGAAGAAAGCCAAGCTACAATAGAAGTCTATAGTGGATTGTACGTTAACGAAGCAAACGAGATGATAACTCCTGAACAACAAGATCAAATTGCTCGTGAAGAAGCTCTCAATGATCCAAATAATATATGTATTTCTCAGAGAAATTTTGCTATAGCAATTTCTATAGCAGGCTTAATATTAATGCTTCTTGTTATTGCAGCTTTTCTAATTTTATTAGCTAGAAGACGATCGCCTAAAGAAGTGTCTACTTCAGGAAGCTCTATATACAGTGGCCCTTATACTAACACAGGATACAGCCATAGCAATTAAATGTTTGTGCAACAGGATAGACTTATCCTACTGCAAAAAAGTCAACGAATACGATTACGATTCTCTTAAAACGATATAAAAAATGTTTTTGTAAAAATTATGAATATTAAAACATTAACATTGATTATATTATAAATATATATTCTTCAAATTAATAAGAATATCTTGGAAAAATTAGTAACTAAATGATATATTAAAAATAATAATGTGTTACCACATGGAACATTATTACAAGCCATTATAGTAATGTGCCAATTAATCATTAATAATGTATATAATAGCATAGCTTTTGTTGAATAGTTATGCAGAGTAAATTGCAGCTCTGCAATTCTATCGAAAATGAAATTATATCATAAAATTAGTACCAGAAAAAACTTTGTAAATATCTAAATTAGCATGCATTTGTAAAAACAAACATGACAAAATGAAATAAGTTGTAAATTATTTTAATTTTATATTAAACTTAGTTAATATGTGATAAACAATTGCTATTTTGAAAAAAAACCTATCCAACATAACCTACAGGTAAAATAACTATAAGATTTCAGCTTTGGTTTTTTTGCTGAGAGCTTCAAGACCTCAATTCTCCTCCGATCCTGAAGTCACCGTTCAGTTCCATTTGTGAATATTTGGTCTCCTGTTTAGCATTACAGAAATACAAGAAAGTTCTTATTTTGCTTTCACAGGTTGGAAGTGTGTTTTGAAGAGGTTTTAGCAGCTTCTAAGAATTTTATATTACAGTGGTTGTATTAAGTAATAGCCACACATTTTTCAGAATTATATACCACAAAAAATCAATTTATGTTAATATATTGCTAGATAGCCTACATGAACATCTATAAAAGAAATAAAAATACATCATCAATATAAAACGATAAACTTAATAAAAGTTTTAATTTATAAGAAATTACAGGAAAAGGTAATTTCTAATAAAGACATTAGGTACTTAGTGAAACTCCTAATAGGAAAAAATAAATTTAAGAAAATATTCTCAATTATTCAGTTTGAGAATGCCTGCAATAAGATGAGAAACATTTATAACTTATTAATACAGGATTATGAATGAAATGAATTGAAGTAGAATAAGTTATATTTGAAATGGCAATACATAAAACTAAAAACTTTTGAGTTAACATACATCACAATGAGCATAGTAAATTCATAACACTAAATTAACACTCAGCATTAAAATTGATCATAAATAAAACCATGAAAAAAACGTAGCGCAATAAATCCATTCACAAAATTTAAAAGGCAAGCATTAAGCCTAATAATATTGTTTTCATACTCACTACCAGCAATTTCTAAACACTATAGAGTCTCGAAATACCGAGTCCCAATTTTTCTAGCTTCCGTTAAATTCAAGCCTATTTCTATTTGAAAGAAAATTATGAATCGGGCTTCCAAGAAATGTTTATAACCCCATGATATGTATAAGAAATGAGTCGGGTTTGCAAGAAATGTTCATATAAAGTTCTATAAACTAATTTTGTGCATTATTATTATCGTAATACTGTATTAAAGTATATTAAAACTTTTTTTTCTAACACTCAGGAACATATTTCCGTGTAATCAGAGTTTTCAGTAAACCGAAGGGTTCTAGTTGCCATCTACTTCGAATTATCGAGACTCTACTGTATTTCCTTTGACACAAGTTGTCTAAAGCAATAGGTAGTATATTAGTAATTGGAAATGTTGTAAGATAGGCAATAACAAAATGATAGGAATTATAAATAAATATATTTTCATGAATTAAAATTAAACCATAAAACTATCAAATATAAAGAATTAATGAATTTAAATTTAAAATTAACATACATTTGGCATTAACCTTAGATATTATAAAAATATGGTAGCTAAAACACTTTTTATATAAATTGGACAAACTTGAAATTATGGTACCCGAGGCAGAATGTTATCAACTGTATTGCTGACGGCTGGTGTCGAAAACTAAATGTCCACAATGATGGATAACGAGTTAAATTAAAATCAATCTCTTTAACATTAGTTTATGACTATCCAAACTTGAAATTTTGTAAAAACTTGTAACAAATTGTAAAATTTAAAGTTCGGATAGTCATAAACTAATATTAAAGTGATTAATTAAGATTCATTGAACGTATGGACTACAAAAATCAAGAGTTAAATTAAAAGTTAAATTTAAGCTCAACCGAGTTGGCATATAAGGTATTTTTGCCATAAAGGTTTGCCAAATGTCATAAACAACCTTATCAGCAAAGAAACAATATGGTAAATAATTTTACAAATAATGTGCAAACAATTTATACAAAAGTATATCTAGTTAATATACAATTTGGATAGAGCTTGGAAAAATATCAAGTTTTCTTGTTATTTAATTGTTTTGTTTTCTGAAGCATTTCATTTACTTTTTTACATTGAAATTATAGTAATTCATATAATAAACAAAAGAATAAATGCTAAGAGTGCTTGACAAATTTCAACTCATTTTTGCAAATAAAAATTTAATTTTACTCTGATTCCATGTCCTCGTCAGGGAACTACAGTGAAGTACTAGGACAGCAGTATGTTAAGTATGAACAAAAGTATGTTCATGAGGCAAATTATTTCCTATAAAAATGGACACAGAATTGCATTTTATAAGATTAAGTTGTAGTGTGCTTATCTACAAAAGACATAATAAACAACTTTCAATAACTTTAAACAACTTTGTTCAACTGAAATCAATATAATGTTATTCCTATAACCTATACAACTTGTTATATGTTAACCATCTACTAACATTTCCTACTATGTAACAATCTTGAAATTATTTTATATTTCCAATAACATTATCATCAATATAATTGGTTTTTATTACATTGTACTTCCATTTTCAAGCCTTCAATAATGACGGGAAAATGAGAAATGTGATACAGGAAAATGTCCGCGTCTTGACCAAAACATGACTATCTAAACATTGAATGTATACTGAATACTTATCATTAATTACAAATAAAGTGAAAAACATGGCAATAAAGAAAGTAGCAGCAAGATGCAAAATACATAATTTTAATTTGTAAAGTGTTTAACCTTCTGAATGCTGAAAATGAAATAGACGTGCAAAAATAATGTATAAAAATAGTTTCAATTTTTTAAAGATCAATTGAAATTAAATTCTTTAAAAAACCATAAAAATATAACTAATTTTGTGTAAACAGTTTATATATTTTTACAGCCAAAAGTGTTCAAAAAGTATTTTTAATCACTTTAATTTATAGATAAAAACAACACACACTAAAATTACAAACATAAATAAAATATTACTATCTCACTAAAAACCAAATTTAAGTCTAAACCAAAATTTAAATTATTTTGATCATGGATCAAATACAATGAGAAAACAGAGCAACAGTCCTTTTGGGCAGACAGCGAGGGAGTGTCTAATGGGAATCCAAAAATTCACATCAGACTTCATAGTGTCTCCCAGATGCCTTCCATGAATAGCATGTGACAGACCAATAAAATTAAGCATGGCAGTTGTTGTTTTATAAAAAACTAACAATTTCCTTGATTATATTTAATTTTTTGTAAAATTAACTAGGATAGTGATGTCAAAACTTGGAAAATATCTCCCCAACCATTTTGGCAATATTATGCCCTACAGGCTTACTTCACTTGTACATAAAATGAGTTAAATTAAAATGAATCATTATTCCAGTTTAGTTTTCTGTAATAATTACATGAAAAGTAATATAGTTTTAAAGTTCAATTAAATTCATGTTCAATTTACAACTAAGAAATTATTCAATCTTTAGATTTTGTAAATTTAAGTTTACACAAATTTACAAAATCTAAAGTTCAGAAAGTCATAAACTATTGTTAAAGTGATAAATTAAAATTCACCAAACGTAATGGACTACAAAATTCACGAATTAAAAAAATTATTTTTACTTGGTGCAAGTGAAAATCTTTAAAATTATAGATAAACACAAAAAATATATTTAAACACTACACAGTACATACCCAAGTGGTTATCTTGATGGCACATTCAGAAAAATTTAAACATGTCATAAATTAGAAACAGTTTAACATTTGTAGATTGAAAATAAACTCCTTTGAAGACCAAAACCAGTATTTACTTAAAAATTACAAGGGATCAGTAATTGTATACATTACGAATACTGTAGATAATATAACCAAGTAACATAACCCGTAGTTGATATTTGTTAATTCTAGTAAATTCATAATAAATACAATCATTATAATGTTGTTCATATAAAACTTTTAATTATTTTAAATACTTTACTAAAAGTACTGATTTACTTATATTTCTCAGCAGCATTGAAAAACTGTTAATACAATATATTTTAATATTGATAAACACCATTTAATTTAGGTGCAAGCTTAACAAACATTTGGTACATTAATTTGTCTCAAAATGTTTACTTCTACTTCACCTAAAAAAGAAATAGGCACTTCATGCAGCAAACCAAATCTGAGGATTTTGAAGTGCTTATTCTCCCTTGAAAGCTTGGTTTTTTAGGTTATGTAACAAATATTTTTAATTAAAATCTTATTCTTTTACTGACATAACAGTTCTTAAAGGTAACATTTTTTTTGTATTGAACAAATAAAGGCAATATTTTTTTTGTATGATAAAGGCAATGAAACATATAAACAAATTCAAGTATTGTGCGTATCATTTAACATAACCACATCTAACATGTACACATGACCTCAACATCATTGCAAACATCTTTGTGGAAGGTATAATAAATTTAACACCTAACATTGTTTTCTTCCAAGACAACAAGGCATTCATTAACTGTCACAGGTTTTGAACAATAGATTATTGTCTAGTTTTCATTTCCTTTTTAGTTCTCTTACGGAATTACCCATCAAGATTAAACTTAAGATAATGTTTATTTATGTAATACAAAGTTAAACCTGTAAAAACTCTCAAATATATACATATATGTTTTTTGTAAATAAAATAAAATATGTTTTTTAATACAATAATCAAAAACAACTGAGGTTATTCAAATACAAGAATTATTTATTAATTTTTATTCAAAGCTTTTCGTTGATAAACAGTACCAACATCATCAGGAATGAATAATACAATAAAGCAAGATATAAAACATGTTAAATTAGAAATAGCATATGAATACCCTCAGTTGTTTTCAATATATATATGAAGTTATTATTACTAATTGTAAACAATTTTTTCCACCACTAAGTGCAATAATTTTACCTTATGTGAAGATGCACCTTTTGGTCACTTGACCATTGTCGAATCACTGAATTAATATTTTTAATTTTTCTGGTGTGGTTGTTCGGTCTGTGATGTTGTCCCACCTCGCACGGGCACATCACGACACGAACACCACACCAGAAAAATAGAGAAAATTAATTCAATGATTCGACAATGGCCAAGTGATCGAAAGGTGCCTCATCATATAAGGTAAAATTATTGCACTTAGTGGTGGAAAAAATTGTTTACAATTAATAATAATAATTTCATAAAGTCAGTGCAGCGGAAAAATAATGGACGATGTGAAATATATATATATATATATATGTAAACCTCATTGTATGTTGTCTTGCCAGGGCAGTGGGGGTTCTGCTCTGGTTGACCGTTCTTTCCCCCATACTTGGGAAGCTAATGGACCAAGTAAGTACACAAATTAATGTTGAGTCTGCACAGTTAGCGAGAGCCAATGAGACGGCAAACCGTGAGTCTGTAGCAGATGTGTCAACGGCAACCACCACTGGGGGTGCGGGGGCGGCTACCAAGCTGCTGACTGCAGAAACCAGTGAAATGGTTGTCGAGTTGAGCACGCTTTCTCGAAAGCGTATGAGTGGAGCGGCCAGAAGGCGACTCCGAAGAGATCAGGCGAGAGCAGCAGGAGGGCCAATAATCCTGAGCACACAACTCAGAGGAGGCCAAAACCGAGCCAAGCATGTTAACGTCCAGGGCTTGGATGTTGTGAGGGGTGAGATGCAACAGGTGGGAAGCAATCAACCACGAGCACCAAACCCTAGCATGGAGATTGCATAACTCGAACAACTGGGCTAATCTCCTAGATGTTTCGGGACATATGAGTATCGAGTGCATGGTCAAAGAACCTGTCTTGGAGATGGGCAGTGACCACCTTACTCGGACGTTTGCACCTGACCAGGCCCACCAAACTATGATGGAATGGTCAGGGTCAGTAACATCGGGAGCTCAGATCTGGTACACAGATGGCTCCAAGATGGACTTCGGCACTGGAGCGGGGGTGTATTGTAAAACCCCAAGGGTAAAACTAGTTTTTTCCTTGGGGAGGCATACCTCTGTCTTTCAGGCCGAAATATATGCTATAAATGCCTGTCTGGGAGAGATAGCGAGAAGGGGAATACACAGGACCCGGATTGCTATTTTCTCTGACAGTCAGGCAGCAATTAAGGCACTAAACGGACATGTGGTCACCTCGGCGATAGTCAGGGAGTGCCTAAATAACCTAGAAGCCCTGGCAAGGCACAATCAAATCAAGATAGATTGGGTGCCAGGGCATAGGGGAATATTTGGAAATGAAGCCGCAGATGCACTGGCCAGAGAGGGGTCTTCAACTCCCCTAATTGGACCGGAGCCGGTGGTAGGTATTTCCAAATCCATTTTCAAGATTGCAGTGCGAAGGTGGATGGCTGAAAGACACTGTGAGCACTGGGTCAGGGCTGAAGGAATGAGTCACAGTAAGCTAACCCTTAGGAAACCTTCCTTGGGGCTGCAGGAGAATCTCATCTATCTGTCTAGGCAGGAATTGAGGATAGCCACAGGTCTACTCACGGGACACTGTGGACTAAGGAAACATCTGCATAATACGGGTATCTTCAAAGATGAACCAGTGTACAGATTATGCGGGCAAGAACAAGAGACCGCCACACACATCATTTATAGATGTGAAGCACTTGCCGAGAGGCGCTTCACCCTCTTTGGTGATAGCACAGCTCTGGAAGAGGATGCTGAAGGTAAAAGACTAGTCAGGAAACTTCTAAACCTGGTAAGAGGGAATGGGCTCTTTGACTAGATCAGTAAGGTAAGTACAATATACCTAAGGTAGCGGTGCTTCGGGCAGTTTAAACCCGCTCCCAAGTTAATTAAAAAAAAAAAAAATATATATATATATATATATATATATATATATATATATATATATATATATATACTTGCCTATAGTACCACTTACTATTGTTTAATGAGGACAGCTGTATTGAGATATGAACCCAGTGAAGTAAAAATTATAGGGCGTTTTTAATAAAATTTATAAAAATAAACAATCTTGGAAAATCGAATCCCACAGAATTTCCTTTTTACCTATTACATGTCCCCGAAAGGAATAATTAATTTATTAACAACAAAACGCCCCAACAACTACACAAAGTTTTTTTTAATGGAAAATGGTATTGATGTCAATAAATATTTATTTTAATTTTATTGTCTTCTTTATCAACATTTTCCTTGAAAAAAACTATAAATCTTGTAAGTGCTTAAATAAACATAAATAACAAGAAGTTATATAAATAATAAATAGGAGCTTTAAACATCTAAATATAAAAATAAAATCAACAAACTTATATTAGCATGATATTACAATTACAATTAAGTTAAAAATTAAAACAAAAATTACCTAAATCCATATACTGTAGTTTGTAAATCCTAAGCTACAATTTGCCAAGAACAATATAAAATTATAAGTATTATTGCACAACAAAGTGAATAATTTAGAACTTAATTGCTAATGAGTTTCAAAACAATCATTTCATTTATGAAGTGAATTCAAGATTATTAAAACAAGCAACTTTAACATAAAATAACTTTTCAACAACTACTGTCAGTAGTAACAAGTCTACCATTGTATTTTGTTTCTCCAATAGCACAACTTTGAATTTGATCACAGAATAAGAGACAAATAACCATAAAAAAGGTAAGATTCAAATAAAGATATTTTTCAAGATTACATGAGTATTGTAAAAATAAATAAATAAAATACATTCTTTAAAATGGCATATTCAATTAAATAAAACAAATTTGATTTAAAATTGTTACAATTAATACGTTGACTATAGTGACACCACCATCCTGTTACTCCCTTTTTTTGCTCTAGAGCTCTTGACCAGGTCTTGCATTATTTATTCTAGTAGAATTATTATTAAAATTGCTTATTATTATTTTCATTAAAATAATATTAATTATTATAAAATGTCAAAATACATCATTTTAAAAAAACTATTTACTTTTTATTTTTAAAATGTGGTTAAGTAAACACATTTAATGTCGGTCAAGGTTTAGGGAGGTACCCAGCAGTCAAATGTTTTTTGAAAGGTTCATAGCATTTTCATTTTAATTAATGAACACATGAGCTTAATGACTCTAAAAAGGGCATTTTTGTGAAGTTTTGAAGAGTGTTTCAACAGTTTAACCAAAGTTGAGGAAAGTTTGAACTTATAGGCATACAATTATAGTTTGAAGATTGAACGATATTAAAGCATTAAAAATATATCTAGTTTTATAATTTTTAAATACAAATCTACCTAATAAATATTAATTTTAATAAATTTAAGACTTAATTTAAGAAAAAAATATTTATGTTAAAATGGCATGATAAATAAGAAGTCTTTATTACTTCATTCAGGACACAATCCAGAAAATAAAACAAAAAGCACTAAGAGCTTTCAGAAAAACTCCAGACTAAACAAAATAAAATGATCTTATTTCATTAAAATACTATTGTACTAATGTACTATTGTACTCATTTGAATACTAATGTATTTCAAAGCAACCAGATCTACGTATTTAATAATTTTCATATTTTTCTTAAGAATAATGGGACCATCAGTATCATGTCACTGTCGTTTTTAATTTGTTTAAAAAAAAATAGTGGAATTTGTTAATATTAACTATGATAATTGTAAAATAGTAATAAATTAAACTATTTGCAGTACAAAACAGTAAAATTAAACCTTCAAGCATGACAAATGGATCCATGTCAAATACTTTTGCAGATAACATGTTAATTTACTTATATATCTAGAATATAAAATTTTCTGCTTTGCCCAGTGATAAATTTTTCATTCTTCTATATAATGCATTCCTGAAACATTTTCAAAAGCAGTTTTATTCACTACAAGTTTATTACAAGGCTTGCCGTTAATTATTATTCTAAATTTGCTTCCTTCCCATCTTTTTTTTGGCCATTGTATTACTACTAGGCAACACGCAGGACATCCCAAAATAACAAACCAAAAGTATAGCAAGTTTAAATACAAGATGAAACCATTCAGATTACTAATTGTGGTTTGATTAACAAGTTTTCATAAATACAGTATATGTTAAGAAAAAAAAACAAGAGAAAATTATTGACTTAAAGAAAACTTTTAAGAAAAAGAGATTATATGTAACATGTTTAAAATTTAATAATACACTACAAAATTCAAGCATAACTTCACCACTTAGTTATTATTATTACCAACTAAACTAGCAGTGAAATGGTACAATGTATTTAGTTTCTATTATCACAGTCGTAAACAACTATTCTCAATTACATTCACATGTTTGTAACAAATGTCACTTATTTTAAACATGTATTATATTACTTATGATAGGAATGCACTCTTATACAAAACACAGTAGAAAATTTGTTTTTATGGAAGCAGGCTATTATCACCCCAAACAACGTAGTGAAGACTAGAAACTAAAGTGAGCTAAAATTTTAAAACAATAAAAAAAATTTTTTTTTTAAAGTAAATTCCTGTTGAACAAAGAAAAAAATTATTTTAGATACTTTTTAATAAATAATTGCAATCATTATACATAAGGTAACATAAGTTATGCATTGAAAAACCAGTTCTACCACACATCTTGTAACATAAAATCAGCTGTTTTATAAAATCACATGTCATAACTTATTTTAAGCCAAATATGAGGAAATATTGCACACCTCAGTCCTTTAAATAAAATGTTTTTCTCCCATATAAGACTAAAAATTAATTAATTAAATTTAATTACTGAATTATTATTTGAAAAAAAAACTGTAACAAGTGTCATCCACTTTAAGTTTAAAAAAAAATGCATAGGGAACTTAAGTGGATAAATAATAAGTATTTTATTAACGATTGAAATGTTGTACAAGATATATATAAGGAGAGTGTGAACTAACAGTAGGAACACAAATATAAATAAATAGAACTGACATAATACTACCAACAGTTTTATTTTCAAAACAATTGTACAGCTATTGACGTTAATGAAGTAAATTAAGAACATGTGAAAAGTTTTTGCATACAGTTAATAGGCACAAAAATATTTTATTACAATTAACAAGACCTCTGCATAAAAATGCATACCTAATGAAATAGGAGTTGCATGATGGTTTAATAGCCTGGTATAGGTGACATAAAATTACAAAACATCTAGGTTCAATATGGAGACATGAAATAAAAACGCATCTAAAACATACAAATATTTTATTTATTTTTCCATAAGTACATTTCAGCAGTCATGCTGCCATCTTAAGAGGGACACAGTGAGTAAAATCTTACAACTATCATCTAATTTAATAGGAATGTCTTTATTCTACACCCAATCCTTGTTGGCTTAAACAATAGGATAGTGTATTAGAAAAATTTACAGAGAACATTTTCTTGATTCTTCTTTACTGAATCTAGATGGTAACACATTTACAAGGAGGATAGTGAATAACATTTGCATTAAAATGTATAAGTACATCTTATACTGATGTTAAGATCACAACCAATGAGTGCTACTCAAACCACAGCAACTAAAAAATAAAAAACAAAGGAAGAAATGTTTTTAATAGTTCCATTGCTAAGTTCGTCACTCTAAAAATTGTCAAGAAAAATCAAGTACAGTCAAGACAGGTTACTGGTGCCATACCTGGAACACTTTAAGAAAAAAGAAATTAAAACTATTGGACACTTGATGTTTTTTTTACAGAAACACAAAAATTTATGTTTTTGTAAAACGCAAATAAGGAAAAACCTTATGAATTACTATGAATATAACATTATGAAAGAGTTATAAACCAAGGAGAAAGGAAGGAGCTTCTTAGTGTTGGAATTTTTAGTGGAATGACATTAAGAACAATTTGAAGCAAAGTCCTTTATTATAAAGGTACATATTATTTGACACAAGTTGTCTTAATATTATTATAGTATACTTAATAAGTATAAAAACTTAGTATTTACCTGTACGCTGTAGGCACATGTAAGATTCTGTCTCTGAATCCCCCTTTTCACGGTTATTATCACTTCTAATTTAAATCTAAGTCATATTTTATCACATTGGAAATCAATAAATTACAAATACTACTTTCCATATGTGACAAGATACAAAATATATACAATTGAACCAATGTGATCACACCTGTGTTTGGCAATAATTTTAACAAGAAGCAAATTACCCTTATTTCAGAGTTCTACTTCTTTATATGAAACACTTTCCGTGACACAAATTCCTATACTCAGCTGAGGTCCATCATATTAGTGTCTTGATTCAAAGTAGAAGAGTCCTTCTGAATGGAATCAAATATCTCTTGCAAATTTGGTGTTGCTTTTATTTGAGTCACAAACTCATTCAGGTGCGGGTTTTTGTCTGAAATTTAAATTGAGTTAAAATATATTGTATAGAAACATTATACAAAGTATTTAAAAGTTTATTTTAATACAACCCACCAAAAAAATGTAGTGATTTTAGTTATTACAAAATTAACTTTTGATGCATTAATTCTTCTCATACTTTAAACTTCAGCTAGTAATTTACTTTTATTTATTTTAACTAATATTTATATGTAACTAAACATTTGTCTAGAGTAGCGCTTACTTTTTGCTGAATGAAGATGGCCGTTTCAGATGTGACCCATTGTCAACTCATACTGTCAAAGTTGATCAGTCAGAGTTAACAATGGGGCACATCTACGGAAATGCCTGTCCTCTTAAAGAGCTACTAAAGGCAAAGTACTTTTTTATATTGATGTATGTTAAAAGGAATAAGCATAATTTTTTGTTCTTAATTATCAACATCAATTTCATAGTAATTAGTAGAATTTATCATTAATATATCTAGAAAATAAAAGCCTACATAAATATAGCGTTATTTTTTTTCTTTCTCTGAAAATGAAGATTTATTATGCAAAAGATTTTAGTATTTTTAAGACATAAATAATTCAAATATTTTCAATTATAGAATTAAAAATTTCATTTTACCTACTAGAAATAATAAATAAACTGAATACATTTTTTTACCAAACTAAATCACCAATTTTCAGTCGCCACAGTGACATATTGCTCAACCACCGCAGAAATAACCCCTCCTCTCCCCTTTAATCAACAACACTACACGATAATTGGCACTGTGAACCGAGCGGTGAGAGCAAAGCCAGTGATAGCGACTTATCAACTAATGACAGCTACTTATAGCACAATCATAATAGAGGCAACTTTCAATTGATCCATTGTCACTGGAACTGGAATTTTCCATATTTTGTCACTGGTACCACCAGCGACAAACTAATCTCAGTGACAAGTCACCGTGATAGAAAATTTCAACTATCCCTAATTAAAATAAGGCATTATTTGTTTGACTTTTAAGCTTTGAGATAGAGCAGACCATTTTAATGATCAAGTTAATGGCGGTGCAGCCTTTATGCTTTGAATTGGGATTAAATAATTACTAACGTTTTAGTTATTAAGAAATGTTCCTGCGCACAACTAAGATACAAGTAATCATCATAATCACTTCGAGCAACTTGTATTACATGAATATGAAAATACAGCATTTAAATGCCCGTTAAGATTAAGCAATAAGCCATCTAGATCTGGTGTTTATTAAGAACTGATAGTAGATGACATTAATGGAATGGTTTCCTAAGCTTTGAGTACAAGAATAAATATTGTATGAAGAATAGCAAATCTATAAGAAAATCAGAAATAACTGTATACGTTACTACTACAGTGAAACCTGTGTTAGGCGGAATCCTGTCTATCGCGGTAAACTTTTAAAGTCCCGACTGTCGCCTATTTAATGTACCTGGAGAATAACCTTCATAAGCCGGAAACTGTCTAATGCGGAAGCGGAATAAGCAAAAGGATGAGTGATACGTATTTACTACGTCTTAGTTCTGCATAAGCCGGAAAATCTGATCATATACATGCTGTAAAATATAAAGTTACAATGACTTCCGTTTTGATAAAATACAGTTTATAATATATTTTTTTACCATAACAAAATTCACAGATAGGTCTGCTTAATTGTAACGGATCGTATTTATTTTTGAGAACTCTGTAACAACGTTAAGGATTGCTGATATGCACAAGATAACGCAATGGTATACAAACATCCATAATTTACGATAGGCTATATGTCAGCACTCGTTTCCTTCAAGATAACGTGATGAATGGTTTACAAACATCCACGGCCAGACATAGTGATTGACATATTGAAAGGCAAGAGACCCTTCATTCTAAAAGGCAAAAAAATATGAGCAAATAGAAGAAAAAGAAAAAGTTGAAGACGGACCAGTCGTAGAAAACAAAATAAAAACATTTGGCGAGGCTTTAATGAAAATTTGTGAGTTAGAAGATTTCGACGTATTAACAGCCCGGAAATGCGTAGCCATTTGTTACAACTAAAAACAATAACTGAAACACAAGCAAGTAAAACTAACATTTTAAAACAAAAGTCAATGCTAGATTTTTTCAAGCCTACTTGATTTTCTTTTATTTTTACGTAAGCCTACTATATACAGTATTTAGCCTAAATACAGTAAAAGGAAAAATATAGTTTTTAATAAATTGCATCATTAATTCATAAATTTTGTTGACAAGTGTATAAGTGTTTTAGTTTTATAGTTTTCTATTAAAAATGTTTTGTGGAGAAGGATAAAACGATGCTGCATTAAAAGGTAAGATTTTTATTATGTAATGTAGGTTTTAACATTTTCTGTAGTGTGCATAGCCAACACCACCTAGAAAACAAGGTTTGCGAGTTGTGACATCACAGGGCACAGGCTACGGGCTGTCATTAGGCAATCAAGATAACCGATATTACTGTTGAATGACGTTTATTTAGATGTTAAAATGTGATAGTTTTCTTGTGATTTAAATACACTTGCTTTATATGTTGAAGTGTTATCTCTGTAGGAAATAAACAGTCAGTACTTAATCGGAAATAAATAATCAAATTAAATACTGTACTAGAACAAATGTAGACACGATGACAATTTATTGTCCGTTATCTATGTGGTGTTGGTACAGCGCCATACAGCTGATCAGTAGAAATAATAGTCTTATAGCTAAGAATCCCCACGGCCTACCCTCACCCCAACGCTAAAAATAGACTCGGCAAACGTTTTGTGATGGTATTACAATCATACATTACACAACTACTGTATAAGCCGGAAACCTGTCTTCGACGGAAAAAAAATGCCGGTCCAAATGGATTCCAGCTTAAACAGGTTTCACTGTAATTAAAAACATTTTTTTAAAAAAGTAAAGTTTATAATTTGATTAATTTACCTGCATCAGGTATTGTAAGGAGAGCAGAGACTGCACGCATAGCCGAACGCTTCAGTTCATCTTGCTTCTCATATTCTTGTCGGACAGCATTAGGTTTTACCTTCAATGTACACGTATGCCTTAATGGGTCAACTAGCCTTTCTAATCCTGCAAACAACAAAATGCAATCAATAACTTTGTAAATTTTTTCCATTGTTTAACCTTGCTTATACAATCATATTATATGGTACTGAAGTTGAATAGAAAATATAGTCTTTGAAAAAGAACTACATCAACAAGTACATACAATGAAAGAAAATACCTTCCAATTCTTTTAATGTCAGTAAGCCTCAATGTGTGATCAATTTGTTGCTCTACACGACAAGACAATGTTGCAATTTTGCTAAGGTGAATACATTCAGTTACACTTGAATACAAATATAGCAAGTGTAACTGTCATAAAGCTGCGCCAATTTTTTATTATAAATGGTTGACGTCATGGATCTTTTCAAAGTACACATTTTCTTATGTAGACACAAAAGAAAAAGTCAAGCAGGGTTACATTAAAGAGATTGGGCCAGCCTTTCCCATCCCCATTGATGCAAAGATACTGTTATGAGCTGTGTATGTTTTCCTCTTAGTCGGAACAAAACTTCGACAGTTGATGAATCAAAACACAACCAACTGAATAGTGTAAGTCACATTGTACATGTTATTAGGTATATCAAAACTAAGGAGTTCTATTTCAAACATTCTGAGCTGCAATTTGAATAAACCACATTTGAAATATAATTTCATAAACAAAATTTTTTTTTAAATAAACGAAGAAAAAATTGTCACTAAAATGAAAATCGCAATAATACGATTCTGGCAATTAAAATTAAATTATAGATAATAATAAAGTACAAAAGCTATATGAAAAAAATAAATTGAGATAATAGATGAGTTTGAAAGATTGAGTAGGTTTCTGCTGAATTACATGAGTAGAAAAGTCTAAATCACTGAATTCATTTAAAAAATTTAAACTTATATGCATATTGAAAATAAATTTATATATTTCTCTTACACAATTATGAAATTTGCAGTAGTTACATAACAACCATTTACTTAAATGGAAATATTTACTTATACCTTGCAAGGCTAAGATAAACTATTTCAAGAAAATTGATATTTTAATTTCAGAAGACAAATGTTAAATTTATATTTCACAATCCAAAATATATTTATGTTGTTTAAATATGAGAAACAAAATAAATCATTTTGATCTAAAATATTATTTGGATTATAAATAAAATAATTTGAACATAATTATAAACAGTATAGTCTCGATAATTCGAGGTAGATGGGACCGAAACCCCCTCGTATTTACTGAAAACTAGGATTACACGGAAATATGTTCCTGTGCATTAGAAAAAGTAGGAGTTTCAATTAACCTTTATAATATAGGTAATTAAAAATCTAAACAAGTTTATAGAACTTTATATAAATGTTTCTTAGAAGGCTAACTCATTTCCTTAGTATACCATATGGATATAAATTTTTCTTGGAAGCCTGGTTTATTTCCTTTGCATACAGTATTGATATAAACATTTCTTGCAAGCCCTATTCATCACTCTTTTAAAATGATAAAATAGGCTCATCAAAATATCGAGACTCTTCTGTATTTCCAAATCAACATTAAGCTTTTATATACAAAACAATGTTTATTACCTACTATGATGCTGGTAAGAAAGGTTTGTGTAAGAAGCGAAATAATAATAATGTTCAACATCAACAACAAAAAAGTAAGATGTCTAATGCCTAAATAAGTAGAAAGCGTAAATATAATAAAAATTTCAACTTATATTTTTATACTCATAACTAAAACTTACAATATACACTCTTGGTCATTACACTAACTTATTCAGAAATATACTTGCTTTGTAAAACAGCAGAAGGAGCGAGCTGAGCAAGACGAGCTACCATCAGATAGGTTAACATTTTAATATCATAGTGATCTTTCAGCCCATGTTCTAAATGGTTTAAAAACTCAAATATGTCCAGCCTGTCAAGACAAGCATCAAGCAATGTGTACATACACTCAAATGCAGCTTTTCTTATGTCCAACCCATCATCAACAGTGTGTTTGAAAGGACCCATTTCCACTTCACGGATTAGCTCTTTCTAAAATATAGAAAAACAAAACTAAGCACTCCAAAATAAAAATGTAATTTTCTGTCACAAATTACAAATGGGTAAACAAATAGTCATAATCTCAAATAAAATGTAAATCCATGGTCTAGATAATAAAGAAAATCTAATTTTTAGATTAATAGAGATTTTAAATCTACTTACAGCACTTTTACTTTAAATTAAATTTTAGTGTCACAAGCCAGTTGTGGTGTTATTAGAAACATCTTGAAGTGAAATTCTTTTTAAAAAAATTTAAAATGGTTAAATTATGTTTATGGTTTATTAATCTTTGTTAATTTCTTAAAGTTTTGAAATAAACTCCATTTCCTTAACATACAAATTTTGTTATCCTTAAATAATAAACTAACTACAGTAAAAAATTATTAATAAAAATGGAATCCATAAGCAAGACGGTTTTTGTAGCAAAATGCAACTTAATTGACGTGAAGAATTAATTTGCAATTGCTGGATCGTGGAATCATTTGATCTGCAATGAACAGGTAAAAACAACTTAAATCACTTAAGGCAGCAAAAACTTACTCGAACTTGTGTCTCGCTGTATAGTTGAGGCAAAACGACATCAAGTAAATCTCTTACTAAAGAAGGTTTATTGTGTGCAGCTGAGTTGAATGCAACAAGAGCTACTCTCCTTACGTTCAAGTCCGAATCTTCCAACGCACTCAAGAATTTGCCAATGTTCACTCTGAGCAGAGGATCTATTGCTTGAGGCTGTAAAAACAATACCAAATTTCTTACATGGGAGAGCAATAAAAGAGTAGTGAAACTAACACAAAAATTTATAAGGTTTTAAATGTAAATCTGCATAATACAGTTTGTACTACAAAAAAACTGTTTATGTACTTAAACCTTGATATATAAGGCACTAAGTGCTAAACTAAAATAAATATGATTAAACTACAATTTCATTCAACGCTTTTATCTTCTGTAAACATGTTTTAAAATTGAGAAATTATATAGAAAAATAATTTTACTTGTTTGTACTTAATGGTCTCTTAATTATTTTATAAAAAAAAGGTTTATATTTTGTTTCACTCCAATTGTACTTGATATTGCATTAAACTTACAATTTTTCCCAATAATTAATTTCTTTTCCAATTGTTAGATATTACATGTTGAACCTAAAATAAGTAAACAAAATATAAAACGAGCTCAATGAGTGCATTTTGCCTAGTATTTAATATTATTATACAAATAACAGCAGTAAACTTTCACAATGAATAAATCATTAAACAATATTAAAATTAACTTCTAAAACAATCTAATACAGATCCTAACATCAGATACATTTTCTGAAGTTCAGAACTCTTTGACCATTGTTTCTAAACAAGTCGTTTGTTAATTATATTTTATACTTTGTAGTCTTAATGTTTACTTTTACGATGAGCTATAAAACTGTCAAAATGTATTATTTACTTTTAGGTATTTAATCTTTGCAATCTTATCTAAAAAAAGAACAAGTAAATATACTTTAAAATGAACATATTTATTTTACATGATGTTTTATCAGATGTAACTATAAGGTGTTCACTGCAATATTAATTTATTTAGGAAAATATATTTGATGCAATATAAAATACTGAATATATAACTTTTGTGTTTACACAATAAATTTGTACAAGGCTCTTTTACGTGTGATCTGAAATATTTAAAACTTAAACTTGTATACCTGATCTGAAATAGTGAACTTAACAGCTGTCAGTACAGTTGTACGCATGAGAGCAGATGAGGAGTTCAGTGACTCTTGCAATCGAGGAAGCAGAGTGTTAGGATCTATCAGGGTGAGTTTACCTAAACACTCGGCCACAACATTCCTAGTTCCTTCTTCTCCACATTCACAATGCCTGAACAGTTGCTGCCATATTGCGGTAACAAAGGGCTGAAGCTGTGCTACTCCACTAGGACTTCCTGATTGGCAGCTTATTATCTGTAACAAAGCAAGTACTACATAAATTACAAAACTGCAATATACAAATGGCATTACAAATATATTATATTATATTGTGGCGGTCAACTTAAATTGTAGCTCTCACCTTTCAAATTCTTACAGATAAGCCCCACAAAATATGACAGACAATTATCCTCTAAAGATATTCCCAACTCCCATCAACTTTAGGATTATGTTAATTAGGGATGGGCCAATTCCGATTCTCATGTTCGAATCGTATATTGCTCTAAAGTATATTGAGAAATCTTTGATACTTGATTCTTAATTGATTAACAGTGCCGATTCAAATTCTTGTTTTTTTAAACTTTTAAAATACATGTGCAGTGTAATTTATTGGTAAAATAATTAATTATCAACTATATCTTATTTATGTATTAGTTGTTTTGAATAAATTAAACAATTAAAGATAATGCCGATTTGAGATAATGAAAATATTATTATTATTATTTATGATGCGACAACAAAAACGATCGGAAGCATTTCTGGTTCGATTCTTTGTCACCGCTCTACTGTCTCACAGTTATGCCAACTGAGATGGCTATTACTAAAGTTATATTGTAATTGTGAACATTTGTATCATTACTTTTGTCTGATATGTTTTTCATGCTTTCAGAAAGTCCTACTTATAAATGAGAATTGAACGTTTTGTGCAGCCTATTTACATAAAAACAGAACTTTTAAAAGGCTTCACCATATGACCAAGATGTTAACTAATTCATTATTAGAGAATATGATGTTGGCCACATAACTTAAAAGAATTGAGAATAAGAAGGAAATTTTAGAATCAATATTGGAATCTGGCCTTCCCTAATGTTAATCTATAGTCTCCATTTCTTGAAAATTTTTAAAAAATCACATTTTCTAATGGATCAACACCCTTATATAAATAATTCTTATTGGTACAAAAACTATTCCTATAAATATAAAAATTGATTATAATAGATAGCTGTACCTCTTTAAGTGAATGGAGCAATAGGTACTGGCGTTTAGGTTGACTTTCAATCTCTTGCAACACGAAAGGTAAATACTGTTGCAAATTCCCTACAGCAACACTGCCTAGAGCATAGCTTGCTGCCGATTTTACTTCCTCTGAAGGTGGTGAAAAAGAAGTTAATATCACTTGTTTCAGATTGCTCACTCCACTTAAATCGACTGTACGGCCAATTTCACCTATCACTAGTAAGGCAAAAATATGCTGAGGATCGTTCCTGGGAATCTGAACATCACGCAACAGTCTTTCTACAAAAGCTATAGCTTCTTGTTTCCATGTTACAGTGATAGCAGCAACACACTTTGCAAGCGAATGAAAAGCCTGAAAAATAATTGAAGCATGAAGTACTTGCAATCCTAATATATACTAATTATCTCGTTTTTTTTAACTCTAAAAAGATTTTGTGAAAAAACAAAATACAATCAAGAATGTAAGTGAAAACTCTGTCTTTTTTCTAAAACTCTTTAAACATATTGAGGTTATATTTTAATACTAAACAATAATATTTGGAAATCCATTAGTTGTGTTGAAAAGCTAAAATAACTGTATAATCAAAATTACCAAAATAACTAATCACATAGGTACTAGTTCATAAATTATAATACACAAACACACATTTAAAAGAAATATTTAGTAGCCGCAGGCTTCAGTCTATGTAAAAAAAATGTTTAAAAAAAATGTTTAACACGTTCATTGCCCATCACGCGATATCGCCTGGTCAGTTCTTACCAGACAGCCGATCACGCGTTATAGCGTGACCGTTGTTATCCAAATTCTAAGTGAATTATTATAGCGACCACAACCAAATTATGCGTAATACTTACATTGGCCACTAGGGAAGGTATTGACCTTTTTGTAATGGGGATGGTCACCAGCCATTTTGTTTTGTTCTTATCAGCCAGTGCACACAGTGGTAGCGTTCGGATAAGGTAACATCTTAATAATTTTGTTTAGTTATTTGTTGATTTAGCGTTGTGAAGTTCGGTTTTTATTATTTGAGTGTTGATTTTAATTTTTTAATTATGACTGACCAAGGCTCAGTGATCCGGCTCAGTGAAATGCCGGATCATCCAAAAAAAACATTTTTTTAAAATTACAGAGGTGGAAGATTACTAGATTCTGACCCACAAACAACACAGAATATATGAGGAGACCGAGTCCAACACGAGCTAACTAAATTTGAAAAAAGCCAAACTGTGATGTCCCAGCAACGGCAAAACAGTAAATGCAACTTCTAGAAAAGACTGCAGAAATTGCTATAAAAATAAAAAGAGGATAAACACCACTACTGAGTGTAAAATCTGTCCAGGTGCTCCACCATTATGTTTTCACAGTTTTTTTGAATTGCATGATTGCAATGCTAAATAGTTCTTTATTTTGAAACCATTTTGTAAATTTTGAATGTATAAGTGAATTACAATCTAGAGTGAGTTTTTCAAATTTCGCCTGATTATAAATGTCAGCTAATTAAAGCCATTACAATTAATGCGTTTTAATGGCTTTTATTTGTAAACTATGTACCCTATTTAGAAGAATTATATATATCATGTGATATCGCGTTTTTTGGGCATATAGGCAAAAACCGCATTATGTGTGGTCAATCACACTATATTGCGTGATGGATATTAGAGACCACAATTCCTAAGTACATAATAATAAAAGTTAGTAAATATTATATTTACTTATTTTGAGAACTGTATAACTAAATAAAACAATAAAAAAAATATGGCCACCACACATAATTCCAATTTCCAGCTTAGCAATGAACGTGTTAAATCCAATATCTAGAGTATCTGACACAGGACTAAAGTTTTCTAAAGGGCTTAGTAAACATTATTTTTTTTAAAGGAAACTGGTGAAAAACTGTATTAACAAACACTTTGGTATAAAACAATTTGTTAAAATAATATTTGTGAACAGGGTTTTATGAAAAACAGTAATAGGAAACCTGGCAATATGTCAACACTATTCAGCTAAATTGTTATAGGCCTACTTAATGTTATTTGCAGTAATTTAACTTTATAATAATGAAAACAATATATTAACAAACAAATTTTAATATAATTTTTTTGAAAGAGTAATAAAACAAATTACAATGTTTTATCACAACTTTCACTATTATATCTCTAAATCTTCAATCGCTTCTGTTCAAGAATTCTTTATACCTGTTTATGAAGCACTGGCGTTGGAGAAGATTCCACAAGTGAGATGAGCATAGAGAGTAGTTCCTTATAGCCTAGACCTGGAAGTCTGGCTTGCACAAGAGCCTGGAAAAATCCCAGCATCGACTGTAGTGCAGCGCCTGTGTACAGATATAAAATTGTGAGAATCATTCCACAAATATTGTCAGGTATACTGATCAACCTATTCAAAATATACTGCTACAGTGAGGCTATGTTAATCCTGCATTTTGTCTGTTAATACATGTGATTATAGCAGGGAGTTATAGAAATATAATAAAACAATTCAAAATAAACAAAGGTTTAATTTATAATATCAAGAGCACAGTGGTACAATATATTACAATGAAAATTTTGGAAAGAACGCCAATACCACAAAAATAACAAATAAAACAAGTTACTTAAGAATAAACCCTTATGTACATTTCGATGACCATGTCATCTTATTACACGTCAGAGGTTCAAATACAACGCATTAATTTAATTGGTTTTTATTTTATTTATTGTTATTAGCTGTAGTTTTTATTACATATGTATTATTATAGTGTACTTTTTCGCATATCCTATTTGGTTCGATGGCCGATCGTTACTTGTTGGTTGAGGGCAAGAGGGGGCAGAGCTTACCTCACACCTATATGTAGCGACCGTAGAGAACGATTGGTATCACTCTAGTTTGTAACTTCTCATTTGCTAGATTGTAATAAGACCTTCTGATGATGATGACATGGTCATCGAGATGTATATAAGGGTTTAACCATAAGTAACTTGTTTAATTTGTTTAATTATTTTTGTGGTATTGGAGTTCTTTCCAATATCTTAATTATTCAAATACAGTACAACCTAAAAAACTGGAGACCTCCTAAATCCAAAATCCGGACATTACTTGAAATTTTATTGGTCAACTTAGACCAAAAATTAAATTTTTACTCTCATTTGCAAAAGAAAAAAATATTATTTGTTTTACTCCTCTTTAAAAAAATGATACAAATTTCCTACATCCTACTTAACTGGAACGCTAACAGTAAGAAATGTAAATTGCATTTATTTTACCCAGCTCTGCAAATAGGTGAAATAGTATAGAGAGTACTTGGATTCTCAGAAGATAAAGCAATTATGATTCTCAGAAAAATGTCTCACCTTGAACATTCTTAAGATTATTATCTTCCCTCTTTTCAGATGCTTGCTTATACATGAATACAGTTCTCGCTTTTCATCATTATTTACTAAGTTTAATTTTGTTAATGATTTTTGTTATTTTTATATTAAGTTTACATACTAATTTTATTTTGCTAACCTGTTCCACCTTACGGACGAAATATGTTTGTCACACATTGTGGTAAAGGTTATACAGACATCATTTTCTCATCATAATTCTTGTTGTTGATTGTTTGTTTCAAGAGCTTATTTGATATGTCACATACAAGATTAGACGTCTATGCTATCAAAGGGGGTATTAAAAACTTCTCGAAACTTGCAGTGTAGATAAGGATGGATATTTATATCTCAGTTATTTTATCAGACGTTCTAGACATGATAGTCCCGTCATTGGTTTTTATGTCAAGTAAACTTTCTTGGTCAGTACAGTTGTGACTAAGTGTCAGTCAATAGTTGATGTTGTGTTTCAACATGGAAAATTAGTGTATTTTGTGTACACCCAAAACAAATACTAACAGTAAGAACTTAGAATCAATGTGAAAGCTTCAAACCATAAGTAAATGTAAGGACTTTAGATGAGCTCATTTCATCTAGAAGATATCCACTTTGTTCATACAATATCGTAATTTTGAAAATATTTTATTGGTTTGTTTAAATTGCACACTATTTTCCTTTTGTATCAAAATGATTTTGCAATAAAATTTCTAAAACCATGTAAGTTATTCATCTAAAATCCAGACATCTATCCCCATGGAGCAGTACAGATTTTCAAGGTTTACTTTAAACTCTAGGCCTAGCACCAGATAAAATATATGTTGATTAGATCAGCCAGGTTAAAAACTATTAATACTCAAAAGTTGACTTTGTTGTGTTGGAAACAAATTGCATGATAATAATCTTAGAGGCTATGCTTTACGTAGCCAAGGTAAACCACTGTGACTCCAGAATAAATGATTTTGTGTTTATTATTGCTTAAACATTTTTTGCTGTTGAAAGTAATTTATAAGAATTTCTAAACTATAACTTGTATGAACTTAAATTAAGTAAATTTGTTAAACCCCCTCTGAGACAATAACAACAATATTAAAACTCTCAAGTCAAACATTTTTTCTGTATTCGTTTACCAGCACATTTTGGTTGTCATCCCAATTACTGAAGATAACATCTACTACCAACATAAACATTTTGTTTCAGCTTCTTTTTATCCAACATATTAAAAATAAATATTTTGATCCAAAATTTACATTTTAGAAATTTACCTAACGTTATTGACAAGTCAATTTCATTTGTTTAAAATGCAATAAAAAAGGTCAGTTTGTTTAATCTTCATGTATTTTAATATACATGCCCTATAATTTCAATTCATATTGATTTTAGTTTCAAGCTTCAGTTTTTAATAAAAACGTGTGTCTATTGCCTACACTTGTTTTAAAAACGTAACTTTCTGTATATATTTCTTCCTCCAACTTTATTTTATCAATAAGTTTTTCACTTATTCAACAACTGAATTTATGTTAGTTGATGTATCAGTTTATTTATTTTTATTATATGAATGTTAATGTAATAATATTATTAATATCATTAACATTTAATGTTATGCAACAACAAACTGGTTGATCATTTATTTGGGTAAACATTAAAATTTATTACAATTATTTGTAATGCAACTAAATATTTATTAAATTAAAAGTTCTTTAAATTTTAAAAATTTATAAAATATTTAAAATGTTCAGTTCATGAATGATTGTTTATTTGGTTTTAATTCAAAACAAAAAAGTCTTATTAAAACTCATAAATTAAATAAATCAGATTATTGTAAATAATTTGAAAAATTAATTTATCCACAATAGTGATGAGTGGAACATTACTAATTTTTTACAAAAGCATGTGCTTGTAAAGACCATACTCAAACACAGAATTATTTTTTTGAAGTCTATATAGGTTTCCTGATTTTTTTCACACTGCATCTGAAGAAGAATAAGTTCATAAAAGGATTCATTAATTTTGTCCGCCTATAATAAACTAGTGTTGAATTTCCTGAGAGTCTTTGATTTTATATTTTAATTGCACTATATGTATCATCTCCATTAAATCACCATCTTCATTACTTTCTGGATTTTTTCAATAAGCAGAAAGTAATGAAAAAATTACTGGATTATTTCTTAACTGTCAATTTTATGACATTTAACTTCTTCTTCAAAACACCAATCATTCTCTTTTGAATAGGTTCTTTCTGAGGTTACAAACAGATCACTGAAAGAGTTTCAATGACATAACGGGTACAAGAATTTAAATGAATATATTCAGAAGCCGGGCTCTGGTAAAATGGTGTCAATTGAAGGGCGGTTTGGAGTCTTGCCCAGAAGCAAAGATGCTCATTAACACGTTTAGCACGGCTAGTATACCGGCTGTAAGGGCTAGGTTCCCTTACGAGGCACAGAGAGCGTGCCGGTGCGCTTCCAGCTTATTTTCTTAGAGACGGCGAGCTCACCTGCACGCTCACTCCCAGGCGAATTGAAACTTCTCTAGTGTCGATACGAGTTTGTATAAATGTTTGATTTTTACGTCAGTCCTTCAGAAGAGTTTGGAGAACATTGTGCCCGAGTCGTTTTTAAATCCGACCATCCCAAGTTAACTTTTGATGCTTCAACAGAAACAATGGTTCAGGAGTTTTATGAACAGATTTAATTTGGTTTAACTTTTATATTGTTTTTTTTTTAGTTTGAACCACTTAACGTGGCAAAATATACGGTAAAAACAACGATCACAAAAATTAACTAAGCTGTCTTAACTAATTCAAGAATAAACGATAACTGTCCTCTTAGAGTGAATGAACCTACTTGAGGTGGGAACAGACTATACGAGTCATTTTTGTATATATGAGTCATTGACAAAATGCTTGGACGCCCGAAAACCTAATGTGTCAACCTAAGATTGTAGTAAACAAATGTCAGCTAATCTCAGCTATAAATAGTTTCGGACGTGACATACGTATTATCTTTGCCTCCGTTTACATTATATTGATCTCAATGGCTTTGTAAAACACATGGCACAAACAGAAACAAACATTCCAAGTTAAATGTCGAGTGCTTATTTTAGTATGTAGTATAATTTAGTAGTAGGGTCTTTCGTTTTGTATGTAAATCTTTTTTTCTCTGTCTTTTTTATTGTGTTTTATTATTTATCAAACAGTAATTTATCATTTGTATTTTTTTTTTTTAATTGTGACCCGATAAATAAAACAATATTTTAGTGTATAATACACTGTTCTGATGTACCCAATAAACCTGTATATGTAAGAAATAAAATTATTGAGATGAAAACAACGGGCTCGATAATTAGATGCTATGACAAGCTGTGCAACCTGCATAGCGTTCCACTGCCGCCAGAGGTGGAAGTTTACGAAAAACAGACAGTAGTTTCATGAGATCACCAATAACGCCGCCGTGCTGAATGTGTTAAAGTAGGTTTTTAAACTTTAAATATTTTCACAAAAGCTAAACACCCATTCTAAAATCAAGACTGTATGAAAAAATATCTAAAGAATTTACAAGATTTAATCTTATAAAATTGGCAGAAATTGCTCTAGATTCATTTTGGGTTCAGCAAACAATCAGTTGTTCATGGCAAGTTAAAGATCACAGTCATCATTATTTTGACGTTTAAGATCTTTGTTTTAACCGCATATGAAAAAATAAAATACCTTACTGTGTTTATTAATTTTAAAGAGTTTAATTACAATCACATAATTTTATAAATATTTTTATACACTATTTTTCATTACCTAAAACTATCTGTACTGCTTACCTTGTAGTAGTGGTGACTTTGCAAGGACGAGTATTTCAGGCATAATGTTAGGGTCTGACAGGTTGGACAAAGCTGTCGGTTGTAGTTTAGCTATTGAAGTTAACAATGTGAGTGTCAGCTGAGCAATATGTAGGTCCGACTCGCTCAGAAGAGGCGGCAATTCTGTCAGAACCTACACATTAGAAATTAATTATAGTTTGTATAAAGATCCATACAAGATTTTATATTGATATCAGATAATTTGCACAAATGGAAGAAAAATAATTAAATTGTAGAATCATAACAATTCATTGACAACTACTTGATACTGCAATGTGTACGTGATATCAGTTTTACTTGGTATGTCTTACTCAAATATTAGGAAATACCTTCTATCTATATTAAATACGTTATATTGTATTTAACCCTTTGATTAGCATTTGCATACCAGTATGTAGAATCGCGCAACTGCTAACAGGGGCATTCCCATATATGAGCGTTCTATCATTTCTTTCAGACTAGCATTGTGAACAATCGTATGTTTACGATTTTGTTCTCTGTGTATTATACTGCACTCTAGATTCAATATAGTTTTGTGTGCAAAGTCTATAGTTTGTCTCCTGTGTTTAAAGATTGTTGCATGATTTTGATACAAATAAATCAAGCATTTCTAACAAATTTGTTTTCCGATCAGAACCTAAAGAATTAGACCTTTTCTACATTTTTTTTTTATAGACTTGGTTAAAATAATTGTTATAGAAACCAAAGAATATTATGACGTTGTGTGTGAAAATACTAGTAAATCTAACCATTCAAAATTGAAAATGTGTACTACTACTAGTGTTGACAAAATTTATACTTTCGTAAATATACTACATACGTAAATATCTTTTTATAACAAATATTAAAAATAGTACAATAAATTTAAAAAATAGAGACAAATTAGAAAATATTCAAAAATCTTTCAAAAATATGTTGCATTTAAGAGTATTTATCAGGGTATGTATGTGTTGATAATCAAAGGTTAGTATGCATGGGCAATCCACAAAAATTACTCAATTAGCTTGTAAGTTCTTTAGGCGCAAAAAAAAAATCAATCATAAGTTGCAAAGAGAAATAATTTTTTGCTGAACAGATCTGAAATCAAAGAAAAAGTAATCATTAACTGATCTATGTGACGATTCATCAACAAGCCAATGGATAGCAATCAATACTGAACACAAAGTAGTAGTAACTTTTTGTAAATTAAACATCAAGATATGCTGCACTAAGTGAAAAATCGTGCTTAATATTACTTATTGGTAACAAATATGAATTGAATTTTTAACTGATAAAGAACATTTACAAATTAAATTATAGATCCAGACTCAAAATGTTCATTTTATTATAGTACATTTAGGCTTGCACTCTCTGAAAGGTTAAATAAAAGTTAATACATATAAAGGAAAATTTCACAACCATATATCTCAATGTAGAGAAGAGTACAATTAATAAAACAATGATTAATCAAGGAAAACTAAAATGGGGACAATAAACAAATAAAGAATACAACAAAAGATCATATACCAAGCTAGAATATCTTACTTGTAGAATGTCTTGCTGACAACTTTCAATAGTTTCTAAGGTTAGGATTACCCTTGTGTGATTGATACATTGATTGTGAATTAATTATACATTATAAAGAAATTTTTTACCTTGAGTTTCATTAAATCTAACCCAAAGGTATTTTAAGCTTTCTATTAATTTGTAACAGGTAAGAAGAGACTTTATTATACAAATTGATTAAACAACTTTATATCTTAATAATAATAATAATAATTAATTAAAACAATTCTTATGCTTTTTAAAAAAAAATCTTAATTACATTTTTAATTAAAATTTTTTTCACAGTATGCCTTGTGGACGTGGCACTGTTTGATTACAACTTTTTTAAAGAGATGTGAAGGTTAAATTCTTATAAACTACAAAGAATGTATTTCAGTAGTGATAGCTACAAGCTGTTTAATTTTAATCCTTTGCAAACGATAAGCAGAATATTCCATCGATCATAAATGCTACAGGATCGATCCTAAACGGAAAATTTCGCTATTGCTTAGAAGAATGCATTATACTAAGTAAAGTTTGAAAAAACTTCAATATAATGTGTTAGAAAGTTTCTTTAATATTTAAGAATCATATTGTAGACCATGATACTTTTCAGCTGTTGACCGGCATAAACAGTTGAGTTTTGCTTACGAATGTCATATGCACAGTCATTCAAAAGGAAGGCTGTAAGCAGATATATTCCCTTATTGACAAGGCAACAAGCTGCTGAAAAATTTTTTGCTCACTTATGTACTCGCACATACAAAAATATTATTTTCATTATGAATACTACTGTAAATTATAAACATTAACCTGTTATGACTGTAATTATGAAGATTATATAATATTATGATAATGGCACTAATAGGGTTTTTTTCAACCAGTATTTTTTGACTAATACCAAACCTATAAATCTTTAAAAAAATATAACCTTAAAATGAAAAACAATGTTTCATTAAATTGAGGCCTTTAGTGAAATTTGCAATTCCTTACGTAACATGGAAAAGGTTAAGGACAGAGCACTTTTACCACTCTAGTACTTCAATATTTTATTACTCAACATTTTAAATACACAATAACACTTGAATACATACCTTATTAAGAAGATCACTAGTAAGTGTAGGACTGTAGTTATTGACTAAAGTATCTAATAAGGTTAAAGTACTTAGTTTTAGAGCCCTTTGGTTTTTGCGTAAGAACGATCCTAATATTGGTACACCTTCTCCCTAAATAGAATAAAGAAAACATTAGCAAGAGCTTTCCCATCTAAAATTATGTTATTTGTAAACAAGATTAACGAAAAATGTAACTTTGTGTTAGCATTTTGTTACAAAACTCAGAAAGCAGAACATTTGATCAAAATCCTACAATAAACATATAAATATTACAATTTAAGTAAAGAGCAAGTTTATTCTAAACAAATATAAAATACTTGTAATAAAGATATATGAAGTTTAAAAAAAAATAACTTTCTAGTTACACTAAATTCTAATTCTAATTAAATTCTCTTAATGCATCAGGATTAACACATAATTTTGAAAATCAGTTAATAAAGCAAAGGTATTACTAAAAAAATTAACCTTTGAAGAGAGATTCATGAAGATGATTATGTATTCATTGAACCTTTTTTTAATCAACCACAAGCAATAGTTTTTAAGATGTAAATGAAAACAGAGTTATAAATGTAAACCAGAAAAATTAACAATTATAACATAAAATTTGTATAAATAATCATACTAAGCTATTTAATAAGTTGAACAGTAATATACTTACAAGTATGGGACGAAGATCAATGCGCAAAGGTGAACCAGCGATTTTGGTAACAGCTTTAACAGTAGTCAGTCTTGTGATTTCATTTCGTAGTCGATCAAGGAAAATAGGTAAACATGCTGGTAATTCTCCCTGAAATAAAAATGTACTATAAAAGATTAACAGACATCACAATAATTATTCTTATTATAAGCTAGTAACTGGAAATTTCATTTGAAAAGTTTTGACCCTTCTGGATATATGAAGTTGTTTAGAAAATATATTTTATTTTATTTTATTAAGAATACGCTCTTCATTTTTCTATCTGCTATAGATGCATATGAATAATTGGACTTTCAATGTACTTTCTTTAACCTAACTGTGTCCTAAATATATTTGTGGTGTACAGTAAATATCCAAGTGATTGTAACAGAAAATAAATAAACTAAACTATAATATAAATCAAAATACATTTTATTTGCCCTATTTTTGTTATATTTAATTTTCAATTACAACTCTTGATTTGTAAGGAAATAAAACTTCCTTGTGTTTGATCCACACAGAAGAATAAATAATACAACTTTAATTATTCCGGATATTCGATCTTCGAAGTATATTATTTGAGGATATATGACCTTTCGAAGTGCTTTTATTCTTAAAACAATGGAAAAAAACGATATCGATAGCCACTAAAAAATACACAAACATATCAAAGATTAATTTTATAAAAAATGTCTATTGTTACTCATTATTAAAACAACACCCTGTTTAATTTACAAATACAAACCTGTAAATAATCACCAAGATTGCAAATAATCTGACCCATACATGATATAGCTCTTTCCTTAACTTCTTGATCGATATCTGCTGCCTTAAGTCTGACCAGTGTGCATCTGTAAAGGTCATGAGTGAACGGAGCAAAGTCGAAGTTACTCGGACAATCTAAAAAAAAAATACAATTTAGAATAGAGTTGAAATCATTTTTAATATTTCTAAAATATTTTATAATATGACTTTTGCAAGTGTGAAGAATATGAGTTATTTTATAAAGGGGCAAGTATTCTTTGTGAATTAAATGTTGTTAATTACATAAATAAATTTTTGTAGGCTTTTATAAAGTCCATTTTGAACCACCTGTGTTATAAAAATACAATTTGTGTCTCTCATCCAAACCTATGTACTCGAAATAACATTAATTAATGATTTTTTATTTAGTTTAAGGTGTAACATTATTTTAGTCAATAAAATAATATTAATATTATTTACCAGCATTCAAAAACATATCGGAAAAGTTATTTGAAAATTAAAAAATTGACATAAATAATATATGTAAAAATGGTAGAGATATCAGATTTCTGCAAGCTAAGAGATGCCCAAGAAGGATGAGCGGAAGGTTAATAGTTGCCAAGTAACTACAATTATTCCCTACTTCATCATGATCCATCCAAGCAAGAAGATTAATTTCAAAATGCATTAAATTCAAGGGAGAGGGGATTATTGAAAATATGATCCATAGCAGTTTTGAAGCAGTGTAGAGTTAGATATTTTTTTATGTAAACTGTTTTAAAATGAGTTCATAAGGTATTGTTTTTATTTTTTGCTTTAAATTATCTAGTTAATTACATCTCAAGATAACAGAAACGATCAACTCTACATAAATATTCCAGCTAAGTGATAAAATAATTGTTACAATCTTTCACTTCAAAATTGAATTTATTTAAATAAAGTTTAATGTTAAAAGTTTAGGCTGGTCTAATAGTGAAATTCCTAAATTTTGTGTTATAACCCCAGTATTATAAATAAGCCATTAAGCCATGTGGTGTTATAAATTATATTTTTTTAAATAACAATTTTTAGATTCAGAATATGTATAATACTTATAATTAATGAAACAGCCTTACTAGCAGATAGCACATATCTACACCAAAAATTCATTAATTGTACAATTATTCATATTGGTTAACTTCATAAAGAGATTTAATATTTTAAAATGAGTGTAATTAGTATACATTTGTTAAATTTTTGCTTATATTTTGAACTCCTAAGTAATAAATTTTGTTTTATATTTTTCATAAAAAGTTTCTTTCTAGAAACATACCACTTATTAATCCAGTTAGAATTCACATAACTTTGCAGGTTAACTATTAATTATGTAACATATAACTGCAATATTCAACATCTATCATCATAATAAATAGTGTTACAAAGGCAATACGTATATATAAGCTACAATTGTCAAGTAGAGATGTAGAATAATTAGGATATAGACATGATATAAGCTGGCAATAGAAGGTGAGGGAAATTATAGCTTTAACAAGACATATAAGGATTGGTTCTACTCTTTACCAGTGTCGTGCTGTTTGCAAGTTAGCAGCACCTGTGAATGATACAGCTATTCCAAAATATTATCTTTAATACCATACATAATATTTATAATACATTTACATATACGTTTAGTTTACTCACCTAGAGGCCTTATGACTTTAACAAGCTGCTGTAAAACGAGTAGAGCCTCAGCAGTTATTTTATAGAAACTATCAGAAACAGCTGCAATGACAGGAGGAATCAGAACTTCCATATGTTGGTGAAACACTTCAGGAGGGTGTGTTGTTAATAAACAGTGAACAAATGACAAGGTGTCTATCTTCATGTTACTACTGGAGTTTTTATCACTGTAACATTATTTTCAAAGTAAACATTCAACATAGAGATAAACAATTAAAATTAATTATATTTTGGTATTTCATTGTTTTGGAAACGGAAGGCCAAAGACAGAAGTATATGACATGACATTGTTAAGAAAGGCAAGCCCTACTCAGGGCTGTAGCGCTACGAAGTAATTGCATTGTTTTAAAAACCTGCTATTGAAGTATAATGAACTCTTATTATCTAGTGACAAATTTTCAGATTATGTAAGTTTTATTATTATAAACTACTGTCTCAATATATTATAAACTAATTCTTTTAGAAACGTCAGTTTACAATGAAACTAAACAACTGTCTCAATAAATTTTTAACTAATGCTTTTAGAAATTATGTTTACAATGCAAAGGTAGACAAAATTAACATATCATAAATAATCGTGTTAACAGTAAGATATAAATGGATTAATGAATAGTAGAAATTAAACACCAAATGGACACAGAAAATTGTTCTCATAAAACAGAAGATAATTTTAATGCAAAAAAATTGTTTATTATATATATATATATATATATATATATATATATATATATATATATATATATATATATATGTGTGTGTGTGTGTGTGTGTGTGTGTGAATAAACATCAAAGCAACAATGTAACATGTCAACAGACAAAGAGAATAAATACTCTGAAGAGAAAGACTCACATTTACAATCAAAAACACATCATTGTTCCCTAAATTTATAGTTAGTGAGATTAATCAGATTTATATTGATAAATTTGAAATGTTAAAATTAAGATGAGCTAATTCCTAAAATTTTCAATTCCGACTAAATTTTTTTTACGGTTCTTGTTTCTTAAGTCGATACTCAACTCTTCAACTTATATATGCCTACATGATATTCTCTAACAATAAAATTTAACATTTTGGTCACATGGTGAAGCCTTTTAAATGTTCTGTTTTAATGTAATATGTTACACAAATCATTAAACCTTCATTTATAAGTAGGAATATCTAAAAGCATGACAAACATATAGGATAGAATTAATGATTTATTAAGAAATTTAAGCATGAACTTTAGTTCACAATTACAATATAACTTCAGTTTGTATAACTGAAAATACTATTTTTGTGTGTTTTATTGTAACATCTATGAAGCGATGATGGCCAGATATAAGGAGGGAGAGAGAGAGAGAGAGAGAGAGAGAGAGAGAGGGAGAGAGTAGAGCCTGATAGAAAGAGAGTAAGATGAGCGTTGATTAACAATCAGACCAGAAATGCTTCCGATCATCTTTGTAGTTCAGAAAATAATAACAACATTTATATCTCAAATCGGCATTTTCTTTAATCGTATAATTTAAAAGCAACTAATACAAAAATAAGACGTAATTGATAATTAATTATTTTTCCAATAAATTACAACACACATATTTAACAATTAAAAAAACAAGAATCGAAATCAGCACATTAATTAATGATATCTGCGTTTTTCTCGATACCATTGAAATCGAGAATCGGCCCATCCCTAGTTAAAATGTATAATATAGACATTGGAGGATTAAAAAAGTAGCGAAATAAGATTTAGGTAAGATATATTTAACTTACCCAAGAGAATATATAATCCCAGGTATAAGAGCAGGGACATGGTTAGTAACTGCTCCTGGTAAAACTGAAACCAACTCTTTAAGCAGAGAGAAACAATCTTGTCGTGTTTTAATGCTGCGTTCTTTCATCTGAGTATGTACTGCCTTTACTATTGCCGGAACCTAGAAAATATAATAATATTTTTATCTCTTTATTTATTATCAATGGTACATAGCAAGTATTCATTTTATACAAAGAATACTTTTATCATTATCATTTCTCCATGAGGTGTTATCTTGTAAAAGTTGTAAGTTCTATTTTTCAATTTCAAACTAACCTTTTTCTAATTTAATTAGTTGAAGCTTATTAACAAAACATTTCTTATGAGCTGTTTGTCCAAAAGTATTTGCTTTATATTATTTGAAAGGCAACATTAGTAGCTATTAATTAAGAAAAAGATTGTGTGGTTTTATTTACCGAAAATTGAGCTATACATTGAACATACAAAAATTAAATAAAATTTTAACACACTTATTCCATATATAATATTAGAAAAAATCTTTCTAGAATCACCATAGCATTTCTTACCTGAGCTTGTAGGAGAGAGAGTGGCGCATCTTCTTGTTCCATGCAATTAGGATCCAATGACAAACTAGTTCCTACAGTAGGACGTGTCTGTCGGAGTAACGCCATATATGCATGAAAAATATCACTTTTCACATTTTCTTCCCTCTCTGTTAAAAAGACAAATATTAATTATAGAGTACTATATTCTAACAAAAAATACACATTTTTCAAATTATACATGATGATATAATAAGAACAACTTTACAACTTCGAAAATTCATACAAAATTTATTGGAAGAAGCTACAGAGCTGGGCTTACAGCATTTCTACGCACAGCCTTCATCCTAAAGTTTCAAACAGTAATTTGAAGTATGTATATGAAACACAAGCAAAATGATTTTCTGTATCAGATGAAAAGATACAGTTGAAGGACACAGAGATGTTAAAAGAAATGAATTTAAACTGAGTTATTCGGGTCAGGTGTTTTACATTAAGATATATCAGTGGTTTGTAGGAGATTTTCAGAAGACCCATCAACATCTAATGGAAACTTAATGGAAGAAGTTTGTGTTTTAATATCGTTCCTTGAATAAGCATTAGTTTGACATAAAAGCAATAGAAAATACTGACAAAAAGGATGTTTTCTGAATTACCTGTTGAAACCTCCAAATGAAAAATCAATCCCATTTAAACTGTAGGTAAGCACTGTAACATAATGTCGTACATCACTGCTGATTGAAACAAACATTTCCATAAATTTGCAAAAACACTACTGCCTCAGAAGTCTTATACAATTTTTAAGTAAAAATCAATGCCACTGGGAAAGCTATTCCTAAAGATTAAGTATGAGTGGAGGAAAAAAAATGAATAAACAAAGAAAGTATGAGTTTTGTTTCACTGATGCTCTGTTAATTTGACCTCTCATGTTATTGACTGACAGCTTTCTCGGCTATTTGACAGAGAAAATGAAAAAGAAGCTGTAAGACCAATATTGACATGATTGTGATTCCTGTTAAAATAACAATATCTCTACATGACTTTCATCAACTGTCCTTTTAAGGCTCATTTGCAGCATAAATAAAGGTGCAATTTAAAAGAAATATCATAGTACTATCACAGAAATATCAAAGATAATTAAAAAAGCTTCTTATTTGTCAAATTAATTCTGTCTGCTTGGACATTAATTCCACCAAAGGTAGCCAATAGTTTCAAAACAATGTTAATGTCCACCGCTAAGGTTATAACTCACACAAAACCGTGTAAATTGCAACATTTGATGGAGAGATGATAATTATGTGACTAACTATAATTAATAAAATTATTTTATCTAGATTCAGATATACAGTACAAGCTCTTCAATTTGTCACAATAATAACAAACATCGTCTGCAAGTCCGCACTGTTAGTATAGGCATCAGCCATTAGATAATGCCAATTCCAGACACGAGTTATTCGATTACTAAGAAAATCTCTTGCCAAGCTGAAAATTAAAACTTTGTGTGGTGGCCAAATTTTTTTTATTGTTATATTTGGTTATATAGTGCTCAAAATAAGAATATATAATATTTACAAAAGTTTATTATTATGTACTTAGGAATTACGGTCTCTTATATCCATCACGCGATACAGCGTGATTGGCAATACATGAAGGGATTTTTGCCCATATGGCCAAAACACGCGATATCGTGTGATGTATTATTCGACCAAATAAGTTACATAGTTTACAAATAAAAGCCAGTTAAATGTATTAATGATAATTACTTTAATTAGCAGACATTTATAATCAGACAAAATTTGAAAAATTCACTCTAGATTGGAATTATACACTCAAAATTTACAAAATGGTTTCAAAATATATAACTATTTAGCATTGCAATCATGTAATTCAAAAAAACAGTCAAAACATAATGTGGAGCACCTGGACAGTTTTACACTCAGTTGTGGTGTTTACCTTTTTTTATTTTTATAGCAATTTCTGCAAACTTTTCTAGAAGTTGCATTTATAGTTTTGCCGGTGTAGAGATTTCGCGGTTTGGCTTTCTCAATATTAGTTAGCTTGTGTTGGACTCAGTCTCCTCATGTCTTCTGTGTTGTTTGTGAGTCAGAGGTTATTTCTGACAAATTAAATTCAATAATTTGTTCCCTGAAATCATAAAGCGTCATGCTCTTCTGATTAGAATATTTGTTATAGAGTACCCGGGCGTTTACCAGACTCATCATCAAAGTATGTATAAAAATTTTCATATACCATCGTAAAGTTTTCTTTTCCATGGGTAGTAACTTAGCATTTCATCTTGTAAATCAACGTCGGACATACTTCTGTAGTAATTTATGATGGCTGCAGGTTTTATTACCACAGTACCATGTTTTGTAGACACTTTTTGCACTTTGTCAGGAAATTCAGTAGATATATAATTATTCTCTCTCTTGTCCTTCCATTTTCCAATATGAACTCCGTTACGACACTGCGAAAACTTTTCGCCTTTTTAAAATTTTTTTGTGACTATACTATTTGGGTTATCTTTACATTTCTTGTTTAATGTGCCAGTGCAATATGTATTTTGCTCCAAGAGTCAGAATCTAGTAATAACTCTTCTACCTCGGTAGTTTTTAAATGTTTTTTTGGACGATCCGGCATTTCACTGAGCCTTTTCGAGGGTCCTGGTTGGTCACTCATAATTAAAGCAACAAAATCAACACTCAAATTAGTAAAAACCTAACTTCCAAATGCTAAATCAACGATTAACTAGATAAAATTATTTTGTAATTACCTTGTCTGAACGCTACCACTCTAGGCACTGGCTGATAAGAACAAAACAAAATGGCTGGTGGCCATTCCCACTACAAAAAGGTCAATCCATTCCCTAGCAGCGGCCAAAATAAGTACTATGCAGCATTGTGGCCTCTACAATAATTCACTTAGAATTTGGATAGCAATGACCACGCAATATCGCGTGATCGGTCATCCGGTAAGAACTGATATCACGCAATATCGTGTGATTGGCAATGAACGTGTTAATAATTTTTTATTTTCACACATCTCATATGCGTGATAAAATATAGTAGAAGTATTCAGTAATAGACTGACCACAGCATAGTATCCAGCAATTGAGTTGCATTCTAAGTTACACTATAGTTTATTAAAATTCTATTCTCCAGTTAAGTTTTAGTTTTTATTTTTTTGATTTTATAGTGTTCCCCAACAGTGATTATATAAAGGGGAAAAGTCTAAACCCGGTAATTATAAATCTTTAATGTCAGTTGTTAAGTATGACATTCTACAAGGGTTACAAAAAGGTGAAAGTGTGGTCGAGCTATCGTTAGAATTCGGAATTCCTAGAACGACCTAAAAGAAAATTACAGAATTTTTTATAAACTAAAAAGATTTATTATACTATTTTTTTCTGCTAGTGTTATTGTTCTTACAATGTACTGTTAAATGTTATTTTTTATGTGTTTTAAGAAAATAGAGTAACATGCTGTATTTGTAATTACAAACTATTTTAGGAAAACTAATGTTTTATAGTGTTGTTGAGTTTTTCAAACAACATAAATCATCTAAGTATAACATTAATTACTTTACATACCTATTTATGTATTACTGTGCTATATTTACCCATAATTACAATTTATTTGTACAATTTCCGTCAATTTTTTTATCTTCTTGAATTTGTCACTCCCCTCGGACCCGAACGTGACAAATTAGAGGTTCTACTGTATAATGAAAATTTTGATGTTATGGTATCTAAATGCTAATGGTTTCTATATCAAAATGTTCTAGCTATAAGGTGTTTACAGTTTTTATCTAAAGATTTAAATTCAAGCTATATATAATGTCTATCTATTTATTTGTAAGTTAAATACAACTTACACATGCATAAATCCAACAATAACTTGAGTTTGATAAAAACTATCTTTTGATAAAAATAAGTTGTAACAAAAAAATTAAAGTAAAAAATTAAAATATTGAAATAAAAACAAAGATGCAAAAGTTTATTATTACCTTTAAATCTGGCAATCAAAGCAGGTGACACTATTCTATACAAATCTGGCAACAAGTCTCTTCTTGTTGAAATCACAGCTTCTAAACACTTTGCTGCTGCCCTACGAACTTTCCAGCTCATATCATCATCATCAGAATATTCATCATTCCCATCTTCGTCTTCACCGCCTTCTTCTTCTGTTTCCATCCCTCCATCCCCATCTCCTTCACCATCATCATAGTTATAATTAGGGTCATAGGTCATATAAGTAAGACATAATTCTGTAATCTGAAAAAATAATCATTAATTGCCAAATGTACCAGCAGACTAATCAATGACATTAATAAATTATTTCTACTTAGAATTGTAATTTAATATAATAAACCAAATAGGATCTTGATAATGTAACACATTTGTTGTTTTGAATGGTGTTGTAAACAGGTGCAATAAATTAATATAACTAAAACTAAAAAACTTGTTGTAACAATTTGAGAATAGCTATAACAAACTTGATAATTCTACGTATAAAACAGAATATGTGTTAATTGTTTTAGACAGTTTATTTTGTTACTCTTAAACCAATAAGAGTTTATATAAATAATACTTCAACACAGATGTGAAAAACCAATTTTGTTATTGAAAACAGGACCAACTTTAACCCATTAGCATACCAGTATTTCATAGCCTGGTGTAACCTGAGAATTCCTTTTAATTAGGCACTTTTAAAGACTTTTATTAAGATGACTATAACATTTTTGTTTATTAATATATTATCTTGAAACTTACAGGACTTATTACTTGAAATGTATACTTCAAACAACTACTATTGTAATTTTAATAATTTAATTCAATGTAAAATTGTTATCAGGCTTGATAAGGGTAACAAATTAGTTGACAAAACGTTGCACTAAATAAATAAACTTTTGATTCGATATTCAACCGGCTCATCATTTATTCAATAGTTATTTCAAGTGATCAAATAAACAAGAATACCAATAAATCTGTCTATTTCTTTCGAGTGTAAACCCAATGCGATGTTGTTTACACCAAACACAATCTCAAAGTTCATGCGATGTTTAGCTATTATATTTGTATTTCCAGAAAAGTTAGCCTAGCTTCAAAACAAAATACTTATAGAACAAATATTGCTGATTCATCTATTAACAATAATCGTTACTCCAAATGCTGTGATATAACACAAAAACTACAAGGGGCTACACTAGACGGAACAGTTCCGTCCAGGAATGTCAAAGAGCCACAGCATAGCTGACGGAAATGTTCTGTCCAAGTGTGCCAATGGGTTAACTAAATATAAGATAAAGTAATATTATTACATTTGTTATTGAACATTACAGAAAGAAATTATTAAGATCCAATGTTTTCTGATATTTAAATCTTAAATCAGATTGATATTTAAGTCCAAATTTCATTGCTTTACACCATTTGACATGAACTCTGCTATTCCACTTGTTGGGAATCGTAAGATAAGAATATTTGTATATTCACATATTTATCACCGTATAGGTTTTATAGCATACTTTTGTTGTCAAGGTTCAATGTGACTTTTGTTCAATAAACCATTTTGTCTGACTAAACTTCAACCAAATTTATCCAAATTTGTTATAAATCACTTTGAAATACTACATTATTTACTATGTGTTCATTTTCTAAAACAATAGAGTCCTGTTATTCCAAAAATCCACCTATTCTGGGGAGTGTGGAAAGGAGGGGGTGTGGAGTCTATTTTTACCCTCCCGCGGCCCGGCAGAGCTTCACCTCATCGAAGGTCATAGTTATTTCCTTCTCACTCCCATTGAATCTGTCCAAAAATCTATCAATACTGAATTGATGCGACACTAGCAAATACCCCCTCTCTTAATTTACACCTTAAGAGGTCAATATGTTGGTTAATTATTTAAAATCCCCCTATTCCGAATTTCCGCTAATCCGAACAAGGTTTGGTTTCATTTAGTTCAGAATAGCAGGGACTCTACTGTAGATTAATACATTTTAATAATATACATAAATAAGAAGCCAGTTGTAAATTATGATATTCATCTCTAGGAGCTGGAGGAATCAATTGTTATGAAAGCGAGGCCACTTCATTGACATAAATATACTTTATTAGAGTACCAAGAGCTACACATACAGTATATATATATATATATATATAGATTTTTTGGACTAGGAGACTGACAGACTTACCTTGGTAAGAGTCCACTCTGTAGTCTTGAAATAGTAACACATAAAGGCACTTAAACTATGATATATTTCGACCACACAGTGGTCTTTATCAATCGAAGAGAAAACACAAAAAGAAAT
Organism: Prosapia bicincta; assembly: GCA_036971475.1. Taxonomy (NCBI): domain Eukaryota; kingdom Metazoa; phylum Arthropoda; class Insecta; order Hemiptera; family Cercopidae; genus Prosapia; species Prosapia bicincta. Next base: position 211,216,186 of record JBAIZL010000004.1, read on the forward strand.
ATGAGAGAATGAAATAAAATAATTGTAATCACAGATTGTGTAGAGTAGAAATCAGATGTCACAGATGCACAGATTAAAGATATATATATTGTTTCCATGAACATATGAGTGATTATAGTTTATATAAGTCTGTCAGGGGAAAAGAGATAAGGCTAGTTGGAATAAAAAAAAAAAAAAAAAAAAAAAAAAAAAAAAAAAAAAAAAAAAAAAAAGTGAATGGATTTATCTGATGTTGAGGTTAGGGGATTCTCTGGACTTGGTATACCACTGGTATGATAGTTCCCACCTTCTCAGTTCTGAGGGATTGCAATCAGGGGGGAGTGATTTAATTATTTTTGTGGTATAGCAGTCATCAAAAGTTGTGATGTTGTGACTCGCAGCATGTTGAGCTGTTGGTCTATCCATATTCATAATTTTAACATCATGTCTGTGGCCATTCATTCTGATATTCAGACCATCCGTGGTCAGGCCTATGTACTGTGCTGAGCAAAGTTTACATTGTAGCTGGTATATGACATTTTTCGATGTACAATTATGATGACCCTGTATTTTGAAGACCATTTTTGTTGTTTGGCTGTTGAAACTATTTGCTGAGGGGTGTATTGGACACGTCTTGCATCTAGGTCTATTACATGGGAAGGAGCCATGAGGAAGTTTGTGTGGTTTCTCTGCATCAGGGTCTGGTAGTTTAGGATGTACTAGGATGTTTTTCAAGTTGGGAGGTTGCTTGTACCAAATTTGTGGTGGATCGGTGAAAAGATTTTTGGTGTGGACGGAAGCTTGAAGAATTTTGAAGCCATCTCTCAATATCTTGTTGAGTTTATGTAGACCAGGATGGTAGTCTGTTATTAAAGACAGTTTATTTTGTTCTGTTTGTGGTTTATGGTGAACCGAGGATTGTGCTGAATGAATTTGGTTTTCAATGAGTTTTTTTGGGTATCCTCTTCTCTGGAAGGCTGTTGATATCTTTCTATTAAAATCTTCCAATTCCCTATCATTCGAACAGATTCTCTTACCCCTGATTGCTTGACTGTATGGAATGGATCGTTTTATGTTTATTGGGTGGTTGCTGTCGAAATGGAGATATTGTAGGTGGTTTGTAGGTTTGATGTGAATTCCTGTGTTGATATTTCCATTCTGGAGTGTTACCTCTACATCCAAAAAGGTGATGGCTGATGTAGATTTCTCCCAGGTAAATTGAAGTGTGGAGAATTGTGTCAGGCTGTCTAAAAATGTCTCAAGTGTTGAAGCACCCTGTGTCCAAATTAGGAAGATGTCATCTATATATCTATACCAACATAATGGCTGGTGTGTTTGTGTCTTTAGAAAACTTTCTTCCAACAATCCCATGTACAGATTTGCGTACGATGGTGCCATTCTGGTATATATTCATATATATACCATTCTATATACCATTCATGGTTTCATTCTATATATATATAAAGATGAAAATAAAGGTATGGATATGAACCCTTTTTGGTACTAAAATAATAACATAATTATAACATTTGTGGACAAACTCATATCACTGAAGTAGTTTAAAAGTAAATATAAAAGTAAGAATAGAATTCTACTACGGATTGTGAAATCTAAGCATGCATTTTTTTACAGATTGTCACCCCATTCTAAAATAAATGTTCAACAAATAAACCACACAAATATTTAAGAAATTTTCTCTCTGGGTGGCCTTCTAAGGAATTTGAATATTACAAGGTCACATACACATATAAATGCTTTTGAATGAAAAACTTAATAAAAATTTATCAATATAACACTTAAATTGTGTTTAAAATTATATTGTTATTCTATATAGAAAATAAGGTTTTTAAAACAGATGGTATAATCTGTTACTTACTATATGTATATGAGGCGTGATTTCTTTTGGACAACGTTGGACAAAAGCTTCACACGCTTGAAGACAATATTCTCTAAGTTCATCATCCTCCTTGCTACTGTACTGGACTAACAGAGGCATTACTCTTTCTATGTGCTCTCCGAACCTATGTCCTGCTTGGCGACTAGAACAGAATTGTACAAATAGAGTGAACTAAAGATACAGATGAAGTAGTTGGTATTTTTTTTAATTGTGTTCTCTCTTTTAAACTTGAATATACTATTTTTTTGCTTCCAAAAATAAAATGAATATCAAACATTTTAAACCGTAAAAGCAATTTTAACACATTCAGCACAGCGATGATATTAGGAGATCTCATCAAACTACTGTCTGTTTTTTTCGTTAACTTCCGCATATGACGGCATTGAAATTATTGAAATGCTATGCGGGTTGCAAAGCTTGTCGTTGCATTTAATTATCTTGTCCGTAGTTTTCATCTCAATAATTTTATTTCTACCATATACAGGTTTATTGGGGTCATCAGTGTATTAGACATTAAAATATTGTTTTATTTATTGAATCACAATTTAAAATAATAAAATACTGTATGATAAAAATAAAACTCAATAAAAAACACAGGAAAAAGATAAATTTACATAAAAATCTAAAGTACCTACTACTAGAATATACTACACATTAAAATTAACCACTCCGAGACTATTTATAGCCAAGATTAGATGACATTTGTTTACTACAATTTTATGATGACACATTAGGTTTTCAGGCGTCCAACCATTTTGTCAATGACTGATATTTACAGTAGTCTGTTCCCACCTCGAGTAGGTTCATTCACTCTAATAGGACAGTTATTGTTTATTCTCGTGTTAGTTCAGAAAGCTTAGTTTATTTTTATGATCGTTGTTTTTACCGAATATTTTGCCGGGTTAAGTGGTTAAAACTAACAAAAATATTAAAATATAAAAGTTAATCCAAATTAAATCTGTTCATAAAACTTCCTGAAGCATTGTTTCAGTTGAAGCATCAAAAGTTAACTTGGGATGGTCGGATTTAAAAACGACTCAGTCACCATGTTCTCCAAACTCTTCTGAAGCATTGACGTAAAAATCAAACCTTTATACAAACACTCATCAACACTAGAGAAGTTTTAATTAGGCTGGGAGTGAGCGTGCCGGTGCCTCAGAAGGGAAGAGGGGAGTGAATCGGCACGCTCTCAGTACCTCGTACGGGAACCCAGAGCATGCCGGTATGCAAGTGATGCTGAACGTGTTAAATGGCCAGAAAAGCAGGTTCATCTTAGGAGTTTGACCCGTTCTCTCAGACAAGGTAGTTTATGTCATGTTATTTTAATGCTGCTTACAATTATTATTACATCTACATCCCTCACAGGTGAATTTTATTGTGATCTTCAGTTTATTGAAAGATAAAGTGGATTCAAGATTAAGTTTCCTCAGTAGTACGACAGAAATAATTGTATCTCTTGCAAATAAAGTCATGTTCCTAAAGTAAACCTATTCTTAACAAAGACCATAAAAATTATCTCATTTTCAAATAAGTACAGTAGAGCCTCTAAATTCCTAGTCGCGATTTTTTGAGCTTCTGTTAAATTCGAGCCTATTTTATCAATTTGAAAGAAAATGATGAATTAGGCGTCTGAGAAATGTTTATTTCAATACGGTATGCAAAGGAAATGAGTCAGTTTTTCAAGAAATGTTTATATCAATACGGTATGTAAAGGGAATGAGCCGGGCCTCCAAGAAATGTTCATATAAAGTTCTATAAACTTATTTTGTGCTATTTTTTCTAATGCACCGTAACGTATTTCTGTGTAATTTGAAGGGGCCTCGGTCCCATTTACCTCGAATTATCGAGATTCTATTGTAATTAATCCCAGGCTCTTTGTGTAGCAAAAGGTTTTAATCTGTTTATTGTAAAATGGGGGAGGGTAACACATACAACAGTTGCCTGGCTCTGAACCAGCAAGCCGAATTTTTTAAATTCTTGCTTATCACAAACCCCTACTTTTTAATGACGTTTTGAGGGGAGAAAACCATACAGCATACATTAGTAAACACTTTTACTAAACAAATAGCCTTCAAGGAATAAACTGACTTATTGGTTATTTTATTTTCAAAATGATGAATATTTTCAATAGTACTCTAAATGTTAGATGAAACTATGCATACAACTTTTCATAGCTTTTCAAGACTTAAAACATGGAAAAATAATTATAAATATTAAAAGTTACTTCTATCATCAATTAAATATAAGTACAAACCAAATAGATGCAATGCACTGAATGTAAGTGCGAGTGGTAGAGGTTGAAGTGTTTTGTGCCAAGCCTTCCAATAAATAATCAATTAGTTTAGTGTACAGTGCTTGGTTGCATGACATCACTAAATGGCTCAATGCTACGATAGTTCTGAAACAAAAAAAAAACACAAGTTTTGTAAAAACGAGAGTTATTCCCTCTTAAAGAGATAAATTGCCTACTTTCTATGGTGTTGAACTTGCTCTGATGAAAACTGGCCTTTTGAAAGGTTAGATATTTGATGTCACCATGTATTAATAAAATTAACTATATGCTTCACCCAAAACTATTTTTTCCAGAAAATTGAGTATATAAAATTTCTGAAATTTGGTCTTTCAACAGACACATATAGTGTTTGAAAAAAATTCAAATATTTTTTTTTATCAACTCTATGACTGGAGTCACATCATGATCTTGATCTATAGATTTTGCATCACTCACAAACGAAGTACCACTATTTTATAGTGGCTAGGACTTAAATTTAGTTAGACATATCTGTTGACCTTAAAATGGTTGATGTTGAATTACTGATGTATTTTAACTGTCGTTAAAAGCATATAAATTCTGCTTTAATTGGTAACTAGCTCTGGTAAAACTTATGATTGTGTTGGAGATTTTATCCAGTAGAACTTGGATAACCAGTTTGTTGCAGTTTGTAAGCGGTATTGATGCTCTGCTCAGATTGTTGTTATTGGTAAGAGTTTATTTTCTGATTTGTCATGCACAAGACTAGACGTCTATGCTTTATAAAGGATATTTTTCAACTCTCAAAACTTACAGCATAAATAAAGAGATTTTAATGGCCAACTGATATTCTGTCAGACATTTAAACATAACAGATCGCTTCAGCAGTGTTTGTCAACTGGAATGAGAATCTCAATATAGATTTTACTTGGTGTTGGTTAGTAGTGTAAATATATTTATAATTAGTGTATACAACAACTAAATTGACGCTAGGAATTAATTCATACCCGCTGGTGTCTGCGGTGAGCAAGTAGTTAGATCTGAAATGGGTTAAGTGCTAATAATTATATGTTTTATAAATCCACTATGTCTAAGTTTACTGATTATTCAAACTATAGTGTTTAACATAAACCAGTGACATGATATCTGTAAATGGCCAAAACGGTTGTCGTATACACAGAAAACAGCTGGAGTGTTTTGACTGAAAGGGTATCCTCAAAATTTCATAATTTGAATGTTTACATTGGTCCCCTCAGTTTCAAATTGAAAGTTCTACTGTACATGCTATGATTATGTTATTCTAAAGGATATATTGGGGTATAATTCAAAGGGAAGTGAATCCAGACAAACTTTATTTTGTAAACATTTTGAAAGAAACAGCAAGTACTATATAATGGCATTTAAGGAGTTTTATGACGTTAATGTTACTTTTTACTATTTGAAAATATTGGCTGGTAGAAATAATCTGTAGAAAAATATTAGTACACACAAAAGGTCTTTAGAAACAACCCAAATTAAATACTTTATTAAACATATTATTATACCTTAAAGTTGAAAAAGTATTTTTTTTAAAATATAGAAATAAAAATTTTACAAAAAGTTTTACACTATTAAAAATAAATCATTATACTCACCGTTTCCTCACAGCCTGTCTTGGAGAGGAAAGCTGAGGTAACAAAGCAGCCAAAATGGTGCTGTGAAATGTTAGAAGTAGAGCACCAAACCTTGACAACAAATCTGCCAAAATGTCAAGTGCTTCTAACTGTACTGACACATCTTCTTGCTGGAAATATTTAAACGGTAATGATGTAAGCAATAAAAACAAAATGATGAATATTTAAAATGTTAATACATTATTAATCTGTATACTTTATTTCATATTCAAAGAAACATATGCAAACTTTACTTATTATAAAAATTTCACTAAAATCTCAGATTACATAAAAATTTTAAAATACGATTCTCATAAAATTTTAAACTTCTACTTGCAAACAACAATTTCAAATTGTCAAATACCCCCTACATATAATTTTGGCTGTACAATTTTTACATAAACTATATATAAGTAGTTATAAGAGAGATGTAAATAATTCATTATTAGCTTATGCTCTTGACCCTACTTTCAACATTTTTAAAGAGACTGATTCTTACCTTTTCAATTGCACTGCTTAGCCTGCCAGTGATTCTCTTACAAACATTAGCAGCTAGCGAGCCAGATGCTAACGGCAATTCGCTAATTACGGTCTTTAATCCGATGCTTGATATGTCTCGTAACTGTTCTTTCTCTGACACCATATTCCCACATAATGCATCTACAATTGTTTCCACTTGATATTCTTTCACTTTGTTGACTAAAGGCCCTAAACTGTAGGACATCACAATAATAAAATTTAGATTTAAAAATAGAGAGCAAAAAAATCAGATATTATGCTAAGGAAAGTAAGTCACAAAATTATTATTTTCACACTGATTACATAAATATATGAGACCCTGGGTTTGATATTAGAGTGTTAAGCACAGTCTAACAAACGTTTCTCTTAACCACTGTAATGTGGTACATATCTGCTGCATTCTAGTGAGATAAAGTGTTTTGTAACATTACAATGTAAAGTAAACACTTCTATAGACAAGTATCACATAGTAAGTTATGTCATGTAATTATCTGATGTCATAAAAAAATATTATAGCAACAAGGACTTGAGGCAAAAAAAGACTATTTTAACCAGGCAGCCAAAATTACTTAATCAATATCCTCTTATTTTAATCCATGCTCTTAGAAGAGTAGTTCATAATTTTCTAGGCAAAATATATCAAACCAACTAAGGGAAGATCTATTAAACGAATAATAAAACCCCAAAACCGCAACAATATTGAAAATATTCATTCAATATAATATCACTTTGAATACATTTCCATTAACAATGTTAACAACTCCAGTTGAATACCATCTATTTGACAGACCTATCTGGTTTTATTCTACAATCTAGAAAAAAAATTAGTATCATTTAAAAAAAAACTATTTAGAGTTAGAGATAGATCTATAATTAGACTACAAAGAAGTATATGTATATCCTTACACATAAAAATTTAAAATTACGCCAGTTTTATGTTGCCTCAGGAATTTGTGGTTGATGGGATACGTGAACAATACAATCCCATTCTTGTAGAAGGCAACTGGCTTTAATCACAATTGTTCTATTTATTTTGAAGTGGGCTATTTCCAATCCTATAAACTTATTTAGTTACCTAGAAACTTAGAGGCCAAGATAGATTACTTGATATTTCAATCCCTGATATCATTGTAACATGACATTTTACCCACATGTTTGTACTAACGGTAAAACTTCACAAAGGCATTTTTAAAGGACCTGGCCAAAATAATAACTTATGCAGAAGATAGATTAGGGAATAAATATAACAAGAAACAGAATTGCATTGCATCTAAATTTATTCCTGACATATTACAATATGTATTCTCTTCTAATACTAAATTATAAATCAGCGGAAATAAAATATTTTTCTTGAAAGAAAATTAACATAATTCAAAAGTATTGAGTGATACTTTTTCTTTCCCACTAAAAATGCTTCTCACTTCCTTTGTTCCATTTTACAAATAATCACATTATGAAACTTCTTTAAATAATTGGAAGTTCACAACCCAATTTTAGAAACTATTTATAGTAAAAAATAATTGGGCAAATACTCATTTCAATTTTGGGATGTAATTATACATAGAAAAACAAAAAGTTTAACAAACTGACAAAGAGAATTATGGGATTGTCTTACTTATGACATTATTTGTCATCTTGTGGCAACAATTCATAGAAACGTTTTTGCTGTGTGAAAGCTAAGATCAAACTGAACAAAATCAGCTCTACACTGAAAAACAGTTTCATTAAAAATATGTTTTGTGCCTTGACAAACAAAGTTTAATTAAAAGGTTTGCCATTAAAATGGTGTACTGCAGTTGCAAGAAATCAATGAAATCTAATGGTTAAAAAGTAAAATGTGAGACATAAGTGTAAGGTTTTTAACACCTGTTTCAATTGAAGTGTCCAGATGTTTCTTTCTGGTTTACTGTTCTAAAATGAAATATTTTGGACATTGTAAATCAGTTTTTGAACTGAACCTACTGGCAGTAAGACATTAGACTTTATAAAAGTAACAAAAATTTAATATTTAAAATAGCATTTATAAAAGAGCAGAAAATTGCAACATTTTAGAGAACTAATGGTTCAGTGAATCAAAAGTAAAATAAAATATTAATAAAAACTTATAAAAGTATAAGTAAATCAATATTTATTTGTAAATGTAGTGAAACGATATTGGTTTTGCAACTGTTGACCATTTTATTTCCAGCTACATGTTAGAAAATCTAAAGAATAGTGAATATATTCTAACAATTTTTTCTAGCAATAAGTAAACTGACTGTGTTGTGCCTAATATAAATTCTTGAATTTTGTAGTCCATTACGTTCGGTGAATCTTATTAATCACTTAAACAATAGTTTATGACTATCCGAACTTTGAAATGAAAGTTCGGATAGTCATAACCTAATATAAACTTAGGATAGTGGAAATAACAGACACTATAAGTAACACAAGATTGTCGTTACATAAATTTTTATTTTAATACCTCTGCCAAGCCTAAAATGAACCATTATTGATGACTTTCGACTTTATCAAGAGAAGCCATGTTGAACTTATCCAATAGTTTTTGCCGTTAAATTCTACTTTTTTGGGGCAAATTCTTTTCACCCATTGCACCCCATGAATGGGGATAGCTTGTTTTAAGAAATTATTGCAAGAAGAGCGTCATTTTTTGTTTGTTAAACGTTTAGTATGGATTACTCTTGTTATTGTGTTTCATCTCCATGATTCAGATCATCATGTGCAAACACAACTCTCATGACAAAGCAATTGTTTTTTACTCAATATCAGATCTGTAAGAAAATTAGTAAGGTATAGGATGATTTCTGATTTGGAATTGTAAAGGTTCTCTGTTCAGTTTTAAACACTTATATTCTTCTTAATTTTTTTTCAACCTTTTATGATAAAATTAAATTTTTAAATAACTATGTGATAAGACTCCGATTAATTATCAAAATTAACGGCTCACTAAGGTATTAAAACACCTTAATAAAACTAATATTAAATTTAAGTTCTAAGCAGCTTTAAAGAACTTTGTGATACTTACCACTTAACAGCCAAGTTTTGAACTTCTCCATTTTTATCTTCTAAAAGTCGTAACAGCATTTTCACAACTTTACGCTCAGAATCATCATCTAACTTGATGCTGTCTTTTTGCAACTCAGTCATCAAGTCATTTGTAGCCATGAATCTGAAGTCCTTATCACTTGATGTCATCTACAACACAGACTAAGTTAAGGAAGAAATAAAGTAGGATAATAACTTAACCCTAGAATATAAAGTAGGAGTACTATTGTGTCGTCCCTGATTTCAGAGTTTTTAAAGTAAATGCTTAGTTACTTATATAAAATTCATCATTCTCAAAAACGATTTTTTTTTTTTAAATCTTTTCCTGGCGAAAAAACCAACTGTGCTTATCATCGCCTAACAAAATCTAACACGGAACGCAATATTTTAAATAAAACAAAAAACAACAATAACAAAAAAAACAATAAATCTATAACAATAAAAAATATAAAACCATAAATAACAAAATAACAACAAAGAACAATATAACAGTAAATAAATAGTAACAATATGTAAAACAACAATAGGTAACAATTTACCAATAAATAAATCTTAATAACAATAACAAGAACATAAAATAAATTAAATTTAAATAAATAAAAGAAATACAGAGAATTATATGTATAAATAAAAAATATATATATTTTAAATATTAAATTTTAAAAAATATTTTCAAGTGGTGCAAGAAAGCGATGACTCTGTCAATGGCCGAGGCATCGTCCTGTAGCACCACCTTCAAACTGCCTTTTAAATTAAAAAGGGCACGAATATTACTTACACTAACACTATCTACTAAAATATGTTTTATTGTGAAGATATCACCGCAGTACTGCCATATTGGTGGATCTTCACGAGGCATCAAATATCCACGAGTTGCAAAAGAGTGGCCAACGCGAAGGTGTGTAACCACCACTTCCTTCCTACGTTTTGAACGAATTGAAGACCTCCATGGACAGACAGTATCTTTAATTTCCCTCAGCTTATTCTGAATCACGGTATGCCATTCGTCATTCCAAGCAGCGAGCATTAAATGTATTGCAAAACACACATAATCAGATGCCATAACTTGTAGCATTCTTCGCAGCTTCATCCGCTTTTGTGTTTCCGAGTATTCCGCAGTATCCAGGAACCCAACAGAACATTACCCCACACCCCCAATTGAAGCCTGAAACAAAATGTCCCCAACTAAAGGGTTGACAGAAAAAACATCCTGAAGAGCACTTTTGGAACAGAACACAAAAGATAGTGGGAAGATCAAGATTGAATGACGGTTAACGCTTTGAAAATGGCAAATAGTTCTGCCGTGAATACACTGCAAGCCGAGGGCAATTCATACATGTAACTACATCCCGAAGCACAAAACGCACACCCAACGCCGCTGTCCAGTTTTGACCCATCAGTGAAAATAATTCCACTGTGTTTATGAGAATTATAAATAGATGAAAATTCCTGGTGGTAGACCACATCAGGAGTGTCGTGTTTTATGTAACTGGTCAATAAGAAATTGAAACGTGGCGCTTTTATTATCCATGGAGGTAGATAGCACATTGATCTTTCAAACATTGTAGGAAATTGCAACCCAAGGTTATCCAATATTCGTACTGCTCGTATGCTGAATGGAGCGGTCTAACGTTGAAGCGCGTCGTAATCTTCATTATGAATGTTTTTAAAGACCATTTTGAATGCCGGGTGATTTGATTTGCTACGAAGACCAGAAATGTAAGATATTTGTAGCATCTGATGTCGTCTCAAAAGGGCAGGTTCCCCAGCCTCGACAAGAAGACAAGGGATTGGGCTAGTTCTAAATGCACCAGTACCAGGTCTAAGTCCAAAGTAATTGGACAGCATCGAGTTTTCAGAATTGTAAGTCGTGCAGATGAATAGGCTTGACAGCCGTAATTGATGCACGATCTAACGACCGATAAAAGCGATGCATACTAGTTCTGTCTGCACCCCAATTCGTACCACTAAGGACTCTTAGCATATCCAATTTTTGCTGCATCTCATCTTCAAATCACAAACATGTGGGATCCATGAGAGTTTTTTATCAAATAAAAGACCTAAAAATCGAACACTATCCGTGGTTTGAAGCTGAATCCCATCAAGATAAAGGATCGGATCCTGGTGTTGCCTACGACTAAATGCTACACATTGGGTCTTCAAAGCAGAGAATTTGAAGCCTGTAGCTCTTAACCATTTCTCTAATCTGCTTATTGCTAACTGCAAAGATCTTTCCGCAGATGCCATATTACGAACAGTCACATTAATACAAAAGTCATCTACAAAGAGTGAACAGTGCACCGGAGATCGTAATTAGATGTTATACTATTTATTGCAACAGCAAATAGCGTGACGCTCAGCACGCTGCCCTGCGGTACACCATTCTTCTGCTTGTAACTGTTTGAATATGTGCCTCCAAGACGAACGCAGAAAGATCTGTTTGATAGAAAGTTAGCGATGAATGCTAGGATATTTCCTTGTATACCCCATGATTTCAGAGTGTTCAGAATTCCTTTTTTAACATGCCATATCATATGCCTTCTCAAGGTCGAAAAAAACCACAAGTGTTTGACACAAGAGAAAGGCATTTTGAATAGTGGATTCTAACAAAACCAATTGGTCAACTAATGATCGTCCTTGTCTGAAACCACACTGTTCGTTGCAAAGAAAATCGTTGGTTTCTAGGTACTAGACAAGCCGGCAGTTGACCATCTTCTCCAGTAGTTTGCACAAGACACTTGTTAGACATATAGGCCTATAACTACTGGAATTGGTTTTGTCTTTACCTGGTTTTAAAAGAGGAATTACTGTCTCTTCTAACCATACATCAGGGAAAGACTGCTCCTCGAATAGACGATTGTATATTCGAAGGAGGACAAGTTTCGCCGATGATGGTAGATGTTCAGCATGGAATATACAATGGAATGAGGATCTGGTGTAAAATCCTCCGTTGACGAGAGAGCTAACTCCAATTCCCCTATAGAGACAGGATTGTTTAAAGGAGAGTCCCCAGACAACCCAACAGTAAACGGTATTACTTCTTCCTTTAGTTTATACATCTGGAATAATCTATTATAGGGTGTAGTAGCAGAAAGGTTAGAAAATGATGTTCCAAGTACATTAGCAATGCCATCACTGTTTGTGATTAATCTTCTATCCGGTTGCTTCAGCGCAATTGCTGGCAACGGAATGGAAGTACCACAAACTGATCTTAGTTTCCTCCACACTGTGGAGGATGGAGTTGTTCGTCTAATTGTGCTAATGTACTGTTCCCAAGTACTTTAAAAAAAATTAATTAAATTTTAGCAACAAACTAACCCTACTTGCTCTCTACCTATAAAATATACCTATGAAGTATCCAGTCAGGATAGATTTGGTAATAATTTTATTTAACATTACTATCTACACCTGTATTAAAGAAGTATCTACTGTATCTATGAAGTATCCAGTCAGGATAGATTTGGTTATAATTTTATTCAATATTGCTATTTACCTATATTAAAATATACCTACAAAGTATCCAGTCAGGATAGATTTGTAATTAATTTTATTCAACATTACTATCTACCTGTATTAAAGTATACCTACGAGTCAGGATAGATTTGGTTGTAATTTTGGTAAATATTTAGACTTATTGCCGATGCAGTAAATTACAACCAAATCTATCCTGACTGGATACTTCATAGGTATATTTTAATATAGGTAGATAGTAACATTTTATAGAATTATAACCAAATCTATTTTGACTGGATACTTCGTAGATATACTTTAATATAGATAGATAGTAATGTTGAATAAAATTATAACCAAATCTATTCTGACATAATACTTCATAAGTAGCCTATATTTTAATGTAGGTATATAGTAATATTGTATAAAACTATAACCAAATCTATCCTGACTGAATACTTTGTAGGTATATATCAATATAGGTAGATAGTAAAGTTGAATAAAATTATATTTAAATCTATCCTGATTGGATACTTCATAGGTATATTTTAATGTAAGTATATAGTCATGTTGTATAAAATTATAACCAAAAGTTAAATATTTAGATTTTAAGTTTACTATTAAAATAAACTGACTTTGACACTGTAGCTACTGCGCAACCGGTTCAGGCTATACGTGCTATTACAGACTAACATTAAAAACGTGCAGAAAAATTAACTTTATGTATTTTTCGCAGAAAAAAGTCAATATTAGTGTTCTACACATTGAAATAAGTAATTTAAAAAACATTTTTTAACAATATCAAGACTCGTTTACGCTATACACGCCATTACAACCTAACATTTAAAATGTAAAAAAAGTAACTTTCTGTATTTTCCGTTGAAAAAAAAGTTGATATTTGTGTTCTACACATTAAAGCAAGTAATTTAAAAAAAAAAAAATTTAAACCAACGTCATTAAGACTATATTTTTACCAAAAAATAAATACTGAACAATATTTTATTTTACAAATAAAAATATCATAATTAAGTATAATGGTTCTACTGGTTTCAACGTGATATGAATGTCTAAATAATTTTAAACAATATTTAAAGATTTAACAAATTTCATGTTTTAAAAAAAATGCAAGACTCTAGATACATTATTATAACATATAGGCACTTTTATAAAAAATGTATGTTTAATAATACATAGTGAAAGAAAACTAACTTCTGAATATGAAAATGTACTGAATATTTACAATAGCCTTAATATAAAAGAACCAATTTAGAGATAAAACATGTTAAATTTTACAGTAAATTCATCATATTACAAATATACTGATGAAATGAAATTATTAAAATGTATAATTTTAAACAATAAGTTACTTTACGATATGCCTAAGTACCTGAAAGTTATGACAATAAAAATTTTTACAGTTCCTCATCCGATAGGTGGCCTTGTGTAGCACACTCTTAACAAGGTACGGTGTGCTCACTGGAGATTAATCTAAGACAGCTGTCGCACAGAGTTTTACATTTCCTCTTTTGTCTCCTAATCTTTCACGATTGGTGATGATAACCATAACTGGTTTTTAGCTAGGAAATTAATTAGTCCTTCACGTGCATAGTCTGCAAGAGTTCGTCCCAGTGGCTGTAGGCCCAGCATCTTTTCAATGTTTTGTTTCAACTGACTTGGAAGTTTGTACCGTCTATGACAATGAAGCATGTAACCACGGCATCGCTCAGTAACAAATTGTTTGAGGTAATTTCACTTGACTATATTGAAGTTTCCATATACATGTTTGTGCACTGTTCTGATTCTGTGTCTTCTTGTACTTCAACGCGATCTGGTTGTTCATCATCTGAATATAGTTCTTCAACGAGTTCAATAGGAGGTATGTCACTGACAAGTTGTCTTCTGACACTATCAGGAGTTTTCTTTTTACGATCCGTTTTTCCTCACGTTTTCCTACACTACGGAACAGTGTGCTGAGTTTTTCCTCCTCTATTCATATTGCCGAATAAGGCAATAAATATAACACACAGCACACTAAACGTTCAATAACACAAACGTCAATGTACGTTCAAAACAAATGTGTCACATTTCAGCAAATGTGAAGAGTCGCGCATGATGTCTCTTTAGGCTACCGAATTGCAACTGACAATGAAGGTAGCGAAAAGACAAACATGGCTTCCAACAGCAAACAGGTTTATTTGAAGATACTGGAAGGGTGGAATTTTACAGAAATCGGGAGTTCGAGATATTAGGAAATTTGTAAAAACTCGTGACGCGACCCCTGCCGGGTTAAACAAGGAAAGTAGAGCGGCTGGTATGGGCTATGTTTTTCTACTGCGACACTGAACAAGAATGCAGATTTTCATGCAAAGGGTGAATTTATATCTTAGATTGGTAATTATTTTTTATAAAAACCAAATCTATCCTAACTACTTTGTAGCCCTATTTGGAGTCCTCTGTTTTACAAAAATAAATACATAATTTTATACCCATGCACCTTGCCCTAGACTTATATATAAAGAACAAAAGTCAAAATACAAATACAAGAATTATAATTGAATTTACAATTCAAAGCTTTTCGTTGGCTAACAGTACCAACATCATCAGGAATATTAAATAATTCAAATTAACATATGTGCAAATTAGATCAAATAAATAGTTATGCCAAATCAATTACAATGTTGTTAAATTTTTTTTTTTTTATTTTGAAGAAATTTTTATTTTGAGAATTGTAAATTCAATTATAATTCTTGTATTTGTATTTTGACTTTTGTTCTTTATTAATACACAAGAATACATATTGCGATATTTATATCTATAACCTTACAGGGTTGTATTTTGTATGAATTAGAAGTGAATGTATTTTTTGAGGTTAAGTTCCATATTTGTTTATTTTTTATAAATTGTTTATATATTTTTTGGTATTTTACTATATTTAATAATTGCGAAATAAAACTACTTGAAAATAATAAAATCAATATAAAAAGAAACATAAATAAAGATATTGATAATATAATAATAAATACAAAAATAGCTATTAGTAAATTAAATGAAAATATACAAGATAGTACCAGAATCGAAGCAGCTCATGAAATAAAAAAATTAATTAAAACTAATAAAATTAATAAAACCCATAGACAAACATATTTAGGAGTTAAAGATTTAAAAGATAAACTACAAAATAACAATCTAATTACAGTAAAGGCTGATCAAAGTAATGCTATTGTAATTATTGAAAAGGATGAACACATAAATAAAACAGAAAAATATATAAATGAAAATCAATTTAGTGAAATATATAAGGATCAAGGACGAACACATAAAGAAAACAGAAAAATATATAAATGAAAATCAATTTAGTGAAATATATAAGGATCCTACAAAGAAATATCAAAATGAAATAAAAAATTTAATAAAACCTTCTTATAAATTATTTAATAAATATAATATTAGTAATTATATGAACGATAATCAAAAATTCCAATAATGAATGGACTTATTAAATTACACAAAATTGAAAAACCAATTAGACCATTAGTAAGTTTTATGAATGCCCCATTAGTATTTTATATTTCTTATAAAATATCTAAAATCATAACATCTATTCTTAAAGATAAAATTAAACTAAATAATAATAATACCATAAGTAATTCTATTAACCTTATTGATAAATTAAAAATAATTAATATTGATAATAAAACAAAATTAATATCATTAGATATAAAAAATATGTACACAAATATTCCTATAAAAGAGAATGACTCTCAATATTATAAAATCTAGATTGGAGCAAAATGAAAAAGATAGAAAATTAATATTAGAAATTATAAATACATTAAAAACAATATTAAATCAAAATTATTTTTCGTATAATAATAAAATTTACAAACAGGAAGATGGTCTTGCCATGGGTTCTCCCTTATAGAATATAATATCTGAAATATTATTACAATATATAGATGATAAAATAAATAAATTATACAGACATTTGATAAAAACGGTTATTGGTTTAGATAAGTAGATGATGGTTTGTATGTATCTAATAATAATGGTATAAACTTAATAACTATTTTAGATAAAATAAATATGATAAATAAAAATATTAATTTTACTTATGAAATGGAGAAAAATAATAAGATCAACTTTCTAGATATAACAATTATAAGACATATTAATGAATTTGAATTTAACATATATCGTAAACCGACACAAACTAACCAAATTATACCTAATAATTCTAACCATCCGTATATTCAAAAAGTGGCTGCATTATACAATTTATTATATAGATTACATAAAATACCTATGAATAATGAAAAGAAGATAACAGAGAAAAACATTATCTATCAAATTGCAATTGAGAATGGCTATAAAAAGAAAACTGTTGATAAACTTAAATATAATATTTTAAAGAAACAAAATAATAATCTAATTTACAAAAATAATGATGAAAATGTCATATGGACTTCATTTACAATTTTTGGTAATGAAGTAAAAAATATCACAAAATTGTTTAAAGGTAGCAACATAAAATTCGCTTATAATACTAATAATAAATTAATAAATATAATTAATAATAATAATAATATTATTAATATGCATGAAAAAAACGATGTATATAAATTAGAATGTGATTATTGTAATAAAGTTTATATAGGACAAACTAAGAAAAAACTTAAAGATAGATATAAAGAACATTTTAATGCATATAAAAAGCCAGAAATTTATAAATGAAATTTTGCTAGTCATTGTATTAATAATAATCACTTATTTCCTAATATAGATAATATACTTATAAAAGAAATTAACAAAGACCTGAGAATGAATATTTATGAAGCTTTAGAAATACATAAATATAATACTAATAATGAGTTGATAAATGAACAAATACAAGTAAAATCTAAATTTGATAATATATTCAGTGTTTGTAATGTAAGGAAAGCAAAATAAAAAATTTAAAAAATTTTAACAACATTATAATTGATTTGGCATAACTATTTATTTGATCTAATTTGCACATATGTTAATTTTAATTGTTTAATATTCCTGATGATGTTGGTACTGTTAGCCAACAAAAAGCTTTGAATTGTAAATTCAATTATAATTCTCGTATTTGTATTTTAAACTTTTGTTCTTTATTAATACACAAGAATACATATTGCGATATTTATATATATATATATATATATATATATATATATATATATATATATATATATATATATATATATATATATATTGTAATAATTTGTAAATTCACTTTTATAAGTCTTAATAAAAATTTATAAGTTAAAAGAAATAACGATTCAATGCTGCTTTTGTTACAAAAATTTTAATATCTTAATATGACATTCCTTATTCTCTTTTATAAAGTCACTTACTAATTACAAAGTCTTATTTCATCCACAAAGAATTACAAAAATTAAGCTTTATTAGCCTAAGTCTAAAATTTGTTTATGGCAGCAAGAAGTTTAGTTATAAATTTTAATATTAATTGAATTTGATTTAATTACTTTAATTTGAGCTTGAGCTCTCCTTATCTCGGGTTAATAGGTGGGTTTTCTAAATTTTGAATAATAAAATTTGAGTTGGCACTTTCAAAAAAATATCTAAGTTACAATTCTTACAAGCTAAAATTTTTTTACAAGTTATTTGGTTTCTAATTAAATAATTTCCTGAATAATGTCTTCTTAATCGATCAGTTCAATGATTTGGCTTAATGTTATTCTGTAATTATGATTTGAATACGATACTGCACTTTCCGCACCAGTAAAAAAATAAAATTTCTACAGCCAATTCTGAAACACGTCTGACTCGTTCAAATGCTCTGTCCCAACTAACTGACGCTCCCTTTTTTAGCAGTAAAATGGCCAAGTCGTCAATTTCCGCTATTTTCTCGTTTATTCCTTGTAACAGCTTTACGGATGTCATGTTCACCGCCTCTGATACACTTCTTCTTCTTAACAACTGCACTTAATTTTCTTTGCAAAACAATTGCATTTAAATCTTATTTCCCAAACTGTTTTAGATTATATCTCCACGAGAAATATTTAAAACGAATATCTTTTGCCGGTCAATGCGCACACAACTCCACAAATTCGTTCTCCCATCTTGTTTACTTCAGAACATTTCACTAGCTTGCCGTTTGAAAGTTTTAAGTGTATTTATATCGTTCTATTGTTCTATTCAAATTGTTATCTATTAATTACTTCTAATACATTTTCTTATAAATAGTGATTTGTGTGTTTTTTTTTCTTTTTATATAAAATCTTGTGATTAGATCTAAAATGTGGCCATGTGCATTTTCTACACAAGTGAAATTAGGTTATGTTTACATTTCGTTACTGGTATATTTTAGTAATTTTTTACATACTGAATTTATTTATATATATTTATCTTATTTTGTAAGTGCCTTTTATATATATACTACTTCAAAATGTTACAATATATATATATATATATATATATATATATATATATATATATATATATTTGGTATTTATTTCCTGTGCCCACGTGTTCGATTTAAGTAAAAAAATTTATATCGGGCAATTGCAGAAAGTCATTAGAAATACGAAAAAAATTATAAAATCTTCGCTTATGCCTCAAAATTTAAAAATTTTGAAAAATAGTTGTTCCTCCTCCCCTCCACGCACACCTAAAACGTTACGAATTCAAATTTCTATTGTTTTTTGGCAAGAGAAATAAAATGTTTGTAAATGTTCAATGCAATATTTTCTGTGTTTAACAGGGTCTGCAAGTGTTTGATTTGTCCTTCATTTTGCAACTTATGATAAAAAAATGTGTGTGCAAGTTTTATAATTCTATAACGTTTGCGTGCCGCTCAAAACGCGGTGCCGTAGTGCTAATAGTGCTTTGTTAAAGTTCTTTTTTTTTCAATTTATAATTTTTGGAGTCAATAGTAAATTTAATTACATTTCGAGGCATTTTGCAAATTACTACATCAAAAAATAAAGCTAACACGTTAAATAAGTAACGTTTTACTTGTGCTGAAGGGGTGGGTGGTATTTTTTCCAAAATTTTTTAATTTTTGGGGCGTGAGCAAGTTTGTATACATTTTTTCATATTCCTGATCACTTTCTGCGTCAACCGGTATAATTGTTTTTGCTAATATCGTACATGTGGGCACAAAAAATAAATACCACATATTTTTTTTCAAAATCTGAAATTTTTGCAGTGTGAGCAGAAGTTTTTGTTATTTTTCCAAGTTCCTAATGACTTCATGTATTACCTAGTACAATTTTTTTTGCTGATATTGATTACATGGGGGAAGAAAATAAAACTAAAATTTATTTACAATGAAGTCTAAGACTAAAAAGTTTAACCCTCTGTTGTGCTACACATTTTTAATTTAATAAGAAGCAATTATGTAAAAATAGCATACACCTTCAATAGTGAAATACTTTTGAAATGTCCATCTTGATGCAACTAAAAACCTAATGCATTAGTTAAGATAAAAATTAACTCTCCCTAAATCTTTTCAAAAAACAAAGTAGGCTTTGTTATAGAATTAGGCAACCAAAATAGCTATACAATGTTTTCAAACAAAAAAAAAATTAATATACTTTTATTCAAATAAATTTAATTCAAAATTAAATTTAATTCATATCTAATTAACAATTTGGATTTACGTATAACGTAAGTCCTTGTTAGACAGATTTGAACTTCCATATTACAGAACCTCCTTTAAAATAGTTAAGTACACCATTTAGGAAAGAATAAGATGATTTTACCTTTTCAAGAAGATTTGCGATTTGATATGAGACGTTGGCCATTTTGAACTATTGTTCAATGGCAATTTAAAATATATAAAGTAATAAATAAAATCACTAAATGTATACAACTTTCTTTAAAAAAACTACCGGCTACGTCAAATTTTAACATCAAATCTTGAGACTTTTATGTCCTGCCCTTACAGCCATAGATGAATTAAGAATGAGGATTGTGGTCCTTTCTGAATAACTTAGGTTGATGTCACAGATTAAAAATCTACAAATTGTTTAAGGTAATACTCGCCTAAGGATCATCTACAATATTATACGACATGAATGACTAATAATAATTAATTCAATGTAAATTCCAAGTAAATATTTTATTTCTCTAGTTTTAATGACAAAGTTATTACCATTATTATTTGATACAGCTACAGCTTTAAAAATTTACTTAATCCTTGTTAAAATTTTTTATATATTAAGTTTTACCTGTCATATTAATGAAGATGTTTTTCGTTGAAACACATTTGAAAAAGTATATATTTACTAAGGGTTTCAATTTGGTTTATAACTATTAATAATTGTTTCATCGAAACGTTAGCAATGCTATATTATTAATCACTTGAACAATAGCTTTTGACTATCCGAACTTTAAATTTTGTAAATTTAAAAAAAAATTTACAAAACTGAAAGTTTGGATAGTCATAAACTATTGTTTAAATGATTAATAAGATTCACCGAACGTAATGGACTACAAAATTCAAGGAAGCTAAATTGGTACAGCCACAGAGTACCTTATGTTTAGCCAGATGTACTGACGGAGAATATAAACCCAATGTAAAGAATTACTGATGTAATTTAGGTACATCTCATGAATGAATAACAATTTTTAAAAAATAATATTTTCTACTTAACTCGTGTAAATTTGTACCAATGGACTTTTTTGAGTATGTAACATTATTATTATTATTAATATGAATTTATATCTTGATAGAAGTAATACATATTACAATTAAATTTGAAGGGATCTAACCCACATGTTCAAAGTGTAAATACATGTGTTTGTTTTGTCTATAACCTAAAATTTGTTGCATAAACTGTAGGACTACAATTCAAAAACATATCGTTTAATTTGAAAAAGACAAAAAAAAGGAATATCTGTCTTATTAAAGACAACTTTTGAAAGTAATATTGTAGTATATTTATTTGATAATAACTTAATAAAAAATATTGTGAAAAAATAATTTAAATCTAGCTCCAGAAAATCTAATCGATTTCCTTTACAATAATTATTAATTGTTAATAGCACAAAGTCCTGATACTGCACATTTTTTTTATACTAATGATGTATATTAGATTTTAAAATAACTTTGATCAGAGTAGGTCTGACCTAACCTCATGTAACATAAAACTCTAATGTTGCACTCATTGAAATTGGTTCCCTTACTGTTATTATGGCGAACTGAAATTCACAAGGATATTGACCAAAAAGTAACATAATTCAGTCAAGCCATTTCTGTAGACTGTTGACAAATTAAATCTTAATGTAAAATAGAATAACCTGGAGGGTAATTTATTGGAATAGGTTTCTACCTCTTGCACTTGCCTGTAGTTGGTAATTTCTGAGGCAGACGTTACCTCATTTGTAGTAGTTGAGGTTATATGGTGTGGTTCAACACATAATGGCAAGAAGTAAATACATTACTTGCAAAAGTAATTGTTTTACTCATTTTAAATTTCATTCTATCTTTTATATCCTACATATATAGTTTTATCACCCAATTAACTAGTACAGTAATAATGTAAATCTTTTTAATAAGTTTTAGTGTTGAACTCTCTGGTCAGCTATGTTCAGAAATACTACCCACTCCCACCAGAGTGTTATTGGAGAGGTTGCAACAAAGCATGTCTCAAAATAGATAGCTATTGATTTTGATGAGCCTATACTTATCTAATGAATCTACACTAACTGACCATTTTGGAAAAATTAGAACTGTAGTAGATTTTTAAATAAAATTATCAGTATTTACTACCCCAGGCAAGAGCTGTCATTGGACGAAGCTATAGTACTTTGTCACAGTCATCTGCAGTTCTAACAATACCTAAAATATTAATATAAAAAATATGCGTTGAGGTTGTATATGCTGGCCCAAATTGAATGGCCTTAAAATTTTGTGTTTATCATTTGAATAGAAGAACCAAAAGTTATTTCAAAATTCATATTTAGATTTAGGACTCTCGATAAAGCTAACTGTCTGGTCCAACTTATATAAGAAGCCATAGGGCTTGAAACTCTCAAAACAAGTATTTTATAATATTGTAAGTGACAATGGAATTATTACCATTTATAACTACTTATATTGGGATATTATATTGAGATATAATTCATTTATTTATTTATGCAAAATTAGATTTAAAACCCGCATTCATGTTTAACAGTTGAAGATGTTTTAGATATTTGATTTATGATAAATTGATTTATGCACGATTTTTTTCTACATGTAATATGTCACTTAAAACTTCTCAATTTAAAAATAGCAAATTAATGGAAAGTGTTACAAATTAATTGCCATATAACTTTATAATGGATTTTACTTTAATTGAAAATATATATTTAAAAATGTTTAATTGTATTAAAAATAAAAATGCAGGAATATATTGTCAAACTTTTGTTAATGAAATGATCTGCTGATAAATTATATATATATATATATATATATATATATATATATATATATATATATATATATATATATACATATATATATCCTATATATAAACTAAGTCAAAATACAAATACAAGAATTATAATTGAATTTACAATTCAAAGCTTTTCATTGGCTAACAGTACCAACATCATCAGGAATATTAAACAATTCCTGAATGATGAATTGTGAAGGAGGAATTAAAAACAATGAATTGTTTAATATTCCTGATGATGTTGGCACTGTTAGCCAACCAAAAGCTTTGAATTACAAATTCAATTATAATTCTTGTATTTGTATTTTGACTTAATTCTTTATTAATACACAAGAATACATATTGCGATATATATATCGTGATATTTCACGTTGTCCATTATTTTTTCTGTTGCACTGACTTTATGAAGTAATAATAATAACTTCATATATATATAGATTTTTTTGACTAGGAGACTGACAGACTTACCTTGGTAAGAGTCCACTCTGTAGTCTTGAAATAGAAACACATAAAAGCTTTTATGTGTTTCTATTTCAAGACTACAGAGAGGACTCTTACCAAGGTAAGTCTGTCAGTCTCCTAGTCCAAAAAATCTAAATAATCTTTACCAACCAAAACTAACCTATAAATATATATATATATATATATATATATATATATATATATATATATATATATATATATATATATATATATATATATATATAAAGTTAAAATATAGCTTTGCAACAATAATATGAATTAAACTATTTTATGTCTGTTAATAACTATTAAATGTGTTTAAGGTTAATGATAGATCACAGGCCCATTTGCATTAGCATGAATTGGCCTGTGATCTGTCATCAACCTTAAACATTTTAAATAATATTAATATCATGTATGCAAGTATTTATTATAAATGCTGTAGTGTACCTGTATTATTATTTTATAAAGTAGACCTATGTAATGTTTTATTTAAGTTGCAGGACTGAAGAGGATATCTAATGATTTTGCAGCATAAGTAAGATTAATGATGAAATACAGTGCTGGAAGAAATAACAAAACAAAATAAACTAAAGACTTCAGTGAACAATATGAGTATCGAAGAAATTAATGGCATTGAGCAAAATTCTTCACATAAAAATAAAAAAGCCATGAAAAAGAAAAGAAAAATTGAGCAAGAAGAATCAGACAATGCTACAGAAGTATCTTCAAGCAATATGATTGTTGAAGAAATTAATGGTAGTGAACAATACTATTTAGATAAAAACAAAAAAGCAATGAAAAGGAAAAGACATAAAGATCAAAAAGAGCAATCAATTAATATGACCGAAGTACCTTTAAATAATATGAACTATGAAAATATTAATAATAGTGAACAAAATTGTATGGATGAAAGCAAAAAAGCAATTAAAAGAAAAAGACAAAAATACCAAGAAGAAGAATCAAAAAATATGACTGAAGTACCTTTAAAAAAATATAAAAAAAAAGAACCAATACTGATCGAACAGGTTGAAAATATTGCTAACGAAAATGAAGACTTAAAAGATGAAGGTGTAAAAGATATGATTAGTGATAATCAAAGTGTTGAATACTGGAAAAAATTTATGAAGTCACTCAAAGAGGACAAAGCTTTGGAAAGTAAGAATAGTCGTAAGGATTATATAGACATTTGAATTCTTAATTTTGTAGTCCATTACGTGTGGCGAATCTTAATTAATCACTTAAACAATAGATTATGACTATCCGAACTTTAAATTTTGTAAATTTGTTAAAACTTACTGAGACAGAACGTTTTCAATCGCTATTGATCAAGCAGAAGATACTGATGAAGATTACTACATAGCAATCGAAAACGCAGTAAGTTTTAACAAATTTACAAAATATAAAGTTCGGATAGCCATAAACTAATGTTTAAGTGATTAATAAAGACACTTTTATTATATACATTTTAAAGTTACACTTACTCCTATTTTTCAATGTAGTCCCCATTCAAATTGAGGCACTTATTATAGTATGTCAGGTTTTTCGATTTCAACTTTAAAGATATCCACTACTTGGATCACCACCAAGTTCTGTGTTGCAAGCCGGGCCTTCATTGCTAGAAGGAGGTGGTAGTTGCTTGACACTAGATCTGGCCTATATAGAGGATGATCGAACACCTCACATTCAATTTCATCCAAAAACTGCTGTGCACCAAGTTCTGTGTTGCAAGCCAGGCCTCATTGCTAGAAGGAGGTGGTAGTTGCATGACACTAGATCTGGCCTATATAGAGGGTAGATCGAACTCCTCACATTCAATTTCATCTAAAAACTGCTGTGTGTGTTTGGATGTCCTCTGTTGAAATGAATAAAATTTTTCTCAAAAGTTTTCCCCGACGTTTGTTTTGTATCAGTCGCTCTGTTTTCTACTGTGTTTGACAATACCTTTCTACGTTAATTGTCAAGCCTCATTCAATGCAGCAATCCTTTGTTAAGGATTTTTGGAAACCATCCTGCACAATATTTTTGTTATTCAAGATTCTCCACAATGATTTCATGAACTAAACTTTGTGAAATTTGGGAAAATTGTTTTCTAAGTTCAGTAATTGAGAAACAATGGTTTTCATGAATATTTTCATTGACTAAACTAACAAGTCTTCAGTCAACTGCGTAAGCCAACCACTGCTGTCCTTGTCGGGAACATTGATGTAGCCATTTTTAAAATCAATACGTCTCTCTGTTTTTAATCATTATTCATTTCCATAAACTTCTCAAAGTTGGTGATGGATTTCAATTGGCTTGTAGTTTTTTGCCAACAATAACCTAATCACTGAACTCACTTCCCAAGTAGCTGGATTTTCAATTTTAGCGCACATTTTAACTAGTTAGAAGAAAAGTAGCAGAGTATTTTCCTTCAGCTTTCATAGTTAGGAACCTTTTGACACCAAGATACTGTTGTAATAGTACCAAAAGTCTGTTACTTTCTGGATAGCCTTTCTCTGTATATTATATAATATATTTATTATAGTTCAATTTTACTAATTATTATAAGATTACAGGCTAATACACACACACACACACACACACACACACACACATATATATATAGTTTTAACTATATCTACTTAAAGAAGAATGTTATTTGGTATTTATCCGAGTTAACTTTCAAAGATTGATACTATCTCCATTATCGGGCATCACCAGCCGGGAGTTGTAGTAGAGTACCAGGTGTGGAATTTCCGTTGTCCCGTGGTATACCGTTATTGTTCTATTTAAAAATACCGCTCCATTAAAAATAAACACATTCACATTCCGCACATTAGAAAACATACATCTAATACAAAATGTACAAAAAGGCCTCAAAATGACAATCTAGGAACAACTATAAATTTATAAACATAATAATAATATCATAAATGAACAAATACAAATACAATCAAAAAACGATAAATTATTCAGCCTAATAGACAAAATAACCCCAAGACAAACTTAAAAGACTCACACAGTGCAGTGAATCCGAAAAAAGAACAATAATGGTACACCAGGTGACAACGGAAATTACACAAGTAGAATAACTTCATACTTTTTTCTGCCAGCTCATCATATTCTAGTCATGGATATAATTTTTTAACAATTTTAATTTCTTATGTTTCTTGAACGCACTTATACATTCCAGACACAAGGTTCCTTCAAACAATTGTTTCGGAGGATTTCTGTGCAAGCAACTCTACTCATCACATAAATATTGCAAAACAGTATTAAATGAAACTTTTATTGTAACATAAGGGGTTGTAACATACAGTCCGTTTTGTTCTAAGTTATGACCATGTCTCTCTTTTTTAGATTTGTCTATTTTTACAATTTCTGTTAGGTGACCTCTAAAGCTGTATACTAGTAACATGAATCACCACTATATCAGAGAACTACAACATCTTTACTCTGAACCATAACATCTTCAGGCAAATTAAATAGAGCTAGTCTGTAATCCGACCTTTTTCTTTTGCCTTTTCAAAAATTACTGCAAGGCAATATTTCTTTCAGTATTGTTTTGCTCTTAAAAATCATATAACATGTTTTTTTTTGTTCATCAACAGCTTCCTCTGTTTTTCATAAATTATTTTCTTCATATTTTTTCAATCAATGTTTCATATTCTTCTTTGCTATAAACACTATTATCATTTAATTTTAACTGCAAGAAGCAAGCAAACTTATGTAATGATTGATAAATTTAATAACACTCAGATCTGAAAGTGATATTCGTAGAACAGGATAAATCACAAGAACAAAGTAGAAATTACAGACAAACTTATACGTCTTCCATAAACAGTGACTTGTTGATGCAGTTTGAGGAAGTATATTGTATGGCGGAAGTCCATAGTTTTTTCTTTTTTATATTTTGGTTTCAGAACTGCAAAATTTCCTTCTTTGTTTTAGCTGATAAAAATATTTTTACAACACAGACAAAATCTTTGTAATAAAATCAACTTGTGGGTCCTCTTCTAGACTTTGTACATTTTTATACTCTATTGTAGATAGAATATATATAATTAGCAGAAACGATTATAATTTATAGAACAAAAATATTTGTGAAATAGTCTTATTTCTATGATAGAGTTTCATCGAATACAATCTCTTCTATAGGGATCATAATTTGTAAAATATATTTGTAACACTCTTGGCCATGACTCTACAAATTTGGCAAATATTGTCAAGGGGACAGAAGTAGAAAAAATTACTGTGTAAATAAAAGGACAGTTTTATTTATAGCACAATTTTTCACTATAAATTTATACACGTTTGACTGTATAATTTTATAGATAAAATAGACTACAGTTTGTGTATGATCGTATCAGGAGGTTACTGTTAGACATTCATATACCAGACATCAGGCCATTCAAGGTTTATCTATTTTAGTGAAGTTATCTTGACCATTTTATTGTAATCTTTTTTTTTACATGCCAGGGCAACCTCAGCCCCAATCTTGTATATTATTCATCTCAGCCCTCATACCTATAGGCAAGATAGCATTTGAACTTTTATAAATACAGAAAATAAAATTAAAAAATACTACTCATTGATTTTGTTGTCAATTATAAACCTTTTGGTTTGAGCTTATTAAAATAATTGATCTGGTAATTTAAATAAATTTTCAAAATCTAAGAGATAATATTTTCACTCATATAAGCTATCATTATCAGTGTTTAAACTAAGTTCAAATAAAAAAATTTATTAGAGTAGTATAAATTAAAATACTGTATGCTTTTATCTTATGTATTTTGAACTTACATATTTTGTCCGGACTATATGTCAAACATACTATTTGATTATATTTAAAATATAGTTTTTTATAACCAGTCATTTTGAACCAGTTTATGTTGTACAGCTGTGCAGTACCTTCTTCTTGACATTAAAGGCAGAGACATTGTAGCAGAATATATGGAAGCGGGAGGGAATGCATTACGCATTGTAGAAGTACTAAATAGAGAGGATAAGAAAACCAATTCTGTTGCATGTACTATTTTTGCTGCTGTACGGTTGATAATATTGAAGTAAGTTTTAGGTAAATAGAATTTAACACTGAAAACTGATAAAGTCAAATCCATTTTCAAGGTTGTAATTTGACGGTACTTATGAGTTTAAAAAAAATTCATTGTAGATATTATAGGAACATCTAATAAAAGATTTTTTCGTTTTAGGAGTTCAAGAGATTATGCCTCTTATTCCCAGTCTTGTAAGCTAGATTAACTGTCGTCTTGTCTCTTGTAAGCTAGATTAACTGTCGTCTTGTCTCTTGTAAGCTAGATTAACTGTTGCTTGTCTCTTGTAAGCTAGATTAACTGTCGTCTTGTCTCTTGTATTGTAAAAATTAAAAACAAAAAGCTGTCAAAATGGTAGTATTTTTGATCACCAAAGCATTGGAAATGAGATTTTTTCTAATTATTTCAATTAAATCTGACGACTGACAAAATTATTTTGATTGGTTTGCAATTTCGCAATGTTACTCTTGAAAGTTCCTCCTTAACATTGAATAATATAAAATTTTCATATTTGTACTACATCATAAATGTTGAAAATAGAAAGTTTTAATTAAATTTACAAATTTAAAAGTACAAATTTAATTTTTTGTATAAAAAAATGTAGCCTGTTTCTCCCATGTAAGTTTAAAAAAAATAAGATATTCAAACCGGCCTAATTGCTCAAGACTTGTTCAAATACTATTGACTTCATGGTAATCCCAGTTTTGATATTCCAATTAAAAAACAACCTTTTGAATAAAAAGTTGCATACTTTGTTTGACTAACATAATTGTCATTCTGTTTATATAACTCAGATAAAATGTCTAAATCTTGTGAAATTGCTCTCCCGAGAGACTGAAATGTTGTACAAAGAAGAAGAATGGTACAGGGTGCGGCAGTGAAACGGGAAGATTTGAATAACTTGCAAAAAAATAAGTTATGGGTATTCATTTCATTTATTAACCGAAATTCATAGCATACTAGTGGAAATTAGTGTTACAATTAAAATATTTCACTTACGTATTATTTTTTGAAAATGGTGCTAGCAAGATGTCTCCCTCGGTTTCCTATGCATTCTCGAAGTCTGGCGCAAAAGCTGGCCATAACTGTGCGTAGCATATCCAACGGAATTCTGTCTATCTCTTGCTGAATACGCTCCTTCAACTCGTTCTTAGTTCTCGGTTGGTTACCCAAATAAACTTTTGATTTTAAGTACCCCCAAAGAAAAAAGTCAGGTGCTGTTAAGTCTGGTGAACGAGCAGGCCAAGGGATATCACCATTTCTGCTAATCACACGACCGGGAAATGCAAGCCTCAACAAATCTAAAGCGATTTTAGCGGTATGACTAGTAGCACCGTCTTGCTGAAACAAAGTGTCTTCATCCACGTATTCATCAAGTGCGGGTAGTGCAAAAGTTACTAACATGTCCGCATAACGTTGAGAGTTTACTGTCACGCTGTTACCGTTTTCACTTTCGAAAAAGAAAGGTCCAATTATTCCTCGAGATGACATAGCGCACCACACAGTAACTTTTTCTGAGTGGAGAGGTTGTTCATGAAGATTGTGTGGGTTATCTGCGCACCAATACCGGAAATTTTGTTTATTAACGAATCCACTAAGGTGGAAGTGCGCCTCGTCACTCATCCACATGTTATGAACTCGCTCTTCATCTTGCTCGATAACATTTAACATTTGTTGACAAAAGCGTAGCCGGCTGTTGAAATCTTGAGGTTTGAGAGCTTGGACTACCTGCATTTTGTACGGATGGTAATGAAGTTCGTTTTTCAAAATTCTTCTTACTGATCGATCACTAAGCACAAGTTCTAAGCTGTGTCGTCTTGCCGATTTTCGCGGGCTTCTCACTAACGCTTCCCGCACACGATCAACGTTCTCAGGGGTTACGACCGTTTTAACACTGCCACCTCGTTTTCCTGTAGCACTAGCTGTCGCTTCAAAATTTCTAACCCAAAGACTGATAGCATTTGCGGAAGGTACGGGATCGCGTGGAGACAGATGAAATTCCCGACGGAAAGCCCGTTGCGCACCAACAGCACTATCATTGTTTTTATAGAACGCCTTTACAGCGAAAGCACGTTGTTCGTTCGTCCAACGATACATGGTTACTAAAATTTCCAACTGTCTAGTCGGCCAAGGTCGCATCTCTCCCTCTCTAAACTCCCTACCAGGCCTGCCAACCATTTTTCAAATCTTCCTGTTTCACTGCCGCACCCTGTATATAATCTGCAAATGAACACAAAATACTTGAAAATATTTCCTTAGAAAGTCATTCAGTAATTAAGTAGACTAATGGAGTTTATTTAATCTCATAATAGTTTTTTACTTTTAAACATAACAACCAGTGACATTAATCTTACAAAACAAAATGCCAAATACATATTGTGCTCAGAAAGTTGCACTACCAGTGGTGCATTTGCTAAATGTCTGTGTAGTGAGCATCTCATAAAAATACTCATTGCTCTGTCATCTTTTTGAGTTTTTTTAAAAACTATTGTGTTGTGTTGCAGTATAAACAGATTGACCAAAGTTTAATGTTTTTAGTTACATCTGGTGGCAAGTGTATAGAGCATTCTTTTTATAGAAGTAAGTGCATCTCTGGGATTGCTTATGTTGATGCAATGTAACTGTGACTCTTTTCTCAACTAGAAGATGAAATCTAGAAACATTTATATAACAATAAAATTGTTTGCTTTCTCACTAAATGGTATTTGGTTAAGTCATCTCTATCAGCTGGATAGGTGGCAATGGAACAGACGACAGATTTCATTTTCATTCTGTCTGATGACCATTAAGTTGCATGCTTTACTAACGTGATATTCTTTAACACTTGATAGTGTATTTTTAATTTAAAAATATAGTAAAACAATCAAAATAAATGAAATTCCTTACAAACAAGGTAAGATTTATTAATATTAAGTCGAGTTTTGTGTATATTTAGAGCAGTTACAGGCAGAAGAAATAATACAAATTTCTTCTTGAATAAATTTTAGAAATTTTCACAAAATTAGTGTACAAATCATCTGTCTCCCTGATCTACTGAAATTATGGATGCCATCTACAATCCCTATTTTCCTCTTCCTCTTCAGTACACTGTTATATTAATTTAATGTAATACAGACACATAGCCCTTATTTTCGGGATGTTTTTTCTAAGCTAACATGATATAAATGAATATTTTTAATTTTTAAAATTAATTAATTATTTTTTTTATTAAATAATTTAAAACCTTAATTAATAATATTTTCTAAAAAGATTAAATTTACTGCTGTCGTATTTCAAACAATGATTTTGAAAATGTATTTTAAGTTTAGATAAGTTGGAGAAACTTACTTGAACCTCATCAGATCTATTTTTTTTAAAACAGTGGTCTAAACTGTTATTATGGTTTTTTATTTTCTATTTAGCTTTATTCTTTTTTTTATCATATTAACCCAATCCAGATTAAATGATTCACATTACAAGCAACTCAGCTGATACAAGTTATTCCTTGTGTCAGTTCAGTTGTATTTTGGTACAAAAATATTCTCACTTATAAAGCACTAAATAGTGTAAATTTTAAATGGGTGCAATTTTTATTTATTATTTAGATCTTAGTTAGTTTATTCATTGTTAATTGATTATTATTTGTGATCATCTTTGATAAAAACAAATTAAAAGTTAATTTCTGTTTGCATTAGATTTTGTGTATCATTTCAGATGTACAAAAATACATACAGTAATTTTCATGTTGACACAGTATTACACACAAGATCAGCTACTGACCAACTGCTAATGACAACTATACTGAGCAAGAAACTTCACTTGATATAAAAACTGATGACAAGTCCATCGTGTCCAGAAGCTCTGATAGAAGGACAGCTTATGAGTTATAAACATATATATCCTTATCTATGCTACAAGTTTTGAAAGGTGATAAATATCCCTCAGACAGTACAAATGTCTAGTCTTTTACATGAGACATCAAAAAATAAACTCTTTTGAAGGAAACAAACAATGATGACCAGTACTGATGTCTGTATGATTTCTACCAGCAATTTTTCATGACAAGCATATTTTGTATGTCAAACACAGGGGGTTAAGATGTAAACAATATTTTTTTTTCTAATAGAAACTTTATTACATTTATTTTATTTAATCAAAAAAATTGAGAACTTTTATAATCATTTGGCTAGACATCTAAAATCTATATAATTCGATATAGCATTTTCACAAGTAATAATCACTTTCCTATTACTTAGGTGTATGAGTAAGTTTCCGTTGTTGGAAGTGAGCACCGAGCAGACATGCAAGCATATATTGAATTCCTATAGCACCATGTTACACGACATCATGACCACTTCTACTACTTTCAGAGAGAAGAAGGTAGTTCTCAGCCTACTTGCTGGTAAGCCATTGATTAACAATAAATTTGCATAACACTGCTTTTATGATATGTTACTCGTGAATAATAATTCTTTGACAGAGACTTTAACATTTTGAGTTGAAATCTATTTAATTTAATAATTTTCAAGTAAACCTTTTTCTTATTTATGCAACGTATGAACTAGTTTGACTATGTTTTTATTATATACGCAAACACACACACTTGTGGTTTGTACAGCCAAATATTTTCAGTTGTAAAACAGTAAAAAATTAAAATTATTAATTCTGGTTATCTACTAATTATACTCAGCTTATACAACTAGTTTATTCTGTTGTCTAGAAAAACATTGAATTTTATTCTACCTTTTACACAAGATACTGGTGTAATAACAAACTTTCAAAGGCAGTATTGTATATTAAATGTTACATACAAATTTATTGAAAGAAAACAGATGTTTCATTTACCTAACTTCAAAGATTTTATACCTCATTTATCTTACCTCTTAATAATATATTCAAAGAGATTAATTTTGAACATTTTCAAAAATCACAAATTTTTTATATATGTGTGATTAAGTTATTTATAATATTTCTTACCTTACCAGAAATTATGTGAAAAAAATATCTAAAAATACATTTGAGTCAGATTTTTATCTTGTATAAAAATAAATTTTTTGAGTCAGATTTGTATTTTTTAAGTTAA
The DNA here is from genome assembly GCA_036971475.1 of Prosapia bicincta. Classification (NCBI taxonomy): domain Eukaryota; kingdom Metazoa; phylum Arthropoda; class Insecta; order Hemiptera; family Cercopidae; genus Prosapia; species Prosapia bicincta. Next base: position 211,249,969 of record JBAIZL010000004.1, read on the forward strand.
TATTAATGTTTTTACATAAACAAGCCCTTTATTGTATCCTAAGCAGTTGTCAAACATACTTATGTATTTATACGAGCATAGGTTTTATTATTCTTATGATTAAAGTAATTCCGTTTTGTTTTCTAGCAATGGCCACAATGAATCTAACTTTGGCAAATGAAGTCCTTGCCATCTTCAACACATTGACCGTCAAAGATATGGACAGACTTGCAGCACGATCAACCTTTGGTGAGGAAAAGAGTGTCCGAGTTTACTTTCTCCACTTGTTCCTTGCTTTTTTTTCACATGGGCGCTCTCATCTTATTAAGATGCTGTTGGGTTTAAAAAGTAAGTTTTTTAGTAAATATATTTACCATTCTTATTTTGTCATACACACAGTTACTCTCATTCCACAGTTCCCGAAATAAAATAGTTGAGTCCAAGGTAAAAAGCAATCCTAAATAGAATTATATCATTATATAAGTCACAAACAATAGTAAAAAATGACACCAAAAAAGCCGGACCTTATTCGCAGAACTAAAAAGATTATAATAATATTTATTATTAACTAAAACTAATGTTCTAGTTACCAATATATAATAAATTTATTTTTTGTTAATAGTTTTTTGCTCTCTTGAAGGAAGAAAAATTTACACCATGTTTGCCTACTATAAAAAAAAATAGTATTGTAAGAATATTTCTAAAAATAGAGTATCAATGTAGATGTTTTATGCTATGTTGTTTAACTAGGATACAGTGATCATCTGGAGTCATTCTCCAAATAACTTCACTTAATATTCATACAGTTGAGTTGTAACTTCTAATGAATGGTTTAAGTAATTCTAAATAGAGATATAACATTTCCTTCTCATTCTATTCTATTTTGATTGGTAGTAATTGATGTATATTTTTTTTATTCTGCTATATTGGTTTAAAAAAAAGTACAAATTAATAAAAATGCTCGTGATTAGCATCAACCTCACAATATTGTTACAATAAAACTTGCGACAATAAACAGTAAAAAAATAAGAAAATACAGTAAACATTTTTGGCAACTTTTCAGTAGAAACATCTTTCTCAATATGAGTATGGAATCATGTCCTGTATTTGGAAGAAAGATCAGTTAAATGAGTAAATTATAGAAGCTTAATCTACTTTTAATGTATATAGAGAACATTGATTTTGAAACAGAATATAGACAGCCTGATAGGTTAATATTTAAAAAAATAAAAATTACATTTCTAATAGTAAGAATAATAGTAGCAATATTTTATAGAAAAAGATGACATCAGTCAGTTCCATTCACTTCATCTATATAACTATATTATTGGTTACCTTGGTTTAGGCCGACAGCAGCCAAACAGGATACAAAAACTTGCTTATATATCCTGTTTGTGTTCTTTACAGATGACAGACAAAAGTTTATTTGAAGCTATGTTTACTAAAGATGATTTATTGGTTTCAATAATAGCATGTTATACAGAATATTTCTTTTATTATTACAGCTGTACAACTTTAACTGACTACTGTACAACATTTACTACTGGTTGTCTTGCTGAATTTATGGTCTTTTAGTATAAAATTTAACTTTATTACAAGGTTATTTTAATTTCAGCTACAATTCGTAGTGTTAGCAGAGGCATGATGCATGATGATGCAACAACTGTTTGCTTAATTCTAACTGCACTTCAAGACAATATTGTGGCATCAGACACTATCATCAAGACTTTAAAAATCCATACTTTCAATACATTTGTATTGCTTGACATAGTTTCTCTTTACAACTGGCAAGGTCCAAAGTCCAAGAAAGGATTTAAGAAGAAGAAGACTGCAGCAGAAGACGATGAAAATGTTTCCTCTCTGGTAAAGTATTTTATCTTCATAGTATTTAGTTTTAACAAGAATATTGTTAAAAATCTGTTATATAGTATTTTTATTACTAACATCTTTTTATTACTTACTTCTTGGAATAACGTTAGTGATTTTGATAGTAAAGAATCTGTTATTTTGCCATCTGGTTGTAATAATAATGCTCAAATGATCATTTTTTTCAAGTATTAGATCAAATATTAATGGCAATGAATTTATAGTAAACCATTCAACATGCTCCTGCTAGTTTAACAAACACAGTTATGATTCTTTGTATTTTTTTGTGTGTTTGTGATTTATATTGTAGTACATAGTATAATTACACCAGTCTGAGCTAATTGAGATCAAAGTATGTTTATATTGGCAAATATTTGGATTAAGATGGTTAGTGTGTTATCAATATAATTAGGCCTATATGATGATTTCAAGTTATATTTGATTCAATAGTGTTATTTTTGTTGCATAAACACCATTTTGTAACTGCAACCACAGTATGTCGCCATTGTTTATCTTCATTTACTTGGGCTTGAGTACTAGTCTTATTAATTTTGTTCTCTTTAACTGAGTTACAGATTTCAATTGAAAAATTCTTTGAATGCTAGTGAATTTATTGTACTGTAAATTCTTGTTTTTTTTATCCAATAATGTAGTTATAATATTCATTATATTATTAAAAATGATATGCAAGTGAAACTGGGCTTTAGTTCATTAAAAGGTAAACTACAATAGAAGTTTTTAAGTTGCTATGTAATGGAAAATCTGGAAAAATTAGCAACTGAATTCACTGAAAACTATGAGTGGTAAAAAAAATCAAGTAAAGATACAGTAGTTTTGTAGAACTATTACAAAGAAGGTAATTTAGGTTTCTCATACTTAAACATTTCAGTCTTTGGATAATTCAGCTGATTTTGAATTGTTTTTGCATAATTTTTTTAGAATAATAATAATAATGCAAAAAACTGAAATTTTTAATATTCTTATCTTAACTTCTGTTGAAAATATTTGTATACATTTGAGTACATTTTTTTCCTTTCCTAACATTAAACTGTTTTTCTTTGTTGGCGTGTTTCGGAATAACTCCATTTTCAAAACTTAAATAGTACTATTGAAATTGATATAATAAATTTAAAAAATAGCTATTCCAAAACTGTCAACAAAGGAAAACAGTTAAATATTAGGTAAAGCAGAAATATTTACCCAAATGTATGCAAGAAACTATTTGATATCTTATTAACACATCCAGCACGACTGCGATATTGGAGATTTCATCAAACTACTGACGGTTTTTTCGTTATCCTCCACAGTTGACGGCAAATCTATATTTAAATGCTTAGTTATAAACGGAAAAATTAGTAACAAAAATTCAAACACTATTTAATTGTAAAAATCGTCACCGTGTCGGTGCGCTCGCCGTCCCTGGCAGTGGAATGATGGAAATGCTAAGCTGTTAGCATAGCTTGTTTTTGCATCTAATTATCGTGTCCGTTGTTTTCATCTCAATAATTTTATCTCTACCATGTACAGGTTTACTGGGGACATTAAACAGTGTATTAGACACTAAAATATTATTTTATTTATCGGGTCACAATAAAAAAAGAAATATAAATAAAATATCAACTAATACAAATGATAAAATACTGTACACAAAATAATAAAACTCAATAAAAAATATAGAGAAAAAAAGATAAATTACATAGAGTTATAAAGTCCCTACTACTAAAATATACTACATACTAAAATAACCACTCAACGTTTAACTCAGGATATTTTTTTCTGCTTGTCATGTGTTTCACAAAGCGATAGAGATCGATAATGTAAACGGAGACATAGATAATGCATATGTCACGTCCTAGACTATTTATAGCCAAGATTAGCTGACATTTGTTTACAATCTTATGAAGACACATTAGGTTTTGGGCATCCAAGCATTTTCATAATGACTCTTATTTACAGTAGTCTGTTCATTCACGCTAAAAGCACAGTTATCGTTTATTCTTACGTTAGTTTAGAAAGCTTAGTTTATTTTTATGATCGATGTTTTTACCGGATGTTTTGCCGCGTTAAGTGGTTAAAACTAAAAAAAACATTATTATATAAAAATTAAACCAATTTAAATCTGTTCTTGAAACTGCATGAAGCATTGTTTCAGTTAAAGCATCGAAAAATTACCTCAGGATGGTCGGATTTAAAAACGGCTCAGGCACAATGTTCTCAAAACTCTTCTGAAGTACTGACGTAAAAATCAAATCTTTATACAAACACTTATTGGCACTAGAGAAGTTTTAATTAGACTGTGATTGAAGCGGGGAGCAGACCAGCACACTCTCAGTGCCTCGCAAGGCAATTCAGAGCATGCCGGTACGCTAGCCATGCTGAACGTGTTAATAAATGTGCTGTGTATACCATAAGTAATTATATTTCATATATTTTTTTCAGTTTTGTGTTACATTTAATGTTGTAACATTTAAAATGAAGTCATTTTGATTTTGCTTTTATCATTACCCTCTTCTTATTATCAAGGTTGTTAGATTAGTTTCATTACATGCATTTTTTATATAATTTATGTAGATATAATCTGCAGTAGCAGTGTGTACTAAAATAGTGTTAAGAAGAATCCCTTGCGATACTTCAATTGAACAACACTTTGTAACAATATCTAATATTCTCGTTTATTTTCACATTTACACACATAACACAATTTTACATTCTTAGTTAATATCTCTCAAGGTCTGGAAATGAGCAAATTCCACTTTATTACCAGAGTAAATTATCCTTTGAATAAGGTAGCCTTTGCTTCAGATAAATAGCCTGATCACTCAATCCACTTTTCTCCCCTATTATTACAACATGAGAGCTACAAGTATTTTCTTTAGTCCTTTTGCACAAACTTCCTCTTTGCATTATTTCACATATCTTTGTTTTTTTCTTCCTACACTATGGAGTAGGAACAGTCACCTTCTCGCAGCCAGGTAGAGGTTAGGTCTAACTCAGCATGTAACCCTATGTAAGTAAGCCATTATCTCTTCCTATATTGAGGGAAAAGCACTTTTGTCTTGAAAACCCCAAAATTACTGATGAATTATTTTTGAAAAATATTAGACTGTACATACTTCTATCACTAATTATTTGGAATAAACTGTCGTTAAATAATACACAAAATTCTCCATCCATAAATATTTTTATTTTAACCTGATGTACATTTCAGTTACCATGTAACCATCCTCAGAGGCGTAACAACTAAGACTGACTAGTTCTACATAGTTTACTTATTTACAATCTACCAAACCACTTACCTCCACTCTGAACGCTGTCAATCCTCTTAACAAAGCGAGATCACATCTCTTGGATGAAAGCAAGAAGTCACATTGCCTACTCATAAGCATCGCCAAGTTTATTAATACATTAATTATACTTAAACATTAAATAACATTGCTTTTATACTTATTCCTAAATTTAAAAAAATATTAATCCAAAAAATGTTTAATGTAATATTTTTTTGGGGTTAGTTATTATTTTTTCTTAGGAAATATTGTATAAGTAATGTTATCTAATGTTTAAGAGTGTGAGTAAAGTAGTTTCTTGCTTTTACCTGGAAGGTGTGTCAGAGCTTTGTTAAGAGGAGTGGCTGCAGTACTTGGAGTAATTATAAATAAATCATAATTATTCTGTATAAATACATTTTTAAAAGAATTTTTATGTTAAAAAATCTTATAAAAATGAAAATAGTAGTAAATTAAACCATTTAGATTTAATAATAAGTCAAAATGAAAACAATTAGAAATACTCAATAAACCAAAAACCTACATAAAATTATAAAACCATTCCAAATAAATTTAACCATCCACTAAGCCCAAAAAAAAAAAAATGGTTGCATTGAATGCTTTATTATACACAATTAATATATTCATTGTTAAATGTTTATTAAAATAAAAAACATATAACAAGATCTTGACAAATGTATTATTTTAACACATTTTTAAAATCGAATGCTTTACAGAACTTGTAATCTTGTTCATCAGGCTTTTAAAAAGAATCAACAGTTAGTGCGGAAAAGTGTGCACAAGTTTCTCTTACAGTTACTGACCAATCACAAGCTAGGTGTAATATTTCGAGATCCTTCATTTGGAACATCAGGGAAGAGATGCAATGAATTGGCCTATTCTGTACTCAAAGTAAGTTAGTGTAATTCTGACAAATTTCTATTAAAAGACTTAATAGAATTAATTAGGGTTTTTGTTATTTAGTTGTAAGAGGTATTTTTTATTCTGAAGAGAAATCAATCTGAAGTTATTTTAATCTTTTAGTCATAAGAATGATATAATTGTATTTGTATTCCTAAGATCACAAAGCAGTAACAACTATTTAGTGGTGCTAACGTCAGTTGACTTCATTTTTAACTTACAACATCAACTTTAACTAGTTCTAATTTAATTTAAATATATTATTACTATTGTAAGATCTTGGATGGACCTAATAGGTGTAGAGCATTTAGCTGTAGCCTTTCTACTCTTTTCTCATCTCTACCACAAGTTTTACTTAGTGTATACCTATCTCTTTCCAGTGGCCAAGGACCCACCTGCTGAATTACTCTTATCCTGTGATGGTAAACCCACTCAGACTCCCATGGCTTGCGATCCCATGGAGAATGCTCCATTAGTTGTATTATACTTAGGAAGAGTATCTCCCTTTAATCTCAATTATCCCCACTTGTTACAACACAATGAATCATTCTACTATTAGACTTATCATTAAACCTAAATTCACTACATTTGGTCCTAATTTTCACCCTTGTCTCTTTCACTTTCTATTGCAAGAGACAGCTTTTTATTCTAGGATTATCTCTAGAGCTCCTTTAGTGCACCTCTAAAAACCAGTTCATCTCTGCTTCTAAGTGTCTTTCAGTACCTAACACAGCTCAGTTTGTATGCTGTTATCATTCCCTCTAACCAAGAAGTTAGAAGAAGTTATTTCCCTCTGGCAAAATAAATCCTTTTATCTGTAGGAGACCCAATCCTCATGTCTATTGCTCTTCTGCATTATACTTACCCTTCCGGAATCTATACCAGACCAAACTTATACCCAGAATAACTACTAGATACGAGTATAAAGTCCGTTTACACTAGATAATTATCTCTATATTACCAAACTATCATCCAGCGAATTATTTTATATTGTTAGAAAAGATGAGTGCCACATATCATTATCCATAGAAAATACCCCCTTGATTAAGGGCCTGCTTCTTGTTTATCAATGAAATTGACAGGCCGGAAGTGAGGAAGATAAAACCTGTCAAGTGCTTGGATGGGCCCTTTACTACGGGCCACCTACAATCACTCACTAATTTCCTTGGATGTACTGGGTCCCACATTTATACACATTTCTGCACTATCAGTAGCCCTATGTGGACTAAGTCTGTCCGCCATGACAAGGCGTTGCAGTACCTTGAAGAGAATTTAAATTATATAAATAATTTTGTTTATATTCTATTTGGACAGCATTACGCATCACTAGACCGAGCGCCATTTCTTGAAAGTGGAGATAACTACACGTTCTGGTGGGGAAACATTGAAACTTTAGTGCAAAAATTCCTCACACTATTCTATCTATTCTATCATCATATTGTTATTAAAAAAAATAAAGATATATACTGATTTCTAACAGCCTATACACTTTAAAGGGCAGTATCTTAAAAATCATTTATGGTTCTTGGTCTAGTGATGCAAAACGCCGTTCATTTGTAGTTAATTTGTTCTAACATTCTGGTAAATAATTTTACAATTATTAATAAAGTAGTTACTTATTTTAAAGTAATAGATCTCAAACACAATTTTCTTTCCTGATAAACAACGTTCAGATACATATTCAGTTGGCTATGAATATGTCATTAGATTAGACCTATTGAGATCTAATTTATAAAATTTTATATGTTTGGTGTAGATACAGATCCAGGATAGAAAATGAAAACAACTTTAGAGGTAATATACTTTTTAGTAATGTTTTTTTTCTTTTCTCATATAGATTGTAGAGAAGGAGAAATATTGGAAATGTGATTTATTACGTCATCTCACTGTTAAGATTTTAAAAGCATGTCCTGATTTGATTTCCCCGGTCTTAAATCTACTCTTGCCTGCATTTGTGCCTACTCCTTCTGGAATCTTTCTGAAGACTGTTAAATTTCTACATGAGGTAATGTCAAATTTAGATAGTTAATATTTGTGTGTGTGAGTGTGTATTTAAATGTAAGTTATAAAAAATTAATGTCAATAGCAGAGAAAATATAAAGTACTATTATTCTGAAAAAGTGATTTTTTCAAGCTTTTTCTTTTGTTTGAGATGAAATAAAATAAAACTTGAATAAATTGTCTGTTTTTAATATAATTTTCATTTTTCAACATACAAGTTATTTTACTATGTAATCTATGAAAGCTATGCAATCTATTTTACTATGAAAGCTATTACGGTACCTCCTTAAATCATTTATTGGGCGGTGTAACCACCAACATTCTTGACCCTTTAAGCAAGACACTCAGGTTCGATCATTACAGAAAGTAAAGAATTTATTTCAAATGCTTTCCACTCTAAACAAGAAACAGTAACAAAGTTGGAAAGTGAAAATTTCTTTAAAAGTTTTTATTACATATTTTAATTATTAAACTCTATCTGGAAAAAAATAATATAAATATACAATAATTATAATAATATAACAAAGACTAATGAATCTATATAAAATTTTGTTCCTGCTTGAAAAACTAGTAATGTGAGCTTCAAAATAATTTAGCAAGCCTTTCAATAAAGAAGCAAATTTAGAATGAAATTGTCCAGTAGTTTTTTGTTTCAAGATATTTTGAAAGTTATAACCTTAGGGTAATAATTGGGTGTGAATTGGAAGTTCTCATGTGTAGCCACTGATAACAATAAAAGCAAAGCTATGTTCTGTAACTAATCAACATCAAATCATCAATATCAAAGAAATTCAATATCATACGTATTATTTTTTACTGATAATATTATTTTGAAAATGTATACCTTCTGACCAGAATGTTGGTTAATAAAATTTTTTGGACAATTAAAGGAAAATGGATTTTTTAACTTTGCCAATGTAATATTTAACATGCTCTCATGTCATGATCTAATCATCAATTCTCTTTGATCGTATTTACAGTGAAGAAAACTTTATAAAATTTTGAAATTTATTAAAATTAAATATAAGGTTTAATAAATTCTAAACCATTTCAGAAGTTTCTATTGTAAATGGTTCAAGCAGAACATAAAAGTTGAATAGTATATCTAATATTTAAAAGTCAAATACATTAGTCTTGAAATTCCGAGTCCTGATTTTTTAAGCTTCTATTAAATTCGAACCTATTTCTGTTTGAAGGAAAATGATAATTCAGGCTCCCAAGAAATCTTTATAGCCATGGTATGCATAGGAAATTTGTCGGGATTTCAAGAAATGTTCATAAAAATACGGTATGCAAAGGAAATGAGTCGGGCTTCCAAGAAATTTATATCAATACCATATGAAATGAAAATGAGTCAGGCTTCCAAGAACGTTTATAAATATATAGTATGCAAAGGAAATTATTCGGGCTTCCATGAAATGTTTATATCAATATAGTATGCAAACGTAATGAGTAGGGCTTTTAAGAAATGTTTATGTCATTTCTTTAAATGTTCATTCATTAGCACTTCAATTTATTTAATGCAAAGGAAAGTATTTCTGTGTAATCTTAGTTTTCGGTAATCTGAGGGGGTCTTGGTTTTATTTACTTCCAATTATCGAGACTCTACTGTAATTGCATATCTCTAAAATTACTCACTAAAAATCAATTTTTCAAAGTGATCCAAGCAAAATAACTACATGTGTAATAAGATTTTTGTGTCTAGTACAGCTATATATAATTAATTAAGTTTATATTTTCCAGATAATAAATAATGTTAATGAAGAGATATGCTTATCAACGACACTAAACATAAAACAGCAATCTCAGGCAGTTACTTCAATGATTTTCAGTACACCTGTGACCAGGGTGTTAGCTACAGAAGATTGTCTCAACCATCCACATCCAATTGTTAGGTTGCAAGGGATATCAACATTGCTGTGTTGCTTTAATAAAGTATTACACCTAATTTCAGTTGTTAAACAACAATGCACCGAATCGCCACAAGATATGGCCAACTTCAAACATTATGTTGTTAACTATATAAATAAGGTAATGCTGATATTTTGATTACTGATAAATAAGGTTCATTGTTTAAAATGTGGCTTGGATTTTTAAAACCATTATTTTTCAATTGTTTTTGTATTACTGACATACAAGACCAAAAAGTAAAAATTTGTAAATTGAACAGACCCAGCTTGTTTCGTCAATAAGTTTTATAAAAGTTATTATAATTTTGTGCAAAGTGTGATATTTAAAATTTTGCTGTTTTCAGGAAGTTTTTTGTTGTAAAAAAGCTTCATGAGTTTTTATTTATTAGTAATTTTGAGGATTCCAAAATAAGAATTGGAAATAACTTTTAACAAGTCAGAAATCATGTGATATTAGTTAAGAGGTTTGCTAGTAAAGCAGAAATTTTATTGATAATCTTAGTTTTGAAATAACAATTTTCTTTAATAAACTATTCTTGGTTAGTAAATGTAAACATTTTATGTTAGAAAGTTAGTGACAATTAAAATTCTCTTCTTTTCTCTAACAAGTATATGCTATAAAATAAGATTTTAGTTTTTGAGCTAACAGTTGAGTTACATTCAGCCAATTTGGTTATTGGGTCAAGGCATTTTCACCAAGAATTAATGGTTTTCCTTTGTGCTAATCACATTGTAGAAATATTTGTAGGGCTCACTTTGTTCAGCTTTATCTTAGTAGAACACTACAATATACTTTTTTTTAATATCTTTAAAAAACGTTTCTGAATATAATTACATTATAAAAAAATATTTTATTTAAAACTGTCATTTTTGTACCAGTTGATGATAAAGCTTTGAAAGAAAGACATGGGAATATTTCAGAAGGTGATATTTTGTTGCACATACAACCCTTGTATCAGTTGCCAATACTTGTGCTAAATTATTGAGGCAGAATTAAGTTGCTTATGAATTGTAGGAAAGAGTATTTTATGGTCATAATTAAGGAAAAAAGATTAGCTGTGGACCATAGCCTTGTAGATACCTGACTCAGTAGCTATTTCTTTGTCTGTTCATAGCTTTTAGGAGTAGTTACTGAAATTTAGAGTTTGCTTGATGAATAAATAAACTATATTATAAAATGTTTGTTTATTACTCAGAATTAATATATTTCCCCCAGTACCTACCTTGGTAAAACAAAGCCATAAAATCAGGTGTTTGTAATGGTTTACAACTTTCTTCAGTTAATTAGTTTAGATACTATTTAATCTTGAAGCTAAAATTTTGGGAACACTGAGTGATATTTGTCTACAAATTTATTTCACACTCTAAAATATTACAATAATGCACTTTTTGTCAAAAGATGTAAAAGTTGGTATTAATTAGAACCTAAATACCTTCAAAACTGTATTAAACCTTAATAAAATATCTGTTACTAAGAAGCAGCTTAATAACTTAGAATGGGTATTATGTAATTTATTATTCTTTTTACAGAATATAAACTCGATGCCGCTACTAATAAAAGCAATTGACCGAGGTATAGAAGGAGAGATATTCGTCTTACAAGCACCAGCAGAAGTAGACTACTACATGGCTATAATCGATCTATTGCTTGTATACTATGAATTGTGTCCTAAAACTGTACAGAATGAACCAAAGTTGGTAAACTCAATGGATAACTTTAAATCTGTTGAAAGTGAATTGCTCAGTATCAAAGTGACAAAACTGATGTTTTTACTGAATCCTTCTCAGTCAACCATAGTAAGTCTCTTTTGGACAAACTACATAGTTTGTCGTAGCATCTAATTATCGTGCCCGTTGTTTTCATCTCAATAATTTTATTTCCAACATATACAGGTTTATTGGGGACATCAAAACACTGTATTAGATACTAAAATATTGTTTTATTTATCGGGTCACAATTAAAAAAAAGAAATACAAATGATAAAATACTGTATGGCAAATAATAAAACACAATAAACAAGACAGAAAAAAATATAATTTACATACAAAACTAAAGACTCTATTACTAAAATTACTACATACTAAAATAAACACTCAACGTTAAACTAGGAATGTTTGTTTCTGTTTGTGTCATGTGATTCACAAAGCCATAGAGATCGATAATGTAAACGGAGACATAGATAATGCATATATGTCACGTCCGAGACTATTTATAGCCGAGATTAGCTCACATTTGTTTACTACAATCTTATGATGACATATTAGGTTTTCGGGCGTCCAAGCATTTTGTTAATGACTCATATTTACAATGCCTGTTAAAGGAACCCAGAGAGTGACAATATGCTAGCCGTGCTGAACGTGTTAAATTTACAAAGAAAAGTACACAGTTGGTTTTAAACTGTGCAAAACCCCTGAAACTGCTAAACTAGGAATAATAAAGAAACAATTTTAAAAGTGTTTTAATCTCTTTACATTAGAAACTTTATTATCTGGGACAATGGAAAGATAGGGTTTCATGTAAAAAACATTTGATCAAGAAACTTTATTTAATGAACTACATATATGATAAAACTTTTAAGCATCTCTCACTTAACATACTTTTTTTCTTCAATCTCCTTAACTTCCCTAGAACAAAGATTCACTTTTAACAACATTTCATTTAAGACATTTTCCTGAGTAAAGTGAGAATATTTCACAGTTCCTGCTAGAAAAAGTATGTCTTACATTCTCTATACAAACCTGAGTGATAATAAATTGGAAAAACTGGCAATTTATTATAAATAAATAAAACCTCTTTAGATCACAAAATCTTTATTTATGTCATGATGTACATTGTGATTGTAAAGCAGCCATCTAAGCAAATTACTAAGGTTAGTCTTTGCAGTAATTTCTTCTGAAGATGATTGATTTGCGATGAAATGTACATCATATCATAAATAAAACCTTTTTTTGTGTAAAGAGGTATTTATTTATAATTTTAAAAACCTATGTAATATTAAACTTTCTCTTTCCTTAAAAAAAATCTACAACAACTCTTAAAATCTATTGTGCGTACAAAGCTTAGTGGTTGATGGAATGTAAGGGTTTTATATTCAAAATAACTACCAATTCTAAAGCAATTTGTTACAGGTCAGTGTCCCTAAACTTGTATCAAATATGCACAGATTATATGCAAACATTGCCATTTTCTCATTACTTCAACAACTTTTCATGCTACCATATAGATGTCATCACTATTTTATTGTACAAAGAGTTTTATAATGAACTTGCCTAGTAGCATGTCCGTTATATTTAATATTTCATTTCAGTGTCACAATTTCCTAGGTTCATAAAACGTTAATAAAAGAACGTATTTGTTCTTTGTTCCTAGAAGAATTGTTTTTTCACAAGTATTTGGTTAATTTTTTAAAATGAATTCTTAGATCTCAATTAATTTAATCTGTTAACAGGCAGAGTTTGGAGAAATGGTTGAAACCTTAGTTCATTTACTTGGAAAAGAACCAATGGCAAAATGTGTTTTGAAAGATATAATGGAATCATCAAATGTGTTTATTGGCAACCAATGGGAAGTCGACATCTGGGTGCATTGCTTTGAAGCAGAAGTGGGAAACACAATGGTAACCAGATTATTCATAGACAGTTTGAACAAAATGGTTGAGAAAGCTGGAGACATTGCACATATCTTATCAGATGTAAAAGAGCTTGCAGCACAGGGAAATCCAAAAACAAGAAGCGTTGGAGAACTTGATTGGGAAGACCTCATTAAAAGTAAGTATTTTGGAGTTCAATCAAGAACGAGATAAAGCCTTAGCTATGGGCAAAATGTAATAAATATATTTAGATAACTTAGGTAGAATCAAAAGGAATAACTTTGTACATTTAAAAAATGTTAAAAATATTCAGTCTATCAGTAATAAGTGCAGATGACATTAATAATTCTTTTGATAATTTTCTACTTTTCCGCTAGGATTTTTATTCTTATTTAGAGCATCATAATTACCTGCCACTCCCAGCATTGTCACATTACTCATTGACACACTTCGGAGAACCTCCGTCAGTCAGAACTTTTTATGAAATCGAGTTCATAAAAAGTTCTGGCAGATGGATTTTCTCTGAAGCGCCTCAATGAGTAGTGTGACAATGCTGGGAATGGCAGGTAATTATGATACTCTAAATATTAATTATTATTTTTTTAAATTTTCAATACGTGTTCATGCAACCTGGAAAACACATTGAATTACTAAAACCTAAAAGAACCCAAAAGTGTGAACTGTATTTTAAACAGCTTAATTTTTTTTTTAAGGAAACAGGTTGTTGTAGGATTTATGACATGAAAATTTGATATGTGGCAAGAGGGGAGGAAAAATTATTATTTTTTAAGAAACATTTTAAACTAGTATATTTGTGTACAACCACAATTACTTTTTAATTAAATATAAAATATGTTTGTAGGTATTTTTATTGTTAGGCTATATATTTCCTCCTTGTAAAGATTTTTATATTTGAGACCATCTATTTTCTTCATAGTCTCTATAATTTGACGTAAATTATATTTTTTCTAATAAATAAGTTTTTTTGTTAACAGTTCATCCTTGTTACAGTTTGTTATGATTTTCATTCCTTCTATAAATTATATTTTTTGTATTACAGTAGAATCTCATAACAAACCCTATTAAACCGGATGTCGCTTATAACGAACTATGTTTTGAATTTAGATTATACTATCCACCAGCCCTGTCAACATGGCTGCTTACATGTCGATTATACAAAAGAGCATTCCCTTACAAACAATGCAAAAAAAAAAAAAAAATAGAAAATAGTGTAGATATATTAGAAATATATATATATATATATATATATATATATATATATATATATATATATATATATATATATATATATATTTTGGACTAGGAGACTGACAGACTTACCTTGGTAAGAGTCCACACTGTAGTCTTGAAATAGAAACACATAAAAGCACTTAAACAATGATATATTTCAACCACACAGTGGTCTTTGTCAATCGAAGAGAAAACACAAAAAGAAATATGAGAGAATGAAATAAAATAAATATAAGTTGTAATCACAGATTGTGTAGAGTACAAAGACCACTGTGTGGTTGAAATATATCATTGTTTAAGTGCTTTTATGTGTTTCTATTTCAAGACTACAGTGTGGACTCTTACCAAGGTAAGTCTGTCAGTCTCCTAGTCCAAAAAATCTAAATAATCTTTACCAACCAAAACTAACCTATAAATATATATATATATATATATATATATATATATATATATATATATATATATATATATATATATATATTGTAACATTTATAGAATGGGCTATATAATATTATTTAAGAATTGGAAGAATATATTAGAAATAACTCACACAAAATTTAAAAAAAGAAATTCATTAAAAGATTGGTTAGATTAAATTGAAACGAAATTTAGGTAAAAGCCTAGAAAGGTTATAAAACGGTTGTAACATATAAATAAGATATTTGAACTGTAAATACATAAAGAAATTTGTTGTATCAAATAAAATTTAAAACAAGATAATCTAATAATAGTTATATGTCAAATAAAATTGTAAATACTAGTAACATAGGGCATAAGTAATTACTTGAAGGAAAAAGTGAAAAACGATTGTAAACAATGAAAGGTTATGTTTGGAAAAGTCCAGTCAAAACACACACAATTCAAAATATTACAAAAGTAAAACACAAAGACACTTCACACACTAATAATAGTAATTAAATAAACACTGGAAGGATGGTTAAGGATCGGAAAATTGAAACAGTATGTTAACAAAATTAAAACTGGTGAAAATAGTTCGTTGACATTAACAGATGTGAAAGTAAAGAAATAGGTCAAGTTGCAGTCGACTCTAGTGGGAAGGAACGGAACTTCGTTCAATTAGAGCATATGTTTTTTTTAAGAAGGAGAAGCCGCCATATTAAAAAAAACAAACAATTGTTTAAAATCTAAGGACGCGTAGTTAGAGTCTGGCGTGGGACGCCGAGTAAGGTAGCGAATCTGCCAGGACCAGTCAAAATTCTACTTATTAGAAACTTCGTCAAAATTATACAGATTTGTGAAAAAACTTTACAAGATTGAACAGGGATAAGTGAATTGAAAGAGTTAATAAAGTGTAAATATAATTTAAAGGAACTAAAACGAATTTAAGTGTGTAAAAAGTGAAAATTAAAAAGAACGGAATTCTACGTCTGAGCAAGCAGCCATTCGCCGTTATTTGATAAGTTAAGTACCTAGCACTATATAAAAAAAAATAAACTTTAGTGGACTCTTAGGATAATAGGGAAGTTTAAAATTGTACATTAGAATATCTTGTGATTAATAGTAATAAGATCATAATCCAGTTCAAATAGTTTCGCCTTTTTGCTTATTCCAAATTAAAGTTTTTCCATCAGGAAAATATTTATTAAAACTAATTTCAAAATTTAATATTGTTTCTTTTTCAAAATTTATTTAATTAACAAAAGAAGTAAAAATATAGCCCATGCTATAAACCCCGAGATTGTAAGAGATCGTAAAATTAGCCAAGGGTATTAAAATTGTGTAACTATAAAATCAAAAGAAATAAGAGTTAAACCGAGTTTGTTAAAACTTGTTAAGTTATAAATTTTTGTTTTGTGTTTATTGTTTAACTGTTAAAATAAAATTGTTCTGTTAACTGTTGAAATAAAATAATTATAATAAAGAATTTTAAATTATTCAGGAGTTTGTGTTTTAACTAGAAATAAGATATCATCATTTAAATAAATATTTATTAGTGAAAAACCCCGTTGTTGTGTCGGAAAAATCTTTATATTTGGCGCAACAACGTGGGAGCTCGATAAAATAAGAGATAAAATTTATTTAGAGAGATTTTGAAATAAAATTAATTTAGAACTTTTTATATGAAAAACATTTGAACTGGAAATAGATTTAGAAAAAATTTTGTAAAATTAAACACTGAGTTCAGTCAAGGCTAGGTTGTTTTGTAAAATAAGTTTACTAATAGCTTAAATATGTCTGATGAAAGGGAATCGTATAATTTGCGGGGAGAAAAAGCTAAAAAAAACAGAAAAAGGGGAACAATTAGAAAAGGGTAGGCGGAAAAGGGTGATAGAAACAGAAGGGGCTGCTCAGGGGAGATTTGTTAGTTTTCAGGAGGGGATCGAAAACAGGGAGGAAAATATTATAGGCGAGCTGGTAGTTGTAGGGGACCAGGAAAAAGGGACAAGCCTAGAAATACTAGAGACAGAAACGGAAGGCACAGATATGCCTATAGAAGAGAGAGTGAGGTGGAAACCCAAGTAGATGAGGCTAGGGGACTACCACCTATGCAAACCCAACAAAAAAAACAGGGAAATAATGAGAATGAAGATTTAAGGGAGATGATGAGAACTCTCATGGAAATGAGTGAAAAAGGGAGAGAGGATCTAAATAGACAATTAAATATAAATAATGAAAAAATAAATAGACAATTAAATATAAATAATGAAAAAATAAATAGACAATTAAATATAAATAATGAAAAAATAAATAGACAATTAGATAAGATAGATGAAATAAAAGGGGAAATGAAAGATATGAGTGAGGATATGAGGGAAATAAACAAAAAATTAGAGGAAAATAGAGACGAAATGAGAGAGATGAAGGAAGATTTCAAATTCATAACACAGGAAATAAGGGAGGAAAGTAAGAAAATGATAGAGGATATGAGGGAACAGTTGAGAACAGAGAATAATGCTGTAGTAGGAGTTATGAGAAATTAATAAGAAAGAGATAGAGAAGGTAGAAAAAATGACAATACAGAACAGGGAAGAGTTAAGAGTTTTAAATAGGGAGATAGCTATTGAGAAAAACAATAATAATGATAGAATTGACCGATTGGAAACAGAAGGAAGGAGGAATAATGAGAAACAAGGGGAATTGACCCAGAGAATGGAAAAGGTAGAAAAGAAGGTGGAAGAAAGTAAAGGAGGAGAAGGCCTAAGGATCATACAAGTGTCATGCGGGAATCAGGAGGAGATGCCCAAATTTAATGGGAGGAATGGTAACCCTATGGAGTTCCTAAAAAGACTGGATAGGTATGTGGAGAGAAAATTTGAATGTAGGACAGGGGAAAGATTTGAAAATGAATGGAGAGGAATCATAGATAGAGCTTTGGAAGTAGGAGCGGCTAGATGGTGGGAATCAATCAGAGAGGAGGTGGAAAATTTCGCGGATTTACAAGATAGGTTTATAGAAAGATACTGGGCCAAAGAAATACAGGAAGGAATTAAAGAGAGAATGGAAAATGAAAGGTATGTTGAGGGAAATGGAAGAGCCAGAGCAGATTATTTCATAGAAAGAGTCATAGTTTTAAAGAACATGACACCACCGCAAAATGAGGAAGAGATAGTCAGGAGATTAAGCTGGCATTTTAATGAAAGGATACAGTTGTCAAGAAGGGTGCAAAATATAAAAACGATCCGAGAGATGGAAAGGATGCTGAATGAGGAGGACATAGAGGAGAGAAATAAGGAAATAAGACAGAGAAACAGGTGACCATGGAATAGGCCTACCCCTAGAGAGGAACAGAATGGAAATAGATTTCCACCCAGAAGGGGTGAGGAATGGATGAGACAGCAGGGAAATAGAAGATTTCCAGGACCAGGAGAATTGTATAGAAGGAATGAATATAGGAATGAAGGGCGGCCATATGTCCAGTTTTTTAACAGAAGAATAGATAATCATATGAGGGGGAATGTTGAACCAAGACCAGGGCAGGAAAATAGTCGAGAAAATAGAGGAGACAGGAATTACAGAACCAATGACAGGAGCCAGAAAGAAGTAAACAGCATACAGATACGACACGACCAAAGGAATCGACCAGTGGAAGATGTGAGGGAGACCAGGGGACCTCGGAAAACTAGAGGGCACTGGTGATACCTTATTGCATCATGGGAAAACTACAGGGGATGCTGAAGAGGGAAAGCCAGTGCTAAAGAGCCTTGGAAATATTAATTGTGACAAGAATAAGGGTAACAATCAATTTAATGAAAATACGGATTTGGGGTTAGGAATAATTAACAACGTATTAATAGATAGGGAATTTTTGGAAAGTTAGGGGACGGAGCGAAATTTGAATTTAGAGCAAAACAAAATATATATGAGCCCAGAAATAGAGATAGAATTTAAACAGGTTAGGGTTACAGCCTTAATAGATACAGGTAGTAATATTACATGTATTCAGGAAAAATGGTATAGTATAAATAAGGGAAAACTAGGAAGAGTAGAAACGTTGCCAATCAGAGCAATGAACATTAGGACAGCAACAAATAAAAAGAGTAAAAAAATTAATAAAATTGTTCTGATAATGGGAAGATTAGGTGGGATTGATTACCCATTTCAATGTTTCATCATACCAGGACTATTAAGAGAAATGATCATAGGGATGGATATATTAAAAAATACAAAGGCTGATATAAGTTGTGAGGATTGGAGTATAAAATTGAAATATTTGGAAAACTATATTAAAATAGATATGAAAGAAACGGAGGGTGAAAATGATGACGAAAGAATTAATAACAACGAGGTACAAAATTTAGAAAGGGAAGATAATGTAATTAACGAATTCGATCAAATTAATGAGGAATGGGAAAATTTAGATAATTTAGGACAGGGGGACCAAAATTATGAGAAACAAAATGAAACAGAAGGGGAAATTAGTGATAGAGATATTGTGGGAAGTATCGGAGATGACCGTGTAACAGATAGGCAAAAACTGGAGTTGGTGGAGATAATAAGCAATATAAGGATGTATTTTCAGATAGGCCTGGAGTGTGTAAAGGATATAGACATGAGATAAAAGTAAGAACAGATTTACCATTTTATCAAAGAAACTATCCTGTACCCACAAAGTATCAAGAAGCGGTACAAAGAGAAATTGACAAAATGATGGAGATGAAAATTATAGAAAAAAGTAATAGTCCTTATATTAACCCTATTATTCCTGTCATAAAAAGTAATGGAGAAATAAGATTGTGCCTGGACGCAAGGAAACTGAACGAAATCATAATACCAGATTACGAGTGTTACCAGGGTATTAATGAAATATTACATAAGGCAAGAAAGGTAAAATACCTGAGTTCTATGGACCTCACGAATAGTTTTTGGCAGGTGGAGTTGGAGCCAGAATCCAGAAAATTTACAGCTTTTCAGTATAATGGAAAGACATATCATTTCATTGTGACACCTTATGGGCTAAAAACATCATTAGCAGCTTTAGCAAGAGCTATGGGTAGAATAATGGGAAAGAATTAGAACCATTCACTTTAGTATATGTAGACGACATTGTATGCATGTCACAGAGTTTTGAAGAACATAAAAACCATTTAAAAAAATTATTTATGACATTTAGGGAAAATAATATCAAAATTAAATTATCAAAAACTGAGTTTTGTAAAGAAAACATAGCATTTTTAGGTTATAGGTTGACAACTGAGGGAATAGAGATAGATAAGGACAAAATTAAGGCTGTAATGGAATTCCCCACACCAAAGAACGTTAAGCAATTAAAAGGGTTTATAGGCCTTGCCAATTATTACAACAAGTTTGTAGACCACTATTCGAAATTAGTAGAGCCACTCCTGAAACTTTTGAGACATGAAACAAAATTTAATTGGACAGATTTAGAGGAACAAAATTTTAGAAAATTAAAGGAAGCATTTATAGATACCAACATACTAAAACACCCTGATTATTCAAAAACGTTTTATCTACAGACAGATGCAAGCGAATATGCTATTGGGGGGCATCTGTACCAGATAACAGAGACTGGACAGAAACAGGCAATTATGTTTATGAGCCGAACCCTAAAAGGTAGTGAAATACGATATTATACGACTGAAAAAGAATTATTGGCTGTGTTGTTTTGTCTACAGAAGGCTAGACAGGTTATACTGGGGAGAAAGGTAGTAATACAAACTGACCACCAGGCTTTGACTTTCATAAAGACTTGCAGAATATTAAATTCAAGACTATATCGTTGGATATTGCTCATGCAGGAATATGATTTTGAGATTGAGTATTGTAAAGGGAAGGAGAACGTGGTGGCAGACATATTAAGTCGTAACCCATGGGATAAGATAGAGCCAAAACATATAGAGAATCAAAATAAGTTTAGTATCAATTTAATGGAAAGAGTAATAAGTAGGGAAGTAGTGACAAAATTGACAAAACTTAA
The DNA here is from genome assembly GCA_036971475.1 of Prosapia bicincta. Lineage (NCBI taxonomy): Eukaryota > Metazoa > Arthropoda > Insecta > Hemiptera > Cercopidae > Prosapia > Prosapia bicincta. The sequence goes on from JBAIZL010000004.1 coordinate 211,271,147, forward strand.
TGAGCTTCAGTGGGGTGATTTAGAATTAAGAAATATTATTGAAAATGTCCAGGAATACAATTCGAAATTCAAAATTGAAAATAACATACTATATAAAAATTGTAAAACAAGTTGGAAGATAATAGTACCGAGAGAGTTAATAAATGTATTAGTGATATCATGCCATGAGTACTATATGCATGTAGGGGCCAAGAAGTGCTATAGTATAATAAATGAAATATTCACATGGAAAAAGATGTATAAGGAGATTAAATACCTTTTAAAATACTGTGACACTTGTCAGAGGGTGAAACACACAAATCAAACTTGTTATGGGGTGATGAAAGGAATCAAGGTAGAAGGGCCTAAAGAGCAACTATCTATTGACTTTTGTGGACCATTTCATAAAAGTGAGGGATTTAAATATATTTTGGTTATTTTGGATATTTTTACTAAATTTATAAAAATTTATAAAATAAAAAAAGCAAATACTGCTACAGCTATTAGATGTATAGAAGATTATTTAGAAAAATATGGACAGGTAAAAAGGGCACAAACAGACCATGGAACTCAGTTCACAAGTAAAAGATGGTCAACATTTTTAGAAAATAAAGGGATCAAACAAATATTTTCACCAATTAGGCGACCTCAAAGCAATATAGTAGAAAGGGTAAACAGGGAGATAATGAGATGTCTTCGCACCTATTGCCATGGGAACCATAAACAATGGGCAAAGTTTATACATTTAATAAATGAGATGTTGAATGAAGTACCACATGAGACCACAGGGTTCACACCTAATCAGTTACAGTTAGGAAAAATAGATGAGAGATTTTGGCATAAGTATATCAAAATTCAAAATTCAAACGAACAAAGCGTTAATACCCAACTAGTAATAGATTTGGCAACAGGGAGAATGAAAAAAAAGGCAGAACTTAGGGCACAAAATTTCAATAGAAATCATAAGCTTTTCACATTTAATTTAAATGATTTAGTGTTAGTAAAAGAAAACTGGCAGGCAAAAGGCATAGAGGGAGAAATGGGGAAATTATTTAATATTTATAGTGGGCCATATAGAATACACAAAAAGTTAGGAGAATCGACATTCGAACTATGGGATGATAAATATGATATAAATAAGGGGATGTTCCATTCAACAGAACTAAAAAAGTACCATGATGCAAGGGAGATAAACTCAAACGAGACGAAATAAAATAGGAAGGGAGATATTAAATATAGGTAAAGGAAGCAAAATGAGTAAACTCTAGGTGACTATGTGTATAAGAAAACGTTAGCAGGAGATAAGTTTTAAGGGATGGTAACTATATCTACGATAATTTATTGGAAACTTCGTCGAATAATGAATAAAGATAAAGATGAATCTATGTTAATAAATATTGAAGCATCGTTGTAATAAAAAGATGGTAATTGTGTATTTAAACTTCGTCGTATTGTAAGGGAGAATCTGCGTTGATAAATAATGGAACTTCGTCGTATATATTATATATTATAAAAGAAATATGAATCTATGATAATAAATATTAAAGCATCGTTGTAATAAAAATATGGTAATTGTGTATTTAAACTTCGTCGTATTGTAAGGGAGAATCTGCGTTGATAAATAAGTATTAAAACAAAATTGATATTCGTTGATATAGGGACAGTGTAATCGAAGGAGCTATAGATATGATCAAATAGAGGATATGAGATTGCGACCTTTAAAAAATATTAGATGTTAAACTTCATACAAAATAAACTGAAATGATATAAGAAAATAATTGAACTGGATGTGAGATTGGAAGGGGAGATAAAATACTAACTTAGAACTGAGAGTTAGATGAAGCTAAAAGCAAAATAAATATGAGATAAATAATAAACAAGGAATAAACAGAAATAAGGGAAAGAGAAATGTTATAACCAATTTGACCAAATCTAGACATACTATGACTCGGATAGGCTGGGATTTAAAGACACGGTATCAGAGAGTATATGTTAAATAAATATTGAATCAGACTTATGATTGGAAGGATTCCAATTGTAATAAATGTAAAAAAAAAAAAATATATATATATATATATATATATATATATATATATATATATATATATATATATAATTATGGAAGGAATTGTAAATACCAGAACATGATTTATTGTTACTATATGTTAGAATTGTTAAAGAATTGTTGATTGAATGTTAGTTATAAGTATATGGTATTGTTAGAAGATAAGTTAAGAAATATGTAGCTTGAAGTTTTCAGCTCAGTATTTGATTGTTAAAGAATTAAGATAAAATTGTGTCGTAGGAATTAAGTATAAATGGACAATTATAAAAGAAGTAAAAACAATGGACGATAAGTTAGCCAAAGTGTTGAGGTACTTACTCAATAAAAAATGTGTTCAATTAGTTATTAAATAAAATGTACAATTAGGAAATAAATGTTAATTTAAATTTAATTAAAAAAAAAAAAAATATGTATATTTAAATAAGCTTGTAGAATGTAAAGAATGTGTATGTAGATATTAGTAATATTTTTTTAAATTTAAATTAAATTAGGGGACATTGTAACATTTATAGAATGGGCTATATAATATTATTTAAGAATTGGAAGAATATATTAGAAATAACTCACACAAAATTTAAAAAAAGAAATTCGTTAAAAGATTGGTTAGATTAAATTGAAACGAAATTTAGGTAAAAGCCTAGAAAGGTTATAAAACGGTTGTAACATATAAATAAGATATTTGAACTGTAAATACATAAAGAAATTTGTTGTATCAAATAAAATTTAAAACAAGATAATCTAATAATAGTTATATGTCAAACAAAATTGTAAATACTAGTAACATAGGGCATAAGTAATTACTTGAAGGAAAAAGTGAAAAACGATTGTAAACAATGAAAGGTTATGTTTGGAAAAGTCCAGTCAAAACACACCCAATTCAAAATATTACAAAAGTAAAACACAAAGACACTTCACACACTAATAATAGTAATTAAATAAAAACTGGAAGGATGGTTAAGGATCGGAAAATTGAAACAGTATGTTAACAAAATTAAAACTGGTGAAAATAGTTCGTTGACATTAACAGATGTGAAAGTAAAGAAATAGGTCAAGTTGCAGTCGACTCTAGTGGGAAGGAACGGAACTTCGTTCAATTAGAGCATATGTTTTTTTTAAGAAGGAGAAGCCGCCATATTAAAAAAAACAAACAATTGTTTAAAATCTAAGGACGCGTAGTTAGAGTCTGGCGTGGGACGCCGAGTAAGGTAGCGAATCTGCCAGGACCAGTCAAAATTCTACTTATTAGAAACTTCGTCAAAATTATACAGATTTGTGAAGAAACTTTACAAGATTGAACAGGGATAAGTGAATTGAAAGAGTTAATAAAGTGTAAATATAATTTAAAGGAACTAAAACGAATTTAAGTGTGCAAAAAGTGAAAATTAAAGAGAACGGAATTCTACGTCTGAGCAAGCAGCCATTCGCCGTTATTTGATAAGTTAAGTACCTAGCGCTATATAAAAAAAAATAAACTTTAGTGGACTCTTAGGATAATAGGGAAGTTTAAAATTGTACATTAGAATATCTTGTGATTAATAGTAATAAGATCATAATCCAGTTCAAATAGTTTCGCCTTTTTGCTTATTCCAAATTAAAGTTTTTCCATCAGGAAAATATTTATTAAAACTAATTTCAAAATTTAATATTGTTTCTTTTTCAAAATTTATTTAATTAACAAAAGAAGTAAAAATATAGCCCATGCTATAAACCCCGAGATTGTAAGAGATCGTAAAATTAGCCAAGGGTATTAAAATTGTGTAACTATAAAATCAAAAGAAATAAGAGTTAAACCGAGTTTGTTAAAACTTGTTAAGTTATAAATTTTTGTTTTGTGTTTATTGTTTAAATGTTGAGATGAAATTGTGATAATAAAGAATTATGAATTGTTCTTGAGTAGTTTTTTTGTTTTGTTTTAAATAGAAATTTGATATATATTATAAAAGAAATATTTAATAGTAAAACATCGTTGTATTGTGTTTTATAAATACTTTACAATATATTTGATTTTTTGGACTAGGAGACTGACAGACTTACCTTGGTAAGAGTCCACACTGTAGTCTTGAAATAGAAACACATAAAAGCACTTAAACAATGATATATTTCAACCACACTGTGGTCTTTAACATTTGTGTGGTTGAAATATATCATTGTTTAAGTGCTTTTATGTGTTTCTATTTCAAGACTACAGTGTGGACTCTTAACAAGGTAAGTCTGTCAGTCTCCTAGTCCAAAAAATCTAAAAAATCTAAATAATCTTTACCAACCAAAACTAACCTAAATATATATATATTATAATGTTTGTTATCAAACGCAATACAACGATATTTTACTATTATTAAATATTTTATTTAAATGAAGATATTTTATTTCTATTTAAAACACAAACTCCTGAATAATTTAAAATTCTTTATTATAATTATTTCTTTTATTTCAACAGTTAACAGAACAATTTTATTTTAACAGTTAAACAATAAACACAAAACAAAAATTTACAACTTAACAAGTTTTAACAAACTCGGTTTAACTCTTATTTCTTTTGATTTTATAGGAACACAATTACAATATACCCTAGGCTAATTTTGCGATCTCTTATTATCTCGGGGTTATAGCATGGGCTATATTAACTCTTTTGTTAATTAAATAAATTTTGAAAAACAATATTAAATTTTGAAATTAGTTTAATAAATATTTTCCTGATGGAAAAACTTAAATTTTGAATATGCAAAAAGGCTAAACTATTTGAACTGGATTATTTCTTATTACTTACTATTAATTAACTACAAGATATTCTAATGTACAATTTTAAACTTTCTTATTATCTTAAATGTCCATTAAAGTTTATTTTTTATAGCGCTAGATACTTATCTCATCAAATAACGGCAAATGGCTGTTTGCTCACACGTGGAATTCCGTTTCTCTTTAATTTGACATTTTACACACTTAAATTCGTTTTATTTACTTCACATTATATTACCACTGTATTATATTCTGAAATTCACTTCTCCTTAATTTAGTTTGGCCAATCTTCTTAATAAATCTGTATAATTTTGACGAAGTTCCTAATAAATAGAATTTTGACTGGTCCTGGCAGATCAATCTTTTCGCGTCCCCACGCTATCTCTGACTCAACTCACGCTTCGTTTTTCTTTTAAAATGTTACAAATATGGCGGCCTCCTTCTTAAAAAACAAAATCAGATGGTTTATAATTTAGTTCGATTCCTTCTCACTAGAGTCACAACTGACCTACTTCCATTTGTTTTTACATCTGTTTTACAGCTGATTATACCAACAAGAACGAGCTTGTTTTCAATGGCGTTTTAATTTGGTTAAACTTTGGTTGAAACTTACTGTTTCAATTTTCCTTCCTTAACAAACCTTCCAGTGTTTATTTAATTACTATTATTAGTGTGTGAAGTGTCTTTGTGTTTTACTTTTCTAATATTTCGAAATGTGTGTGTTTTGACTGGACTTTTCCAAACATAACCTTTCATTGTTTACAATCGTTTTTCACTTTTTCCTTCAAGTAATTACTTATGCCCTATGTTACTAATATTTACAATTTTGTTTGAATATAATTATTATTAGATTATCTTGTTTTAATTCATTTTGATACAACAAATTTCTTTATACATTTACAGTTCAAATATCTTGTTTATATGTTACAACCGTTTTATAACCTTTCTAGGCTTTTACCTTAATTTAGTTTCAATTTAATCTAACCAATCTTTTAATGAATTTCTTTTTAAATTTTGTGTGAGTTATTTCTAATTTATTTTTCCAATTCTTAAAGAACATTATATAGCCCATTCTATAAATGTTACAATATATATATATATTTATATATATATATATATATATATATATATATATATATATATATATATATATATATATGAAGTTAATATATTACTATTGTAAGTAATTTTGATAACGTTAAATATCAAGAATATATATATATATATTATAACATAATTTTTAAAGAGACACAATACAATATATTTATGTTTTACTATTTAATAAATTGAATTTTTTTATTTAAGACAAATAAAACTACTCAGGAACAATTCAAAACTTTATTAGAACAATTTTATTTCAACATCTAACACAAAACAAAAATTTACAACTTAACAAGTTTTAACACAATATACTAAAATTCGATTCTTTAAATTTGAGTTACAAGGTTTTTATACCCTTGGCTAGTTTAAGATCTCTTGATATCTCGGGGTTATAGCATGGGCTATATTAACTCTTTTGTTAAATTTAAATAAATTTTGAAAACACAATATTAAATTTAGAACATAGTTTTAATAAATATTTTCCTGATGGAAAAACTTAAATTTTGAATATAAAAAAAAACTAAACGATTTGAACTGGATTATTTCTTATTACTTATTATTAATTAATTACAAGATATCTAATGTACAAATTTAAACTTCTCTATTATCTTAAAAGTCCACTACAGTTATTTTTATAGCGCTATTACTCAACTTAATAAATATCAAAATTTTGCTGGTCGCTTACGTAAATTCCCGTTCTCTCCAATTAAACATTTCACACACTTAAATTCGTTTTATTTACTTTACTTTATATTAACACAGTATTACATTTTGTAATTCACTTCTCCTTAATTTAAGTTGGCCAATCTTCTTAACAAAACGGTATAATTTAGACGAACTCTTTCCAAATAAAAAGAATTTTGACTGGTCCTGGCTGGTTCCATCTTAAAGCGTCACCACGCCATCCCCAACTTAACTTACCCGTCCTTTTTTCTTTTAGCACCGTTAACGAAAAAAATATGGCCGCCTTCTTCTCCAAAAAACACATGTTGCCTGTAATCTAGTTTGTTTTCTTTTTCTTCACTAGAATCGATTGTCACACTGACCTACATCTGTTTTACAGCTGACATACCAACAAGTTTGTTTAGAATGGCGTTTTAACTTGGTTAAACCTGGTTGAAACTTACTGTTTTAATTTCCTATCCTCAACAAACCTTCCAGTGTTTATTTTATTAATATTATTAGTGTGTGAAGTGTCTTTGTGTTTTACTTTTGAAATAGTTCTGAATTGTGTGTGTTTTGCTTGGTCTTTCATAAACATAACCTTTCAATTTTCTTTTGTTTACAAACGTGTTCACTTTCTCCTTCAAGTAATTACTTAGGCCCTATGTTATTACAGTTTACAAATTTGTTTACACATAACTATTATTAGATTATCTTATTTTAATTTATGTGTTAGGTTATTTGATATAACAAATTTCCTAATACATTTCCAGTTCAAAAACCTTGTTTACAATTCTATGCTTTTACCTAAATTTAGTTTTCATTTAACCTAACCAATATCTTAATGAATTTCTTTCTATATTTTGAGTGAGTTATTTCTCATCTATTTTCCAATTCTTAAATAATATTATATAGCCCATTCTATAAATGTTACAATGTCCCCTAATTTAATTTAAATAAAAAAAAATATTACTAATCTCTACATTACACATTCTTTACATTTTACAAGCTTGATTAAATATACATATTTTTTTTTTTTTTTTAAATTAAATTTAAATTAACATTTATACTTTAAATTGTCCATTTATACTTAATTCCTACGACACAATTTTATCTTAATTCTTTAACAATCAAATACTGAGCTGAACACTTCAAGCTACATATTACTTACTTATAACTAACATTCAATCAACAATTCTTTAACAATTCTAACATATAGTAACAATAAATCATGTTCTGGTATTTTTTTTTTTTTTTTTTTTTTTATTACAATTGGAACCCTTCCAATCATAAGTCTGTTTCAATATTTATTTAACATATATTCTCTGATACCGTGTCTTTAAATCCCAGCCTATCCGAGTCATAGTCTGTCTAGATTTGGTAAAATTGGTTATAACATTTCTCTTTCCCTTATTTCTGTTTATTCCTTGTTTATTATTTATCTCATATTTATTTTGCTTTTAGCTTCATCTAACTCTCAGTTCTAAGTTAGTATTTTATCTCCCCTTCCAATCTCACATCCAGTTCAATTATTTTCTTATATCATTTCAGTTTATTTTGTATGAAGTTTAACATCTAATATTTTTAAAGGTTGCAATTTCATATCCTCTATTTGATCATATCTATAGTTCCTTCGATTACACTATCCCTATATCAACGAATATAAATTTTGTTTTAATACTTATTTATCAACGCAGATTCTCCCTTACAATATGACGAAGTTTAAATACACAATTACCATATTTTTATTACAACGATGCTTTAATATTTATTATCATAGATTCATATTTCTTTTATAATATATAATATATACGACGAAGTTCCATTATTTATCAACGCAGATTCTCCCTTACAATACGACGAAGTTTAAATACACAATTACCATATTTTATTTATTACAACGATGCTTCAATATTTATTAACATAGATTTATATTTATCTTTATTCATTATTCGACGAAGTTTCTAATAAATTATCATAGATATAGTTACCATCCCTTAAAACTTATCTCCTGCTAACGTTTTCTTATACACATAATCACCTAGAGTTTATTCATATTGCTTCCTTCACCTATATTTAATATCTCCCTTCCTATTTTATTATTATTTTTCTTTTCCAGTTCTCCTTGATACATGTCATATTACTGCCTGTGTCGATTAATGCCTGTAAACTTGTTTCCTCTATTTAATTTCTATTTCTGGGTTTCTGATTGTCTTAGTTTTCCAATTGACTGTGGGCACCATGCTCTTTTCTTGTCCCCACGCCTGTCCTTGCCTTAACACCGTTTACATCTCCATTGTATCTTTCATCTGCTTCATAAGTTCTATTTTCTGTGTTTCTCTCATATTTAAATTCCATTTCCCATTTTCCAAACTTGAGTTGTGCCTCCACATCCATTAACATATCCGTACCTATGATCATTTCTCTCAACAAGCTTTGTACCACTATGCATTGAAACGGATATTTAACTCCTCCTCTTTCTCCTATTACCATTTTCATTTTATTAATCTTTTCAATTTTCTTATTAGTTGCGGTTTGAATTGTTAAATTTTTTATTTGCAGTACCTCCATCTTTCCTACTTCATTTCTTAATTTTAACTCTCCTACTTCTTCTGTGTTTTTCTTTGTTATATATTTGACTTTCTCTATCTCTTTTTTATTAATTTCTATCTCATCAGCTATTATTTCATTTGTTTTCTCAAAATTTTCCTTAATCTCCTCTAATTCTCCATCTTTCTCCTCTAAGTCTCTTCTCTCATCCTCTACTACAGCATTATTCTTTTTTCTCCACTGTTCCCTCATATCCTCTATCATTTTCCTATTTTCCTCCCGTATTTCATCTTTTATTACTTTTAGATCCTCCTTCATCTCTCTTTTTACTTCGTTTATATTTTCCTCTAAATCTTTTTTTATTTCTTTCATATCCTCCCTCATATCCTTCATTTCCCCTTTTATTTCATCTATGTTATCTAATTTTCTATTTATATTTTCATTATTTTTATCTAATTTTCTATTCATATTTTCATTATTTTTATCTAATTTTCTATTCATATTCTCACTCATTTCTTTTAATAAGTTTTGGTTGCTTTCGAACAATTTTTTTATCCAGTCATCATTATTTCTACTTCCACTTTCACTACCCCTTCGTTCCTGTTCAATTTCTACAAGTGGTAGTCCCCTAGCTTCATCTACCTCCATGTTTGGTATTGGCATATCTTTGCCTTCCATTTCTTTCATTTCCAAATTTGTCCCTTTTTCCTGGTCCCCTACAACTACCAGCTCGCCTATATTTTTTCTTTTTTTAGCTGTAAGTAAACTTATTATACACATAAACCATTTTTATATATACTATAAACCTAGCCTTGATTCGATTCAACTCAGTGTTTAATTTTACAAAATTTTGTCTAAATCTATTTCCAGTTCAAATGTTTTTCATATAAAAAGTACTAAATTAATTTTATTTCAAAATCTCTCTAAATAAATTTTATCGAGCTCCCACGTTGTTGCGCCAAATATAAAGTATATTTTTATTAAACGCAACGGGGTTTTACTATTTAATAAATTGAATTTTTTTATTTAAGACAAATAAAACTACTCAGGAACAATTCAAAACTTTATTAGAACAATTTTATTTCAACATCTAACACAAAACAAAAATTTACAACTTAACAAGTTTTAACACAATATACTAAAATTCGATTCTTTAAATTTGAGTTACAAGGTTTTTATACCCTTGGCTAGTTTAAGATCTCTTGATATCTCGGGGTTATAGCATGGGCTATATTAACTCTTTTGTTAAATTTAAATAAATTTTGAAAACACAATATTAAATTTAGAACATAGTTTTAATAAATATTTTCCTGATGGAAAAACTTAAATTTTGAATATAAAAAAAAACTAAACGATTTGAACTGGATTATTTCTTATTACTTATTATTAATTAATTACAAGATATCTAATGTACAAATTTAAACTTCTCTATTATCTTAAAAGTCCACTACAGTTATTTTTATAGCGCTATTACTCAACTTAATAAATATCAAAATTTTGCTGGTCGCTTACGTAAATTCCCGTTCTCTCCAATTAAACATTTCACACACTTAAATTCGTTTTATTTACTTTACTTTATATTAACACAGTATTACATTTTGTAATTCACTTCTCCTTAATTTAAGTTGGCCAATCTTCTTAACAAAACGGTATAATTTAGACGAACTCTTTCCAAATAAAAAGAATTTTGACTGGTCCTGGCTGGTTCCATCTTAAAGCGTCACCACGCCATCCCCAACTTAACTTACCCGTCCTTTTTTCTTTTAGCACCGTTAACGAAAAAAATATGGCCGCCTTCTTCTCCAAAAAACACATGTTGCCTGTAATCTAGTTTGTTTTCTTTTTCTTCACTAGAATCGATTGTCACACTGACCTACATCTGTTTTACAGCTGACATACCAACAAGTTTGTTTAGAATGGCGTTTTAACTTGGTTAAACCTGGTTGAAACTTACTGTTTTAATTTCCTATCCTCAACAAACCTTCCAGTGTTTATTTTATTAATATTATTAGTGTGTGAAGTGTCTTTGTGTTTTACTTTTGAAATAGTTCTGAATTGTGTGTGTTTTGCTTGGTCTTTCATAAACATAACCTTTCAATTTTCTTTTGTTTACAAACATGTTCACTTTCTCCTTCAAGTAATTACTTAGGCCCTATGTTATTACAGTTTACAAATTTGTTTACACATAACTATTATTAGATTATCTTATTTTAATTTATGTGTTAGGTTATTTGATATAACAAATTTCCTAATACATTTCCAGTTCAAAAACCTTGTTTACAATTCTATGCTTTTACCTAAATTTAGTTTTCATTTAACCTAACCAATATCTTAATGAATTTCTTTCTATATTTTGAGTGAGTTATTTCTCATCTATTTTCCAATTCTTAAATAATATTATATAGCCCATTCTATAAATGTTACAATATATATATATAATGTGTGTGTTGATTTTAGACAGTTTGAATGCAAGGTTTTTCATACTGTTTTAAATACAGCTTAGGAAGATACATATTAAAAAGATAGGACAGTTGGACAGATTACAAATAACACAAAGGAATATGAGTAAGAGCAGGAAAAGGTTAAAACATTTAGGTTAAATATTTTTAGGTTAGTTCTAGTAGAGCTTATTTAGGAATTTTATATATATAGGAAGCATATATACTTAGGAAGCATATATATATATATATATATATATATATATATATATATATATATATATATATTTAGGTTAGTTTTGGTTGGTAAAGATTTTTTATTTCATTCTCTCATATTTCTTTTTGTTTTCTCTTCGATTGACAAAGACCACTGTGTGGTTGAAATATATCATTGTTTAAGTGCTTTTATGTGTTTCTATTTCAAGACCACAGTGTGGACTCTTACCAAGGTAAGTCTGTCAGTCTCCTAGTCCAAAAAATCTACATATATTTATATATATATATATATATATATATATAGATTTTTTAGACTACGAGACTGACAGACTTACCTTGGTAAGAGTCCACTCTGTAGTCTTGAAATAGAAACACTTAAACAATGATATATTTCTATTGTTTAAGTGCTTTTAAGTGTGCTTCATTGTTTAAGTGCTTTTATGTGTTTCTATTTCAAGACTACAGAGTGGACTCTTACCAAGGTAAGTCTGTCAGTCTCCTAGTCCAAAAAATCTAAATAATCTTTACCAACCAAAACTATATATATATATATATATATATATATATATATATATATATATATATATATATATATTGTAACATTTATAGAATGGGCTATATAATATAATTTAAGAATTGGAAGAATATATTAGAAATAACTCACACAAAATTTAAAAAGAAATTCATTAAAAGATTGGTTAGCTTAAAATTGAAACTAAATTTAGGTAAAAGCCTAGAATTGTAAACAAGGTATTTGAACTGTAAAATCGATTAGGAAATGTGTTATATCAAAACCCCTAACACATAAATTAAAACAAGATAATCTAATAATAATTATATTCAAACAAAATTGTAAATATTAGTAACATAGGGCATAAGTAATTACTTGAAGGAAAAAGTGAAAAACGATTGTAAACAATGAAAGGTTATGTTTGGAAAAGTCCAGTCAAAACACACACAATTCGAATTATTACAAAAGTAAAACACAAAGACACTTCACACACTAATAATAGTAATTAAATAAACACTGGAAGGTTTGTTAAGGATCGGAAAATTGAAACAGTATGTTAACCAAATTAAAACGGTGAAAATAGTTCGTTGACATTAACAGATGTGAAAGTAAAGAAATAGGTCAAGTGTACAGTCGACTCTAGTGGGAAGGAACGGAACTTCGTTAAATTAGAGCATATGATTTCTTTTTGAAGAAGGAGGCCGCCATATTTGTGAGATATTTTTTAAAAAAATTAAAAACGAAGCGGGAGTTGAGTTGGAGATAGCGTGGGGGACGCTACTAGATCGGAGCTGCGATGACCAGTCAAAATTTTACATTGGAAGGAATTCGTCAAAATTATACCGTTTTGTGAAGAAACTTGACAAGATTAAACAGGGATAAGTGAATTGAAAGAGTTAATAAAGTACAGTGGTAATATAATTTGAAGGAACTAAAACGAATTTAAGTGTGTAAAAAGTGAAATTTGAAGAGAACGGAATCTTACGTAAGCTACCTGCAGAATTTCGGTATTTGATAAGTTAAGTATATATAGCGCTATAAAAAATAAACTTTAGTGGACTCTTAGGATAATAGGGAAGTTTAATTTTGTACATTAGAATATCTTGTAATTAATAGTAATAAGATCATAATCCAGTTCAAATAGTTTCGCCTTTTTGCTTATTCCAAATTAAAGTTTTTCCATCAGGAAAATATTTATTAAAACTAATTTCAAAATTTAGTATTGTTTTTCAAAATTTATTTAATTAACCTAAGAATTAAAAAAATATAGCCCATGCTATAAACCCCGAGATAGTAAGAGATCTTAAAATTAGCCTAGGGTATATGAAAATTTGTAACTAAAAATCAAAGAAGGTGAGTTTAGTATATTGTGTTAAAATTTGTTTAGTTTATTTTTGTTCTGTGTATTGTTTAAAGGTTGAAATAAAAATTGTTATAGTAAAGAATTATGAGATGTTCCTGAGTAGTGTTTTTGTTTTAAATAGAAATTTGATATCATCAATAAAATAAATATTTAATAGAAAAAAATAATAATTATGAAAACTTTACAAAAAATTTTACAATATATATATATATATATATATATATATATATATATATATATATATATATATATATATATATATATTTTTTTTTTTTTTTTTGGACTAGGAGACTGACAGACATACCTAAGTCTGTCAGTCTCCTAGTCCAAAAAATGTAAATAATCTTTACCAACCAAAACTAACCTAAAAATAAATAAATAAATTATATATATATATATATAATACTGGCTTGTCACTTGTTGATAAATATTTTGTAAATGAGTATACATCTTCCCCTGGCCAAAAAAGTCATTGATTTGAAACGACTTCTGTTCCTTAAAATTATATCAAAATGCTTTTAATGCCAATTTGAAGACTTCAAAATCAAAAGTAAGAAAACAATGTTTTTGGACTGCCAAGGCCATAGTAACTGATTTTTAATCACTTTAAATAAAACTTACAAATGTTTTAATCAGTTTATTTTTTTTGTTAACCTCTTTACAATTTTTCACTTTTTTATTCAACCACTTCAAGATAACGTTTTGCTTTATAACAGGCTTTCATTAAATTGGACATCACTCGGCTCAATTAGTCTGTTACAATGAGATTCTACTGTAATTAAGTTTTTTTTTGTCAACGGTCAGCCTACACAATACAACTGTACCAACAGTCCAATGCATGAAATTGGGCGGGTACCCAAAAATGCAATTGGGTCGACATTTAAATAATGTCAATTGTAGCGTGGATAGGTGAGAGACGAGTCACAGACAGGCGATAGACTGACAGCCCATTGCTCCAACTAGGCAACACTGTTGGCTCAGGGTTGCCAAATAGTGCTCAGTGGTAAGCTACTTTCAACCATACCTCGCGAGGTTGATTCTATTCGTGGTAACAGTGCTAAACAAGCCACCCGCCCAATTTCGTGCATTGGACTTAAGTTATGTATTGGCATTAGATGTCTAGGTTAAAATTCTGCTTAACATCTAATACTTGCTCTTAACATCAAATTAGATTTATGTAATGCAGATGAGAAGTGATAAAGTTGAATAAGAATTTGTATAAAGTATCTTGGTGTTAACATTTTACAGATATTTTTTTTTCCTAATTAGAGAAGTATTTATTATTGGCTCTTTGAAGTATGTAATACGGTAATTTAAGTCTTTTCTAGTTGTTCAATTTTCAAGCCAAATGATATTTTATTTTTCATTTCAAATTATAATCACTTGTACATTCAAAAATAATATTTGTTTTGATTTTTTAATATTTTGTTTATTTTGCATTGTTAATCTTTGTCATATATTTAAATACTGTTAATTACTAGCTATATCTATCTAACAATTATTCCTCATAAGTTGTTACAGAATATCACTTTGTGAGTTAATAGGTGATAATAAAAAAACATTTTTCATACTGAAATATTTTACTTTCATAATCTAGTAGCTGACACTAGATATAATATAGGGTTTTTCAAACAATAATTCATTGATTAAATTTAATGAATTAATTTAAGTTTTTCATGGAAGAAAAACGTTTCACAAAAGGGGCAAGGCATGCAATATAGTTATTTTCTCCCAGTTGGCTTAAAATAAGGGATATCATATGATTTCATAAAACAGTTGGGTTTATATTATAGGTTGTGTGGTTGAATAGCTGTTTTAGTGCATAGGTTATGTTATTCTTTTTATAATAATTGTAATTATTTAATAAAAAGTAACTGAAATAAAATTTTTCCTTCTGCAAAATTTGTGTTTATATTACTTGGTATGATTTTAGTTTCAAAAAATGAAGAAATGAAAAGAACCGAAATAATGAAACCCCTGACTTACTTTAGTGTAAGTCCTTTAGTGCCTGCTGTCATTCTTGCTTTAACAGAAAATGAATATTCTAGTAAGGAGATCAAGGATTTTGTCATCAGTCTGTTTATTCATGTTCTTCATGCTCAGGTAGTTTCTTGTTACATCATGCTAAAAAGATTTTTACAAAACAATGTCGGTTGTTATGATCCATGTTTAACACTTTAGCTGCCGCCCATAATATTGGCATTTCCCCAGAGAATTGCCAAAATATTTGAAGCCTATTTTTGAATAATGTGTACTTATTTTTTGTTCCCCTATCATATCTAAGTACGAATATACGTTTCTTGTCTTAATATATATTTTTAGGTTAGTTTTGGTTAGTAAAGTTTATTTAGATTTTTTGGACTAGGAGACTGACAGACTTACCTTGGTAAGAGTCCACTCTGTAGTCTTGAAATAGAAACACATAAAAGCACTTAAACAATGATATATTTCAACCACACATTGGTCTTTGTCAATCGAACCGTTTCGATTGACAAAGACCACTGTGTGGTTGAAATATATCATTGTTTAAGTGCTTTTATGTGTTTCTATTTCAAGACTACAGAGTGGACTCTTACCAAGGTAAGTCTGTCAGTCTCCTAGTCCAAAAAATCTATATATATATATATATATATATATATATATATATATATATATATATATATATATATGAAGTTAATATATTACTAAGTAAGTAATTTAATCCACCATTAAGTGCAATAATTTTACCTTGAGTGATGAGGCACCTTTCGGTCAATTGACCATTGTCGAATCACAATGGTGATTGTCGAATGGCACATTGTGATTCGACAATGGTCAATTGACCGAAAGGTGCCTCATCACTCAAGGTAAAATTATTGCACTTAATGGTGGATTAAATTACTTACTTAGTAATATATTAACTTCATAAAGTCAGTGCAACGGAAAAACAATGGATAACATTAAATATCAAGAATATATATATATATATATATATATATATATATATATATATATATATATATATATATATATATATATATATATATATATATATATATATATATATATATATATATATATATATACACACACACACACACACACGAGGGCTATTCAGAAAGTAAGGAACGTTTCTGTCTGACGCCGTTAGGATAATAATCGTAATTATATCTGTAAGTAGTGTGAAACTTGTTGTTTAATACTGTCCATTCATTTTTCCAAAAGTAGCAACACTGGTTGAGTAGTACGAATAAACATAAAACGTTATTAGACAACAATGTCGGGCCTAGTAGGCAGACGGTATTCAGTTCGGCCTACAAGGCTGTCGGGGCAATTTGCACAACATGGCAGCTAAAGTGTTAACGGAATTAAATTGAATTTAGTCTATATTGGTAAATGATTTAATCCAATTTAAGTAATTATTTTCGGGGAATTTAGGTAACCTATATTGCATTTGTCTTATAAGTATTAGTTTTATTTTTTATGCTTAAGCTATTTTAATAATTTCTACTGTTGCGGTCATTTAACTGTGCACTTGGCCTTGAGAGATCGCAATAGGCAAGATGGGAGGTAAAGGGCTGCATTGATTCAGTATAAATATTCTCCTACAAATATGATAAAGGCTGTCAAAACACTCATGGTTAGTAATTATAAAATTACTACGGCCTCCTCAGTTTCCGTTCAAATCGTCGCTGACTATAGCCTTCTATAATATATAGGCTTACAGGTAACAATTGATGACTTCCATTAGATGGTTGATATTAGATAAATGCTTCAGTATGAAATAACAAACAATCTTGAAATATGTGAAGTCATATCAGAGGCAGAAGCTGTTGATGTACCGGACATTCTGAAAATGTAACATGTTTTCACTCAGAAGGCAAGAGTGAGCAAGTGCACAGTTAGTTGAATCCAACAGTACTATGGTCTAAGTGAGAATAAACTAATTGTTTCAACTCCACTATATGTTTCTCTAGATTTGAGTTTTTCCTCTACAGTACAACAACGTATTGAGATACCTCTAGTGACATTACACCAGTTTTCCTTACTTTGATAATTTTACGTGGTACATAAGTAAGGTGATATAGTATTTAGATTTCTTTTGTGTAAACAATGGTGGAAATGTTTAAAGAATATTATAAAAATTAGCAAAATTTTGTCCTATGTTTTTGAATCACATTATTGACATTATAAAATAGGATATCTGTCATGCGTAGTATAAATGGCACTGATGTGTTTGTGCTGTGTGTGTGTGTGTGTGTGTGTGTGTGTGTGTGTTTGAATATAAATTTGATATTTCAGAAATTTTTATAACTTCTCAAAAATTACTGACTGAAATATTAAATGTATCAACAGGCTTATTACGAGGAGACTTAAGGCTCGTAGGAGACTTTCTTATGCCTTAAATACTTGTGTCTTAAATATTTTTAAAATAATTAGGTTTCTTCTTGTGATATTAGTTTTTTTTTTAGGAAGGCCATTTGTGTCTTAGAGGCTGGTTTGCTTAAGTTGTAATATGAATAGGAATTGGATTGTTGCAAAATTAAGGTTTGCAAGGGGATGTCACAAGTTATTCTTTTCTGTACAAATATATAAAATATTTTTTGATAATTTTGTACTTTTCCGCTAGGATTTATATTCTTATTTTTATTTTGAGTATCATAATTACCTGCCAATCCTAGTATTTTCCCACTCCCCGCTGACACATTTTGAAGCACCTCCATCACTCAGAACTTATTATGAACTCTCTAATAAGTTCATTATTAAGAGTTCACAATCAGCTCTGACTGATAGAAGTGTACCGGAACATGTCAGCGGGGAGTGGGACAATGCTAGGATTGGCAAATAATTATGATACTCAAAACAAAAATAAGAATATAAAATATCATTCACCAATTATGCCTTATCTAAAGCAGTTTCCCTGCCTACATCTTCGGTCCTTAGGAAGTGTCCTTGAAGCATAGGGTCAGGGCTCAATATTACAAATACTCAACTGATGCCCATCCATTTATGCTAAGAATGAAACTATGATCCCTAGAATTCTGGGTATCGTAAATGGTCAAAAGGGATAATTGTAATCCATTACGATAGTCTCAGAAGCGCTTGACCCTATGTTCGGCTTTGTAAACTCTTATGAATAAAAACAAAATGATAGAATTAGTTGGAGAAGACTGGCAATGTCTACTTCTACTGGATGACCCTGTTGCTGTTGTTGGTGTTACATAAATTCCTACCACCAAAGTTTTAAGTGTTTACACAATCAGAAATAAAAATTACTTTTGACATAATATATTTCAAGGCTAGTACTTAATAATTCACTAGGATGTTACTAAAATCAAATCAGCAGCTCATCCTATATCTTCCATTAAAAAATGGCAAAGCTCCAAAATGTTATCTATCTTGTGGCGACAAGTAATAAGTAAGAAGCAAATACTATTCCTCTTCAAAATAAGTTTTTTTTATATTGTCAAGGTTTCTGTGGCTCTTCATAAATGAATTTCTTAAGGGGGTGTGTGAATTGATTCAAGGATTGATTGATTTTATTTAAAACTTTTAAGTAACAGAATTTAACAATATTAAAGCTTTATTTGCCATAAATGTTACTTTTCATTCCAACGCTTTAGAATTCAGAATAAAAATTGCGCCAAATAGAGTTTTCTCAGGTATTTAAACATTTTCAAAACTTTGCAACACTTAATTTCATTTTTAAAACAAAATTTAATGTAAATTCCTTCCTGAGAAAGGAAGGATTTATTAATTAATGTAATAATTAAAAACATTAGTTTAAAGTAAAACACAACATACATTTTTAACAACTGAAAACCAAGTAAACATTGTCTTTGGCTACTGCCCAAATGATTAAAAAATGTACGTTATATAGATACTTTACAAAATTTTATAACAACTGTTCAAAACTGTGCCCTAATAGAACTATTAATTTGGTGATTTATTACATTATTAATCTGCAGATAACAAAATTCAAGTTATTTTTTTAACAGGCCTTGTATATGAAATCATTGTTCTAAAGTAAGTTAAATAATCTGTATAACTTTATTGTTACACACAAAAAAATTTTAAAATGCTTCTTAAATTGTACAGCAAACTGTACAAGTAACGTTGATGGCTGTATATCAATAGTATACCGTTCCTCCCAATATCAATAGCATCTTTTAAATTTTATTAATATTTCGTATAAAGATCATTAATTGAAAATAAAAATATAGTTGTTTTATTTTTTGACAGTAAAAACAGTATTATATGATAATGTCTAATACAGCTGTATTTTACAGTAAAGCTTCAACTGGCTTTTGGTTTACAGCTGTTCCTTATCTGTCTAGGTATAAGGGCGAAAACTCTCTGCTCAGTAAAAATAAAATAATTAAGAAAACCATGGTAACATTATCAGAAAAGAATACTGTTGTAATTATTAGGGGTCCATAGGAGTCAAAAATACATAACTGATGAACCAAAACTGTTATACTATACAAATATTAGGTATTCACTGCCAAATAATGGCTTATAAGCTGATCACCTCTGTACTATGTTTGTGCATAACTTCTAATGAAACTATAATTGTTTTGGGTGTTCTTATATTTAGTATTAGATATAACTTTCAAAATTATTATGAAAACGGACTTTAACCTCCTTGAATATATAACTTAATTTCTTTTACTCACTAAAATTTTAGTAATTTTAGCAATTGAATCTTTAAACACTGGAGTAATATCCTGAGGTTTATTTATTTAACTCTCTACATATTATTTTGTATGTCTTTGCTTAGTATGAACATATTAATTTATTTTCAGGCAAGTCCGGTAGCGTTTTATAACCTAATACAAGGTTGCCAGGCAAAAGTATTGAAGCATGTAAAAAAGTATACGTCAGAGTGGATGGGAGACTCAACAGATGAAAGTTCTGTCAATACCATTTTGCAAAAATTGCTTAATGTGTTTTATTTGGATTCAGCTGAATACAAAATATGCGAAGCTCTATATGAACCAAAGTCTGGTACTATGGACTCCATTATTCAGGTATATCTTTGGTTATTTCTGGTAAAATATACTTATCACGTTGACTGCTAAAATACATGCATTGTAGTATGACAAATGATAATTTTTTGTTTCTAATTTACTTACCAAAATGTGTGAAATGAAGAAATATGAACATAAAATGTCGTTACAAGCCATGAAAAAGACGTGGTAGCCATTTTAAAATCGTGGTAGAGATCCCTACCACGCGCATCTGGGGAAAGTATTCTGCACCGGTTTGCACTAAATAAGATGTTCTCCATTGTAACATATATATTATGATAACATTAGTAATTTTTTTCTATATTTATTTTAACAATTGCTATTAAAGAATGAGAAAATGAAAAAAATAAGTCAAATATATATACAGCCACTCAAACCCACCCAAATAACTAGATTAGTTGTGATAAATTACTGTGGTGGTCATCAAAACACTTTGGAACACATAGTCCTGACTGTCCTTTGCATTCCACACACTGCCATACAACATGTTTTTGAATACCACGCGAATGACAAACACAGCACCGTTTTGCCACAGTACCTTTTCCGCTGCCCCTTTTCTCAGTTATTCTCAGGACATATCTGCGCTTCAATGGTCTTTCTGGAGCAGGTAGGGCGGGAAGCAAGGAATCAACCACTGACAACCACTGAAAATCATACATTTTTATTCTTTTCCCGTTGGTTGAAGTTTGCACTTCATTGAAAAGGTGTTGGTCGTTGATCATAACCATTCGGCGCATGTGAACGAAAAGTATTTTATACCGACGTAATGTTTTATATTCAGATGGTTAGCAGCTCATCATCTGGTCACTAGGGGTAATTGTCAGGGGGGGGGGAAGTACTTGGTCGAGAATTACCCCAGTAGGTCTTGGCAAATCAATATTCATCACTAAATTTTTTTTTTTTAACTATATCTCAAACATTACTGAAAGAACAAGAAAAAACCAAAGACAAAAACAAACATGTGTAAAATGTCACTAAGATACTTCCCGAGGAACAACAAAGACAAAATTCACTTCTATCACATGCTAGGAACACACTGAGCTAATGAATCACCAATGGACAGATGGTAGGGATCCCCACCACAAGCATCCGCGCTACCATGGCCGGGATCCTTACCATCCGCAGTCAATGTGTTAATGTCAATATAAGTAGGTTTTTCAATGCAATATAATAATTTCTAATTTCTATGTGTGTGTGTCACACACACACACTTTCTTCTTAATATTAAAATTTCCTTTAGTTTGATTCATCAGTTTATCAAATGAGTTTTGACTTAAAATTTTATAATACTTAAATTGTTAGAAAGATAATCTTTAGTTTTACATTCATTGTATATTTGGAGAAACTTGTAATTGCCAGTAATTTACATGTTTTTCTCCTACCAAAATTGTGTTTTACTAATCTAGTGCTTTGATAATTTATCATAGCCAATAGTGAAGCTGCAATTGAGGATAGATGCCTGCAATACACAATAATTGATAAATTTGAAAGTACCATTTTTACACATTTTCAAATTTAAAAAAAATTGAAACCTAGGTCAGATTGTATATTATTTTAAAATGTTAACAATAATTAATATCATTGTTAGTCAATTATATATTCATTCAGTGTCATATATTAAATTTTCAATAATATTCAGTTTCATTTTGTGTTCTAGGTCTAATTTAAACTAAATTTTATATGCAACTTGATAGTTTTTAACCAGATGTATTAAATTTCTGTTTTTAGAGATTTTGTCCTTTAAGTATTTATTTTTTTAAAAATAAATTTACATTTACTTTTAATTTAAAATTACTTTTTCACTTTCAAAAATTGGACTTAGCTGAAAATCAATATAAATTCACTGGATAAAATCTCAGGACTAACTGACCTACATTCCTTGTATCCAACTTGATCAGCCAAAACAAAAATCTTCAAAATAAGTTAAATACTCTACATTTTTATAATGATTATAAACGTCATAATCCTTTTACTGTAATTCCAAAGGTAGTGTTCAAGTTTTTGCAATTTTCCTTCATCATGCAATATTTTTCCTGTAGTACTTTCTCCTTCCCAATTTGTATGACATTTTTTCCTAGTATCATATTTTGATCATTTTGTAGTAAAATATTACTGTTGTTGCTCTCTTCTATCATATCATTAACAGCTGTTGTGATCATTTCTTCCTTCCTGGTTGTTTTATTTCTGATTTCATCACTATTCCTATTGCTTAAAGCAATATTTTATTAGTCTTCTTCAATCCTGATTTTAAATTAAACACATTACAATTTATTTGCAGATGACTGAGGATTTCGATGCTAATAAGATTTTACTTCTGCTGAGGATTGCTATTTTCCATGTATCCCAGTTAGCAGCCAAGGCCATTGCAGTAGCAGACATTGTAGAGAGAGCTATGGTATTAACTAAGAATTTATTAGTTTCATTGACATCGAGATGTGATAATTATATTCTGTATATTCAAAATATTTTACTATATCCAATACTTATTGAAAAGTTTCAACCGCTGGACAGTGGATATGCAAATAACCTTACACAGATTGTGTTAACTATCATTAAGTCTTGTAATTTAAGAGAGAATGAGGAATTTACAACACCTTATAAAAAGAGGTAAGGATTAAAAAATTTTTTATAAAAAATTAAGATTTTTATTTTGTTTTTCCTTAGTCTTAGGACGTAATCTATATTAATAACAAAAACAACCTGTGTGTATAGTGTAAGAGTAGTCTAGTTATTGCATAAACAGTTTTAAATCCAAGGTAAAACCATAATATAGCATAAAAGTTGTTTATATTTTTTTGATAGAACTGCACCATTAACATTTAAGTGACAGGACAATTTATTTCTAAACTAAGATGGCAATATCTTTAACCTTTTAGTACTTGCACTGTTGTAAATTTCTAAGAGCCATACGTTTTATGTTTTCATCTCTTTGTTTTCCTGTTCTGAGCTTGTATACCAAGATCTATTCCTTTGTTTACGTTTCTTCTATCCCTTCCTCATCTCTCGTCTCTCTTATGAAAGTCAATCATTGATGAAAGAGAGCTCTCTTTCTACCCTAGTAGCTCTCTTTCTACTGATCTACCCTAGTATTCTTTGGTTTTTAGTTACGTTTTCTCTACATACAAGAAAAAATTATCATTTACTAACTGCTAATTCAGATGATTAGTTAACCAAACAGATTAGATTTGTTCAATTCGAATGGCGTCGATTTGAGCACTGTGGCCTTCTTTGGACCACTATTACCGGAGCATTATTGAAAGGGCACTTTTTAATGGAGGGCTTTCCTCGCGGACGTCAGTCGTCAAAAGGTTGACTTGAGTATTGACACAGGCAACAGTAGGATCCAAACACCCGGCCTCCAAGTAGCTTGGATTACAGGAATACGTCATGATTCCCAGCCTAGATTTGTTCAGGGGAAAACTTTGCTAAGTTGTCAAAACTCAAGTTGAGAAAACTTAGCTAATTTAAGCCACTATTGTCTAATGGCTAAATTAATTTTCATGTGCAATATCTGCTATTTTCTGCGACAGACCCTATGAACTAAAGCATACAAATAAATATAGAGGTGTATTTTCAGTTAGAAATTTACTTTTAATCCAGGTAAGCAAGTAGATATCTGAAAGTTTATTAAAATATATATTTTTGTGAAATTTAACATTGTCCATTATTGTTCTGTTGCACTGACTATATAGAGTTATTATATGTTATTGTAAACAATTATTCCACCATTAAGTGCAAATAATTTTTACCCTATGATAAGGTACCTTTCGGTCACTTGACCATTGTCGACTCACTGAATTATTTCTACTGTTTCTACTGAAGAACATATAATTTCAGAACATTATAGAGCACACAACTGATAATAAAAAGGCATCAAATATGGCAGAACACTTAATATCACGCAAGCATAAAATAACAAGTTACGAAAATATTTGGTAAAAGTTAAATACATTTTAACAAACTTTACATAATGCTTCTTATTTGAATAATGAAGTGATTGAAGAAAATGAGTTTTACTGGTTGTTTATTAGAAAAGAGATTGATTCCGATTGGAACTATGAAGAAAAAACCGGGCTATTGCTAAAACATTTCTCAATTTTATTGCCTAATAAAACTACAAATGTTAGAAGAAACAAAATGTACACATCATATTCTCTTTCTAGAATAACAAGGGGCTGACACTTGACCATGTTTTGGGGTTTTTAATTTAACAGGGATGAATTCAGTGGTGATTCTGAACTTGAAAGACAATAAAAAAATGAAGGAATTTCATGCATTTTTAAAAAAAAAATTGATACAAAATTCACTTGGAGCTTTGGCCTAAAAACCTGTTTTTTCTTAATTTACAGTATTTTTTTATAAAAGTATAACAATTGACCAGGGAATATTGTGCAGCAAATAAATAACTTGTTGGTTGTGTAAATGATAAAATATTCTCTATCAGAAGTGCAGTTCTTGTTATGATAGTATGCAAGAAGGGAAAATGAATATGTTGAAAACAACGTATGTTTCATATCTTTACAAACTTACAACGTATATTTTAGTTTCATAACTTTTGTTTCATTTTTACTTTAAAAAAGTTATTGTTAACAGTTGAAATCCTTGTCCTTGAGTTTGAATTTATAATAAAACTTTAATTGTTGATTGTTTAACATTAGACTCAAATCATCATAATAAGCGTGTTACTCATAATGTACCTCTATAATTATATACAATAATTAATGTTAACACCTGTTAAGATAAATAATTTTGTGTAAAGAAAATGGTTTTAACAAATTGTTATCCTTGTTTTATAATATTCTTTCATGTTTTAATATTTTACATTTTAATGCATTTTACAGGATGATAATGTTAATAAAACATGCCTTATTTAGAAACAAAAAATCAATTAATTTTTCATTTGATTCTAAAGAGGGACATAATTTGTTTGAAGCTCTCGAAGTTTTGAGTATACCAGCTGAAGAAGCTCAGTTGATTTTAAAAAACATCTTAGGAATGAGCCATGATAGGTAAGAATCTATTTACTTACTAATTATTTTATATATTTTTAGTTACAATAGCTAATTTCAGTAAGTAAAATATTTCACATTAGGTGTATATTCTAAATGATACACAAAGTTACTTCTCATAACTTAAAAAAAGAGAGTGTTTGCATTAAATCCTTTTTTACTACTGTGGATACACACAGTATTTTATTTTCCTGTATTCCATTATTTTTGAAAGATCTATAACATAGAATGAAATAAATGTCATTTAACTCAAAACAGTAACAACATTGTTTACAGATAATGAAACTTTCAGTTTCCGTTTCAGATACTTACGCAGGGCTGTTTGATTATCTAATTTACTAGCTCTGATATTTTTGTAAAAAAATATTTTACAGGCTTTGTATTTGAAGGAATATCATGAAAGTCCATGAAAGACATTGTTAGCTGAAAAAAGTATTTACATTAATAACATGAGTGCATATATTTTCACTTCTAAAATATTCATGCAGTTGGAAACTGTATTATTGGCGTAACTTGACAACTAATGTTGAATAATTAACCCTTTAATTAGCAATATATGCCTGCCCTGATATGACCCCTAGGAGCAACACATGTTTGAAAGACTTCTACAGTTTTTCTTTTTTCTAATTTTTTGCTTTTTTTCTCTAATTTTTTAAATTATAGTAATATTTGTTAATTTTTTTCTTTTTATTCACTTACTTCCACATGTTAACCAAACTTTACCTTACGTTTCCTGACAATTTCTTTGCTAAAAATTATTTGTTATTCTTGTTTTTTGTGTAAAGTACTTATTCATTGTAAAATGAATACACTTCAAAACGATCTGTAAACCCGTGGGAAAACCCATAGACTTTGGACACAAAAGACCTTCTTCATTATTCAATCGCCTATTCATTGTAAAGTACCGCACAAACTTCAAAACGATCTGTAAATACGTGGGAAAACCCATAGACTTTGGACACAAAAGAATGGTGACTATGTACTCTGTGTAGTATTTACTGTCCAGATAGTTCCAAATATTTAACCTAGAATACAGCACAATACTCAGGAAACAAATCGTAAATGTACCTTAATGCTATTCTGAGAGAAATGATAAAACGTACATATATGGGAATGCTTCCGCTGGTCGTTGTGAGATCTCAATTATTGGTATGTAAATGCTAATCAAAGGGATAAGACAAGATTATATGGAAAATGTGCACTGTAATTAAGTTATCACAGGTTCCTTGACATGCAATTCAAATATTTTAATATTTCCTGGGGACAGATCTAACATAATGAATAGAAGATGAAACTGTGATTAATAAAAATAAGTAATAATTTGATTACTTTGTTTTGCAGAATTAAACTCTGGTTAGATGTTGCTAAGTATATGCTTATCACTGTTAGTAAGCATTCTCTCTGCCTGTCAGCTGATGTTGTTAGACAACTTCCCCTACATAGACCTCTACATGAGGCTGCAGCGATATACTTTGGTTCTTTTCCTCATCAGATGTCACTCATCAAAACAGGTACTGCGACCCATTGAGTTTATGAGACAATATATTGAGTTTCAATTATATTTATATACAGGTTAAAATGCATTAATTTTAAAGTTTAATTTGTATGTATGTGTGTCTGTGTGTTTGAAAACTATTTTAAATGAGATAGGAGTATTTTTGGTCTAAGGAGGTATGGAAAGAATCAGAATTAATGTGTGCAGATTTGCATTCCAGAGGTTGGCCTAACTGCTGGGTTCATGAAGAGGTCCCCTATGTGCTGTACTTTAGTACACGTAGGGTTAAGGAATTGAGGTAGATTAAGTTAGTATGGGTATGAAGCTCAATAGAAGTTATGGGCGATTAATGGCTATCATGGGCTTACATTCCTCATGTGTAAAATAAAAAAGGATTATTTAATAATTATTATTGAAGGACCAAACCAGAACGTTAAAGCAACCAGTTGAATGCTTGAGAAAGTAAATTTAACAAAAGAGATAAAAGGATCACTTTCAATAACTTACTGGTTAATGTCCTTCTAGTTCACAAAGTTCATGTACCGCATTAGGTTAATCTTGACATATTATATATCTATATTTGCAAAATTGTTGATTAAAGATGTTGCAATGACTGGTTGACACTCAAATGTTTGTTTAAATACACTTTGGTTATGTCACTTTCACAATTGATGTTAGGCTCATACAGAATTTATAGATTAAGTTATACAGATTAAATGTTTTTAAAGAAACTCAACATATTGTGAAGTGCAGTTAAACTAAACCGTAATATTTCTTAACATTAAAACCTCGTTTGTATAACTAGAAACAAATTGAATGGCAAAGCAGAAGTGGCAAAGAGAAAAATGTTATTAATAGACATAAAGGAGGAAGAAGTGCAAATATGATTGGTTGAGATAGCTGTTTAAGTATAATGTGGGCAGTGGTATAACTCTTTGTAAGTTGTCACCTGCAAGTGAGGAAAGCGAGATGATGATATTTGCTCTGTCAAGATCACCTAGGAACTATTTGCATAGCTAACATTAGCACTAAATTTTAAATATTAATACTTTACTTAATACCTTACATGCAACTGTATTCTACTAAATAATAAAGAGAAATTTATTTGCTAAATGATTTTGTAATTGAAGAGATATATTAGATAAGGTGAACTATAAATATGTGCTATGGTTGCATTTTTTAAATTTCTTCTATTAGCTCACACTCTCCTCATATATATCTAGTACAAATTTTCAATAGCTAATAATTCATCCAATCAATTTCAAATACATTTTTTTAACCTGTAGTGGATGACAGGTGATGTTAATATACTTTTTTCAAATATTTATTTAATAATTAAATTTAAAAAATTTGGTGGTCTAGGTCGGATTTGAACTGTGCATCTTCATGTTCGATGTTCAGCACTTTTTGGCACTGAACCAACTTTCAATAGTAAACTTCTCAAAGATCTATCTGAAAAACCTTCATTCTATAATCTTAAAATATTGTCATGGTTACCACACAAGAACATAAATAATGCTCTAGGATTAAAAATGAATGAAAAGAATAAAATAAATAAACAAACTGGATTAACGTTATCGAACCTTGCTTCACAAACACACAATGTGAAAGGAGAGCGAAAAGAAACTAGGCAGGCAATGGAAAAAAGAAAGCGTATAAATAGAAACAAACAAAAATATTAGTCCAACACACCATACATAGAAAGAAAAATGGAAATTTTCAAAGAAAGTTGCTTTCTATTTTTCCACTTAATATTGTTATTCAGACATATGTATAAATATATTTATATTAATTGTAATTATGAAACAAAAAGAAACAAAAATAAAATTTGTCTATGTTGATTTAAGTAGGAATTTACTTTAAAAATAAATTTATATATTTCTTGTTTGCTTTTAAGTACAACTTGTTTTTGAAAAATAGTTAAAAATATATTTATATTAGGTAATATGTTTTACAACATTATGTTTTCCAGTATAATGCATTGATAAGATTTTACCTTACCTTATAAGAGAGATCGGGTGTCTTTTATATAATCCTTACAAGATAATATTCCTATGCTTTACAAGATTCTAGAAACTTATTGTTATAATTTCTTAAGCTGGTCAAATAAAATGTACTCAGAATATTAACAATAACCACACTGAACACATTTTACTTAATTTACATTTTTCTGTTTCAAATCTATTTCTTGGTTAAAACCTCCAGGGATTATTTACTTCTCATTTTAGTGGTGATAGCAGAGATTGGTAATTATTGTTAATAAAGCCACAAAAAAGTCAGTGTTGCTTATAAATAAATATTTTCTTTATATATAGATTAGTCACGAAAATCCGAGTCCCAATTTTCTGAGTTTCTGTTAAGTCAAGCTTTTTTCTATTTCAGCCTATTTTATTCATTTGAAAGGAAACGAGTCAGGCATCCAAGAAATGTTTATAGCCATAAAGAAAATGAATCGATCGTTCCAGAAATATTTATATCAATTCGTCATGCAAAGGAAATAAGTCAATCTTCCAAGAAATGTTTATAGTTTATATTAATATGTTATTTTTTCCTCCCCATTCTGTTGTATCATTCAGTTCACTAGTGTTCTACAGATTGTTGTATTACCCAACTTCATCAGTTGTGTTTGAATGTCCTTGTCAGTTATGTTTTAATAAATGCGGATCAGGGTGTCTCCATATTGATTTGGGTAAGAGGGGTTTTACTGTATTAGAATTCATTAGAAGTCCTATTTTTTTCTAATGCATAGGAACTTATTTCCGTATAATCCAAGTTTTCGGTGATCCGATGGGGTCTCGGTCCCATTTGTCCGAATTATTGAGATTACTGTGTTTAAGTTTACAGAAAAATCTTTTTTAATTTTTTTTTAAGACATATCCTAGTTTAGGATTAAAATTTTTAATAAAGTTTATAAAATTTTTGTATGGCTTGTTGGCAGACATAATGGTGACAGAACAGGAGGAATTATCTAAACTGACAGAACTAATGTTGACTTGTGACAGCGGAGGTAATTTACTCAAGAATTTGCTGAATAAAAACAAACAAAATCCTAAAGTTTTATTTCCTGCCTTGGCAGCAGCCAGTCTTCAACCAAACTTTAAGGCTGCCACATACCAAGTAATACATGATCATGTTAGCAATATAAAAGAGGCTTTGAAAATCCTTCCTTCCCCAACATGGTTAACCAGTCACAGTGCCTTTATTGGGACATTGATAAAGGAGCAAAAAAGTAAGTTCTTTTTATTTTATTATTTTCTATGTAGTTGATTTATATTAAAAAATTTGCATGTTGTGGTTTTAAAATGACTAAAAAATACACACAATTTTAAGAAGTTTTAATGGTTAGGATTTTTAGGACTGTTTTTTCAAGAAATAGAAAAAGTGAAATCTTTTTAGTTTTTGTAGTTATATACAATAATTACTTTATAGATGGAATTACTTTACTTTTTCATCCATTAACTACAAATATTTTATTTTCCCTTACTCATATAGCTCCTTGACTTGATACCTGTCTATTTCATCAACAAATACTGTTTAATACATAAGAGTACTATTGGATTTTTTTCTGATAGAACAAATAATCTGTTGAAACACAGGTGAGTGGCAAAGGAAAATGAAGTTTGCCATATTTTCAAAAGAGTAGAATCACTTAACCAATTATGTAAAGCAGCAAAACAGCGCTGTCCAATATCCATACTATCCTATGGAGTAAAGGAAAGATACTACACTCTTTCAGAGTGAGATATATAATATTTTATAATACTTACGTACATGGACTTTAAGAAACAAATTGACTTGAAGGAGGTGGGATTTTTTGGAAAACTGGAAGTTTTTACTGTAAATTCTTTAGATATAGTCTTATAAAGAGATATGTATAAATGACTTACTTCATATTATTAATACGATGGTGGTCCACAAAGTAACATCCGTTTTGAAATAAAAAATAAATCAGTTGAGATACACAAATTTTATTATATACATGTTAAAACTACAGCTTTTCTCTACTTTTCTACATATTCACCATATAAATTCAAGCACTTATCATATCTTTTAACAGTTTTTGAAATTCCGTTTTTAAAAAAATCTGCCGCCTGAGAACGTAGCCGGCCTGTCACAGCGTTTTGAAGCTCTTCATCACTCGTAAACCTCTGAGATGCAAGCCACCTCTTCATGTACGGGAAAAGATGGAAATCACTGGGAGCCAAGTCCGGGCTGTAGGGGGGGGGGTGGTCAAAAACGTCCCATTTAAACTTTTCCAAAAGTTCAGTTGTTTTTTGAGCTGTGTGAGGGCGGGCATTGTCATGGACAAATACAACGCCAGATGTCAGAAGACCACGACGCTTGTTTTGAATCACTCGTTGTAGCCGTTTTAAGGTTTCACAATAAGCTGCAGCTGTAATGGTCGTACCACGCTCCATAAATTCAACGAGCAAGATGCCCTTAGCATCCCAAAAAACTGTAGCCATCAATTTTCTCGCTGAAAAGGATTGGCGAGATTTCTTTGTCTTGCTTGGCGAAGCGGTATGACCCCATTGCATTGACTGTTGTTTTGTTTCGGCATTCACATAGGCTACCCAAGTCTCATCTCCTGTAACGATCCTGTTCAAAAATGTTTCTCCTCAACGTCATACCGAGTAAGAAAGTCTATGGCAGAACTCATTGTTTTCCTTTTGTGATCATCGGTGAGTACTTTTGGAAACCAACGAGCACAAAACTTGTGATAGCCTAGTTTTTCTGTCACTATCTCATGCACAAGACTTCGAGAAATTTCAGGAAAATGATCTGAAAGTTCCGAGATTGTGAAACGACGGTTCTGGCGAATTTTCTCATCCACTTTTGTTCACCAAGTCATCACTGATGAGAGATGGCCTACCACTCCGGTCTTCATCGTGAACGTTCGTTCTTCCATTTATAAAAAAAACGAACCCATTGACGGACTACACCTTCGCTCATAATGTTTCGGCCATACACCGCACTCAATTCACGATGAATTTCAGCTGCTGTGTAACTTTTCGACCACAGAAATCTTATTACATCTTGCACTTCACACTTGGCGGGATTATTTATGTTTTTACGTTATAACAAAAGAACGCGCAATCGTACGATACTCTCCCTTGTACAGCTAGAAGCATACTGAACGGCTGTGCACACCGATGTGAGAATGGCGGCGCTACCCCCACTACTTATCGCGCCACGCCCAAACAACAGTTACTTTGTGGACCGCTCTCGTATATGTAATATGAGGGAGATTTGAAGTCAAGTCTGTTTATTTTATTTTAACGTATTTTATGCATGCAATTGCAGTGTTTACTTGGTCCGGTAGTTTTGGTAATAGTGTTTCCCTCTTTGGCTGCAATGTTTACGTGGTCTAGTAGTAGTTTACATATTTTCTCACCCAATCTTTACTCGATCCGGTAATACTGCTGCTAGTATTTCCGTTTTTGGTCACAATGTTTACTTGTTCGTAGTAGTTTACATATTTTTCATGGGCAATGTATACTCGGTTATGGAAAAATTTTAAAACAATTCCTATTACAAAAATTAAAATTTATTTACATTTTATATAGATTATTACTAAATATTTTTTCTTCACATCTAATCTAGTGGTAAAATATAATGTAAAATTATATGTTTTGCTTTATTTATACTGTTCCTATATTAAAAATATCACAATGCATTATAGTATTCACAATATACAAACAATTAAAAATATTTCACATATAAATGGTTCGTTCTTCTTCATCAAAATACAAAATTGTTTCCTTTCTTATTTATCCGATAGGCTTTATATCTAAAAAAAAAGGTTTTAGAAATATAAAGTAAAATCAAATTATAAACTCTGGGACTTTGTAATATGTTTTTGGCAGTTTTTGTTTTAAAAGGTATAAAGGTATATTTGTAATCATAATAGTTATTGATTAAGAAAAACAATTTTAACCACTAAATTATCTATGTATATGTAGTTCTATCTATTTGTTAAGATATATTTATACAGACATAACCCCGAGTTACGTAAATTTGGAGTTACATAAATCATTATGTACAAAATAATTTTGGAACTACGTACAAAAAAATTAATTCAGTATCTTCAGTGAATAAAAAATATTCTGTACTGTTTTTATATAATACGTATGTTTATAATGAAGGTACATTGTTTAAATGTATAGTACTTCATACTTATTATCTATAATAAAATGTAATATTTACCATTCATAAGTTTTAAAAACTGGAGAGAAAAAAGGTTAACTGTTTCATATTGGTCAAGGTCACACCCATTCCATTATGTAAAACAGAGAATTCATGTGTGTACGTTTCATCAGGTTTTTAACAAGTGTTTTTTTTAAATGCTGTGTAAAGTAGTGTCATTTTAAAGAAATAAATCTGTGGCTAAATTAGAGGAAGTGTTCATTCTGTCATGGTGCCATATAAAACTGCATTTTTTACTTTCCAGTGTTTCATTTTCACATTGCATCAGTAATGTAAGTAGTACATGTATTTTGTTCATTTTATAACAGAATTAGCATTTTGCTACTTTATTTTGTCTTTTTAATTGATGCATAAAGTACATGAATGTACTATAAATAATTTTCCTGTATTTTTTACGTAAGTCAGTAAGTACAACTATTACATAATTTAAGTATGTATGTTCATATTTGACTTATGTAAATTAAGATTTATGCAAAACTCTGCAGAATATAACCCTTACATAACTCGTGGTCTGACTGTATACATGATACAAAAATAAGTTATGATGAAATAGAAAGTGCTAGTGAGGTTGTGGATCGAAGGAAGTAAACTGACTGATTTGTCATGTGATTGAGTTAATGTAAAGTAGTGTAAGATATTAATAGACATAAGTATATAGCTCTCTTACAAATATGTTCATATTACTAGAGCCTGTGTTGAAATGAAGTTAATATGAGCTGTGGTTCAGAAGCTACAAAACTGACTCTAACAACTAGAAATCTCTAAGCTTTGTGATTGCTGTTCATAGCATACTGCTCCAAGGGTGTTTGTAAATAAACAAGACCCAGAATTTTATTTGTTATGTAAAGATTTTGAAGCGTTTGCTGTAATAATTTAACAGATATTAAAACTTTGGCCATTTTACATTTTAATTTTTTGGGAAAATCAAAACCAAGTAATTGTGAGAGAGTAATTTTTTATAACAACCACAGAAAGTTTATAAACAATGTTTATGTTGCAAATTTATTATAAGACTTATCATGAATCAGTGCAAATATTTTCTCATTCAAACTATCAGGCTTTTACCATCCCATAAATTATTTTTAAAAACTTTGCATATAATGAACACACTATTAACTGTTTTACCTCATATAACAAATTCCTTATAGACAGTGTCTTTGTCATAAAAACTGTTTAAACATTCATATTGTTTACCCATTATGCTCTGTATGCATCTAGAAGACTTTATTTAAGTAAATAATGAATAAATTAATTGCTTTATGTAACTGATAATCCAGTTTTGTTAAAGAATATATAATGTGATATTAAAATTAAATTACTCAAGACACTACACAGATACACTACAACACATAAACAAAGAAACTTGTTGCTAAAACAACTGGTAAAGCATCACCTGTCACACAATAACTGTTCTTGATTGTCATCTTGTTCCAAAATCATTAGTCAGGGAACATTTTTATTGTATCTTATTTGCTCTATTGCAATAAAGCTCTAGAGATTTATTATTTGATTGTATTAAAGCTCTAGATTTAAGAAAATTTGATTTTCAGATAGGTTTAAACTAGAATCATAAATCTAAATAACCAAAGTTTAAATACTTAGAAAGTGGAGTTCCAGTTAATATCACAAAATTTATTATCACATTTAAAGAATATGTTTTGTTTCCAGTAAAACATCAACCAACACAATTATTTTGTCTAAGAAATCATTTTTTAAAATTCGAATTATATTTTTGAATTTTCGTTTTATTAGAAAAAAATTCTTTGTTATTTATAGTCTTCAACAATTGAAACATTTATAATTTTTGTGGGTAATTTCATTATTTTTTTAACCCTTAAAACGTAATATAGCTGTCATTTTTACTCTGATTGAAGACTATGAAATAATAATTTTTTCGTATTTAATGAGATAAATATGTTCTTTATCTGCACGAATGTAAAATTCATTTGGCCAGGTTTTCATATATGCAGAATCAACTAAGTAGAATGTTTGTCTGATGTTAATTTTTTTCTGTCTTCTTCTGGTCATACGAAGTCGTATTCCTTCATTCACTAAAGTGTCTGTGTCACTCAGATTGTCTGCATCGACGGTACCATCCATTCGTTTTTCTGAAAACCAAATGTCTTTATTAGACTAAGAAATACTTGTAATAAACAATAATTACATAAGATTCAGGACTGATGGATCTAATTTTCATCTAAACCGTTAGTTTGTCAATGCCATGCAACTATTTGTACATGAATGAGTTTTGAGACTGCCAAGCATTTGATGCCATACCAACTGGAAGTAAATAGTAAATAATAATTGTTATAAAATTTAATTTTGGGATAAGATTTAGAGATGAAAGATGTTGATAACCAAGCTGAAAATATGTGTGTTATAATCTGACCATATCTTTTGTTCAAACATACAGGGTAAAAGAATAAAGCTAACTTAACCAGACAAATTATAATTATCAAATCATAGATGAAGGTAGAAACAAAAGGTATAAATTTACAAAATAAAAATTAATTGGAGCAAAACACCATGCTGACTTTAAGAAAGAAAATGTTTTGTAAGGAATTAATTAATAAAATGAGACTATTTAACTCAAAATGGGCTTTAAATAAGAATTAAAAAAAAACTTTAATAATAAATCAATCCACCTTTACTTACCATGGACATGATTTGAAGATAAGTTACAGAAACTGTCAATTTAGGCTGTATGGTATAAAGTAATATGACCTATATTATACTTTAACTACTATTACCCTTTATTACAAGTTTTTCATTTTAACTTAACTAATTTTCTGTTTTGAAAATTTACAAAATGATTACAATACAAACCAAAATCCAAGTGGCGTACTAAACACAGAATTAATAACTAGTAATACTGATGCCATTAATGTTGGCTATTTTTTTTGCAACAAATGCACTCCAGTTTCTGAAATATTTTATGCAAACAACTACCGTAATTGTACAATATGAAGTTACAGTTGCAAATTTTCGTGCTATTTCGTCTACTTTCTTACCATGTGAGACAAAATTTATATTTTTAGTTTTATTGATATACTACTATTTGTAACATTATAAAATTTAACATGTTCGCTCCAAGTGGTGACTACTCCGATAAGCACCACAAGCACTAAGAAACCAAATTTATCGACCACCATTTGTTCTGTCATTGTGTGGCAGCATATTCTAGGGTGATGGTGGTTATTGCTTGCTCACAGAAAAGATATTAATATAATAGTATTCACTATATATTAAACTAGACAGAATTGTCAAAAGTAAATATATGTTTTTTCTCATAATGTAGGTTCCTAAAGGTTAAACTGTGAATAAAAATAACGCGGATATTTATTAGATATTAAAAATATTTTAATTGATGTTAGAGTTCATAATAACCTGTGACTCTTTTAAATAAAAGTTTCTTCTGTGCGACTGCGCAGAAACTTAAATAAGTTTCAGCTATTAAGACAAAAAAATTCTTGGAAAACTTACCAAGACCTAATGTTTTTGATTGTACTGGGCAATTGTCTTCAAGTCATATCATATGGTTAAAGATATGTCAGAAGATTTTTTCTGGAGGTTTATTTTAACTTTAAGGTTCTGCATGTTGTTAGCTCACAAAATTTTACTACCAAATTGTTTACTGAATTTTACAAGCAGAAAAAATATATAATTAAATCATTTTCATTATAAACATTTTATATGCTAATAACTCTTGTAGCTCATTTTTTATTAACTGTTACTGTTTGGGGAAGGTATCTTTACCATTTAATTTTTGCTTAAATTTCATTTCATTCTCATCAAATGTTTTTATAAAACTAAAAACTTTTGAGTTTCTTCAACTTCTGTTTCAATAGAGTTAATGTCTGAATGGCAGCAATTTTTTTTCCTAGCATCCTCTCCAGAAGACCAAAATAAGTATCTTAATAGGGGAGGGGGAACTAATAAGATAACAAAATTTATCTATCCAGCTAATATTGGACCAAATGCATGTTCCGGGCAGAACCAAATGTATTGAGTGATATTAATTTAGGTAAAATATGCATATGAATTTACCCAAAGAACCAATATTAAACAAGATAAAACAGTTGAATATACAATTTACGTAATTCTATAAAGTCCTTTTTGATTTTGGTATATAATGTAACACGTTTTTGCTATCGATGCCTTCTTTATTGCAAAAGTTTACACATAACACATTTGATATCTATAACTAAAATTAGTGGTTTTAATAAATATATATATTTATAAATAAATATTCATAAATAAAAAGAGTTTTTGGCAAATAATCAATGTAAAAGTATCAAGTAAAATAGATATGTGCTAATGCCTTCCCAGTTATGTTTACTTACACAGTTTTTTCATAGGATTTAACATTTGGAAAATAATGTTATTTAAAT
The DNA here is from genome assembly GCA_036971475.1 of Prosapia bicincta. Lineage (NCBI taxonomy): Eukaryota > Metazoa > Arthropoda > Insecta > Hemiptera > Cercopidae > Prosapia > Prosapia bicincta. The sequence continues at coordinate 211,308,881 of JBAIZL010000004.1, forward strand.
ATAAAACAAAAGAATCAAACTTGAGTCATTACACAATATTCAAGGGTACTAGAAAACTACATAAATTAAGTGAGAATATGTTTTAGTTACTTGAGAAAGAATGGTGGCTGGCAAAAAGATATTTAAATATGAAACACCCATAAAAAAGAATTGTACAGAATAGCTTAGAGGAAACTCCCACAAGCCTGGCAGGTACAAGATTATGGCATAAGAATAGAGAAAAATTATACTTAAGGAGAAAATTGACTTTAGCAGCAATATACTAGTTTCATTTTTAAAGTAAGAACCAATTGCATACCGCGTCTATGCATCCTCCCATCTAACATCGGTCACTCTTGGCTAGCCTTTCATTACTCTGTCATTACTTTTCACGTCTCTGCCATAGTTGGTTGTGTCATTACGTTGCTTTGTTTGTCACCATGTCAGTCTCTAATTCTGCCGATTTTTAAGTGGGCTTAGCTATTCTGTTTTTAAACACAAAATCCTTTGCCCTGAAATTCATTGGGAGATTGTTAAAGTTTAAGATGTAGTTATAATGAATGATGCAAATTTGCGTCAGTTGTGTAAATTTTTTAATGAAGGAAGAACAAATGTCATGATAAATGATCAGGATGGTCTACTGTCTTGAACAAAGGCAGCAGAAAAACCAATTTGCCAAAACAGATATTCCATTATGGACAAACTTCATCAGAAATTCCCACAAGTTTATATATTGAAATATCAGTACTTCATCACATTGATATTTCAAAAAAATATATGCAAAATAGGTTCTAAAAATGTAAACAGAGAAGACAAAAAAAGCGAATGACCAATTTTTTGTCTCTTTGGAAACTATGAGCCACATTGTGCCTGGTAGGGAAAATAAATTTTATATTACACTATGGAGAATATAAGTCAATCCAGTAATTGGCATCATTCAATCCCCCCAACAAAAATTCAAGCATGAATCTTCAACATAAAAAGCTGTGACCATCGTTATTTGGGACTGAAAAGGCATTCTTCGGATAGATTCTCTGCCTTAAGACAATAAATGCTGAGGTACTATGAAACATTAATACTCAGGTGGTAATATAATCGCAGGTGAAAACTGCTCTTTAGCATCGTTCTGCTCACAACAATGCTCGGCCTCACATCGTTGCAAGAACAATGATGCCATTATTAACTTTCATTTGGAATTACTAGATAATTGACAATACAGCCCTGACCTAGCACCATCAGATTTTTATATCTTTTTAAAACTTAAGGAATTTCTTGCTCAAAAGCACTTAAATGATGATGGGTTGAAACAAACTGTTAATAACTGGTTCAACAGACAGTTGTTTGATGATGGAATCGAAAAGCTGATGCAATGACTTCACAGAGTTTTTAACCGTGACACTGTTGAAAAGTGAAAAAATGTTTATATTTTAATTTGGGATGAAATTTTCATTTTTTAATAAAATTACAGTACTACAAAACGATTTGTAATACGATTTGTGGGATTAAAAAATAACCCACGTACAAATTTTAATAAAATGTGTTTACTTATATTAAAGTTTTAGGCTCAAAGTTTCATCATACACCTAAAATATAACAGTTACATTGGTATATTTTATACATATTTACTTTTAATATTTGCTTATTCTTCTCAATTTTGCCATTTTATTACTTAAATTTTAAATGAATTTCAAGGTGACTTGTTTTTTAATATGTAGTAGAATTTTTAATTTTTTTAAAGTTCTTATGTTTATGTAATTGAAAAACTAAGGTCCTTTAAAATATATATTTATAATTGTTAAAATGATTTTAATACTAAGAATAATTCTTTTTACTATTCAAAAAGGTAAATTAAATTTTTTTTAATATTATTTTTTATATAGAATATTTAACTAGTGTGAATTTCACCTGCCTATAATACTCAGTGTTCTAGAGTTTAATAATAATTTTATCTAAATTTAAAAAATAATGTAACAACAAAAATTAATGTAAACTGGGTTAAAAACCAGAATTAATAAGCATTGAAATTAATATAACTTTAAATTGCGGTGTAATCGAAGTTTTCAGTGACATCTAATACTTTGAAAAACATTTATACTAAAAATGTTAATAATAAAAACCTCTACTAACTAAAAATTTAAGGCCAATTTAATTTCAAATGTTAGCAATGTGTTTGGTGCTATGATTGAGATATGCTATTAAAACATACACATTTTAAAAATGGCAATTTATAAAATCTAGGGCTATGTATTAGATACAAACCTTGAGTTGCTTATTTTTCATGTCATATTACATGTCACATTGTTGAATTTGAATCAAATATTGTAAAAAGAAAGTAATCTTAAAAGCATTTTCTGCTTATATTTGAATGTGTTTAAACATCAACAGTAAAAGAGGCCAAAAATTGTAGGCAAGGGTCCAAAAACCAATCATTCTTTCAAAATATTAAAATATGTATAGGCCTATATCTTCTGTTATTTATAAAATGTGTTTTTACTCCTTAGTAATACCTCTACAAAACATTCAGGCTTGATTGCACCCTCAATAATTATCACTTGTTGACATTTTAGTTAAATACTAACTACTGAAGTAATTAACTATGTTAGTAAAAAGTGTGATACATACACATTTACAGGTTTGTTTTATAAAAACATTCCAATAAGAAAAGTATTTTTTAGTTTCTTTTTATATTTTGCAGGATAATTGAGTCGTAAACAGTTTTGATAATCTAGATATTCAAACTATTTTTTACATTTATATACAAAAAAACTCAGGACTTCTTTGTCAGGCAAACCTAATTTTTAAATTTCTGCTTAGTTATTTTATCAAATAATGTTTATTATAAATTTTGTATTAAAAACTAAATCAGTTTACAGTTTTTAAAATCATTATTATTTAACCTCAATTGAATATAATTACAGATAACAGAAACTTAAATTAACTTATTTATAGTTGTTGAATTACAACAACCTTATTTTAAAATTATTATTATTATTATTATTATACTCATGTTCATTTCTGTTAGAAATATTTCTATATGTTTGAGTACATTTTTTGCCATTCCTAACTTTTCAATATTCTCTTCTGTTGACGCGTTTCGAATTAACTCCATTTTGAGTCTTCGCGTCAACAGAAGAGAATATTAAAAAGTTAGGAATGGCAGAAAAGTGTACTCAAATATATACAACCGTATTTTATCTATCAATATATTTGTAATTTTGTTATAATTTATATTACCAAAAACCATTTATATTTTTAATGGTTTAAATATCCTTTAAGTGATAGATGTTGAAGAAATGCATTACAAAATAGTCAGTACAATGTAAAGTAAACAATTATAATTATATTTGTTGATTCCATCTTCTCGTGAGCTACTAGTTTACAATTTATACTTTTAATTAAATTAGATGATGGTTATTGACATGAAGTCCTAAATAAAATTTTTGGAAATAAAAAATAATAAGCTTTTAAGTATTTATTTTTCCAATACTTTTCTAGTTTTATAATTTTTAATTTAACAACTATGACAATTTTTAATAAAAAGGGTCTTTATAGAGTGTTGAAAGATCTTTAAAAGATGGTTATTATTAAATTGTAAATGTTGGAAATATTTTAGAACAGGGGTATTACAGTTTTCGAATATAAGAAACAAAATCACAAACAACAATGAAAGTAATATGTATACAAGTACAAGAGTTGTGTATATGTGTGTATATTGTAATGTAATTGCATGATTGCGAATTTGCATAAAGCTTAGATATAAACATCACTAATAATAAATACTATTAAAATAATCATTGCCATTAGTAATACAATTTTTTTTACTTGTAAAAAAATTTTGCCTGTAAAATTAGTAACACTCTCTTGAAATTTCAGAACATTGTGGTAGAAAGTTAAGAACAGAGTTTGAAATATTGATTTCTTTTGTCTTTAAGTAGGTGGAAATATGTCTGTAAGTAATTTATTTAGGTTATAAAACTAACTATTCATAGACTAAAAGCTAGTCACATGTTCTTCCTACAGTCTTAGAAACTTTAGGCAAACAAAAACAAATAAAAGCTCAGCTATAATTACTGACATAGGAAAAAGTTTTACTGTACTCTATTACCTCTGAACAGTATGCTAGTTACAGGAGAAGTGTATAAACTAGTCCTTTGTAGAACTGAGAGGAAGTGAACGCAATTTACCAATGAAGCAAATTGCATTTGGCACAATGCTCTGAAGCTGTTTACTTAATTGTTCAATTGTGCCTTGCTTTCATTGTTTGATTGACTTTGAAGTTAGAATGTTCAAGAAATTTAACAATTCTTTGAACAATTAAAAAAAAAAAGTCCAGTAGATCTGCAGTTATGGTTTTGCTATTTTTTAAAAAAATAATTGTAAAAATATAACAAATAGTGTACGAATAATCTAAACCAGTAACACGATTTATGAATTATGAATTTTTTGTTTGATATAATTAAATGAATTTGCTGACAGATAACAGAATAGGTGTTACAAAGATATGAATCATACCACTGACATGACTAATTAAAAGTATTTATTACTGGGCTGTAAAAAACTAAGGTAGTATGGGTTTATCGTAAATGCAATAATCAATAATGAAGGATAAGATATTCAAACTGCTTGCAGTAATTACTATCTTAAATTAAATCCATATAATTAAAATTAGAGTTTCACATACAAATATAAAAACAAGTAATATTTTTTTATGTTAAAGGCAGTTCCTGCTGAGGCCAAAAAAAATTATTTTATTTACTTTTTAATTTATAATTAAAGTTAATATAATTATGTACATACATATGACAGAATCACAATATTAAGTGGCAAAATAGAAAGCGAATTTCCTTACAATCTTCCAGTTTCCTCTCTATACATTAAATAGTGTTGGGCTATTATTTTTGCTTATTACTATTTATTCGATTAAAAAAAAAAAAAATTATTTATGAAGCTGATGGTGGTCTATAATTTCTCATTCTATCCATCTCTTGTATTACTTCAGTATTGCAAGGAACCTTTCTTTTATAATATCATATACATCTTTAAGTAACTGATTTCTAGCTATGTGAATGTTGGGTCAGTGCCAAAAGTGCTGGATTTCAATCATTGACTTATTCAGTTTAAATCTGACTGAGACATAAACTTTTTAAAATTTAATTAATGAATAAATACTTGAAAAAATCTATTAACATCCTCTCCAATTGTCATCCTCTACAGGTTTAAAAAAATTAATTTGAACATGATTGCATGAATAAAAACATGTTTTATTAACAATTAAATATTTGTACAATATATATATATATATATATATATATATATATATATATATATATATATATATATATATATATATATAAGGAGAGTGTGAACTAATAGGAGTTGAATAAGGAATATTCTCATGTCTCTTAGAACCTAATGAATGAATGCCGCGTCCAAAAGAGGTTTTTATTTACCTCTATGTCCTAACCATGCTCACTCCCCCTCATATTATATTTAGGCATGATGTATTCTTATTTTACCTTGAATGAATAGACTTTAGTGATAATTATCTTGCTGGTCTTTCTACAAACAAAATATGTTTGTACTGTTTTTCTCTTCGGTTTTGGTTGTTACATTCCTACTAAACACTTCCCTAACAGAATTGAGGAATATGAGTAATTTATGTTGTCTTTTGCTGTGAAGTTTTCACCATCCTTTATTATTTATCTCTTTTAAGCTTGCTCACAATATTTCCTCTTTAAAATGTGTATTTTTTCCATTTTCATGGAAAGTAATAAATATTGCTATACTTTTTTAACATGGCAGAAAATGTCTTCTAAGAGATTTTCAATTATTGTCTTTAATGATAAGAATTTATTTTGTAATAGTAATATTCTTTGCATCTATACTGTTACGTTTTTCATCTGATAATATCCATCCAGGGTTTTAAAGAAATATATATTTATATTGTTTCGATATATTTAGACAAAATTCTCAACAAAAGTATTTCCAATATTAAACAGATGGATTCACTGCATTTTTGGTAAAATATATACAAACAAAACACAACGGGTTTTTCTTGTGGCAATTTCAGTCTGTTATTTAAATTGTTTAATCTGTTATCTAAATTTTTGGATCAAAACTTAACATCATCAGTATATATATAATTTGTTTGGAATGTTATTTTTCCTCAAACTTGTAAAGTTCCAAGATCAGTCAATATTTACATCAGATTGAGTGTTAAGTAAATACACACATTAAGGAAATCTAAAAATACTTTAAATTCTAAACTCTGCCACCGCTTGTTTAGAAGAACAAACCAATGTTTGACTGAAACTATAAGTAGATGTTTAGATTTATCATGTTATAAATGGCTTTGATTTAGGTAGGTATTGTTGCCATTTTTATAAAGGTAATAATTTTGTATCGACCATTATAACTTTTCACTGTGTTAAATGTTGCAGAAAGGTTTATTCAAAGATCAAAGCTTTTAAATTCCTGAAATAGAGAATAGTATACCCCATTTAGTAACTAAGATACATTTGACAGGTTTGCAGCATTAAACAAGATAGCATTATAGGGGTCAGTTTCTTATACCATAACATTTGGAGACATCACCTCTCAGTATAGTATTTTTCTTTGTTCAGTTTATGTATTATTTATGCAGTACAAATAAATCATTAAAGATTTCACACTATAAAAGAGGACTATGAGATATGGTTCACATTTCACAAACTATTTACACTTTAAAAGATTTTTAAAGTAAAATAGCCCTCTCATAGAGAACAAATAGATATGAAAATATTTATTACATTTTAAAATTGTACCTAAATTCATTCAGAAAGATAAAAGTCCAGGTTGTGACACTAAAATCCACTTTTTTTGTGTATGAAGTTATTCAAAATTACTACTTTTGAAGTGATAATTTCTTTACACGGGGTGAACAAACCACGAGATTAAATCGTTACTTCTGAATTGTTAGTTATTTTGCTATTTCTGAAACACATATAATTTCTTGTAACAGCTGATTTTGTGTTGTAGATCAGCCGATTTACATGTAGATTATTATTAATTTATAATCGTAGATTATTTATTTTAAAATAGTTTTGATCAGGTAATAAATATAATTTATTAGCATTTTGATAATTTTAATTAAAATAATTCAATATAAAGATAATATGTTATGTATTTTTATTTCAATTTTTGAGAGAACAACATTTTCAGGCCCGTCTTATACTTTTTAAAGAACTGATTTGAATTGTTGTTAAACAATTATTATTTAGTTAACAGCTATTAAATGTTTTTTGTTACCCACATTATTTAAATTTTGACAAATCTCAATACAAATTATTCAATATAACGATAATAATATTCCAATTTTTGAAAGGAAAACATTTTTAGGCCCGTCTTATAATTTTTAAAAAACTGACTTGAATTGAATCTGTTCAAAAAAAAAAATATTCTTTCAACATCTAATAAATGTTTTTTGTTACCCTCATTATTTTATTATTAACTGCAGGAAATATTAGTCTTCATTAAATACACTACTCAAATAAAGATGTAAAAATTGGATGAAAAATCTATAACTCATATTTACGGCTATTTTTGTTCAAACTTTTGCAAAACTCTATTTTATCACTTCTGTCGAGACTCCCCCCTCGAGTTTCAGAACAATTTTTTTGTTGTTAGAAACTCCTTGTAACAGGTTATCATACAGTGCATCTCCACATTTTACATTGAAAGTCTAGATTATTTTTAGGAATTGATCAGTTTTTTCAGAAATAGTTATCAGGGTGTTTAAGTAAAATTTAGTTGATGATTTCTTTCAGACATTTTGTTTTATAATTTCTTGAAAGCATTCATAAATAATAATGAGTTATGTGGTTTCTTCACATCTTTCTCATTAACTTCAAACATTTCTACTTAAAAATCTCATTATTTCTATCTTTTGTCCCTTCATCTTGTTTTCCAATAGAATAGGATCCCAGACAAATTTTCATCCATACTACATTCATAAACTTTGTTAGAACTTTCATTACTCTATAGTCTTCTCGTAAGAGTTGTATAGATTGGTTGTGGTCGACGCTCATTAAATGCCCATAGGAAATAAGCTTGGAGGTTCACAGTCAACTTATGTCCACTCACTAAATAATTGACATAAAATAGCAGGAAAATTATTTTCATCAGAATATACCACATCCTACTAAATATGTGTTATATTTCCGCCACTTAGTTTTTCATCAATATCTGGTTACAACAAATACAAATATATTTCATTTTTCCAGTATAGTCAATATCCCATGCGACAAGGTTATTACATATCAAAAACTCTTCAATTTGATTATTTATCCCAAATTCTTTTACACCAATTAATAGACAGACATTTCAAATTAGCTATTCATAAATTTGAGAATCTGTTTACTTTAAAAATCTAATTTTTAAGGGAGTATATGGAGATACATCTTTGCAATTTGGTCTTTTGCAGTCTCTCTCCGGTCTAATGACTTAAAAATCTGTATTTTAACATAAATCTTTTACAAAGAATGTTGAAAAATATCGGCAACTCTCACCCCGTTTATGCCTATCTTCTTAGTAATAGTAAAATAAATTCCTATCAAGTGGGCCTACTACATACATTACACTACTGGTGGGTCACATGCATTAGTAGAAAACACATATATACAGAATAAGACACATCACATAAACACATAAAGATAATAAGTATGAAGAAAAAAATGTAGGCTGTGGAGAAGTTTCATGCCTTTTAGGATCAGATATGTCATTTGATGGTTTTCAGAATAAAAAAAAAAAAAACACTTAAACCTCGTAGGAAAGTGGTTGTTATTATAGGTTACTAATTAAGCATGACTCCTTGCAATGCATCTACTCAGGATGGATATGTCTGTTTTAAAGGACTGTACTTTCAGGAAACCATATTTAAAGACAAACAAGATAGATGTATTTTAATCAAGAAATACTTTGAAGAATTGAGAAGGCAGATGTATAATGTTCTTTAAATATTATCTTTTGGGTTAAATGTTCTAAAAGAAGCCACTTCCTTGGAAAAAAAAATTCCTTAGAAGTCTTTGATAGAAAGATTTTTTATTCTTAAAATGTCCTTTAGTTTTAACAGGAACCTGACTCTTGATAGGCGAAAGTGTATTAACAGCAACAAATAAATTTTTAGAATCAATTTATAATTGCAAAAGAATTTTTTAATGTTTTTATTTCTATATCAAGCTAACTCATCTAAAAGTTTAAAATAAAACCTAAACTTGACCTTCAAATGTAGCAGATTGGATTTGATAGTAGTAAAACACAATATTATTTACTATGAAGATGATTAAATGTCTAATAGTTCTTTAATGTCTATCAAAATAAAAAGTGTTATCTTTATTTTCCACCAGGTTTCTAAAAGTATTGTTATTAGTTTTTAACTAAACTCTAGTTCATTAAACTTTTCATAACTATGCAAAAATAAAAACTAAAGCAACACAAATGAGATTTGTCTAATAGTTTGGTAAGAATGTTTTGATACTTTTTGGAAGTCGTCACCTGTCATAAACAGCTGCTGAATGCTGGAAATAAAAATCAAAGGGAACGTCTTGTCACTTTCTTTAATTAATTACTAAAAATAAGTTTGCACACTCACTGAACTGTAACTCAGAACACAGTGTCAAGGTGTTACACCTGCCAGACAACACCAGCCTCAACGTAAATTACCGAAATAGATCATTAGATTGTTTTAAACAGTTTTGCCTATCAAACACAGAGATAACACAAAAAGTGCTAACAATAGACTACACTAGTGACTGGGCCAATTGACCCTCCCCCTTGACCTATATTAACACTTCTTTATAGTTTAACCTTAGCACACTGTAACTTGCTTAGCTTACAGGAATATATTGTATATACGTTGCACTGATGTTTACAGTAACAGTCAACTCTTCTAATTTCTGAACATAATATTGTACCATGCCATCAATTTAAAATTCTCAGAATAAACTAGCTGCTGTCTTAGTTTTCCTCTATTTTTATGTTAGCTTCTCTCTGCCGATACAACCTCAGAAAACTTATAAGTTTTGTCTTTATAAACTCAAGTTAATATATTTTGCCCTAAAATATTTTCTTAGTTAAATTTTATAAAATATATTGCTTTAGAAAACATATTAATAACAAAGTATAAAATTTTGTTATTAAATGGTTTATTGAAAACTTTTTTAAATTTCAGAAATAAACATTACAAATATGTCAGTCTCTGTTTATTTAAATGACAGTCAAAATCTAAATAATTTATTTTTTTAGTATTGTATGTAAAATTTAAACAAAGTTTTATAATAAATATTTATAAATACCAGGTCTATTCCAGGTGTTCAGTAGAACTTGAAGTATGTAGAGGTAGCATTTTCATTTACTTTATATTAGTTCATTTTTATCTCTAATGCTGCTTATGCTAATGACTATGTTTGGACTGGGTCACGCCCTCAGGAACTCACACTTATGATACTGGGTGTAGTGAACCCGAGGAGATAGGCTGGTCTTCATCTAATATTGTTAAATGCATTATTTTAACTGTTTGTTTATCTCTCTTAACCAACCTTTTTATTCAGAACCCATTAGAGTATTTGAGGTTCTGGGTTTTACATTCTATTGTGTTCTTAATCTTTCAGCCAGTTATAACATAAATGTGTTTTTCAATTAAACAACACAAGAAAGAAGGTTTATTGTTTTTTTTTAATTTCATTTAATCATATCTTTTATTAGCAAAATGTACATCTTTCTAAATTTTTCTCTTTCTGAAATATGTGTATTATTTTTTAAAATTTCATTATTGTATCTCAATTAGATTCCTTCTTTATTCTCTCTAAGTTTCATTCTTCTGAGGTTCTTATGTAAAATAATACCTTCTTTTCATTGTGATTTAAATTTTTTCCTATAAATTTGTTTAGTTTCAAGTTGAAAGTAATAATTTCTTTATAATTTTTTAGATCCCATAATCTTTCTTGTTTCTAGTTTGTTTATATTTCTCCCTAGGTTTGGCTTCTCTTGTTATTCACCAACATATGTGTTCTGATTCCAGCTACTATTTTAGAGTTGCTTGTTGTGATCATCTTGAATTTACTGATAAAACTATAATTAAATTATACCTAACTAAGTGAATATGTAAGGGCTTACTGGCTGACGTGTTTTGAAACAATCGTTCTTTTTACAAAGCAAAACCGCTCTTATGAATGAGAGCCTTTGTTTCATAAAAGGAACGATTGTTTCGAAACGTGTCAGTAAGTAAGCCCTTACATATTCACTTAGTTAAGTATCATTTAATTATAGTACTATTTCAGGTCAAGTATGTTCTATTGTTTTCTTTCTTCCAACCATTTCTTCTATTTATTGCTGATTTATCCTCTATGTTCGGTTCGATCTTATCCTTTCTCTTCATCAAGGTCTAGACATAGGCATATGCCATTGTATTCAACACCCATTTCTCCATTACCCACACCAGTCAATCATCACTCTTATTATATATTCTCTATTATTGGTCTTATTATATCATCTCTTTATTGGTATTAATTTAAAAATGATGAATGTATTAGATTGGATAATGTAATAAAGTAGTGTGTGTGTTTTAGGTAAAGAGCTCAAATAGATTATTATTGCATGTAAGACACAGGAAAGATTGTCAATCTTAGAATTAAAGTAAGGATTATAACTCAGACATTCTGGTTGACATATAATAAACTGATGCAATAACACTATTTGTTCATTAATAATATTTGAACAGTTATTTAATAAGATCATGACTGACATTATGAAACCAGTAAAAAACAATCAACAATACCACAGCAACAAACTTCTCTTTGTTTCTTTCTAATTTCAACTAACAATGGTTGCTAAGATTAATTAACACATCAATAATTGTAAACTCCATTAGACCTATTTATAAATAAAACATTATATTCATGGCATACAATACTTATATCAAATACTTACTGTAAAACATAATCTAAACCTGCTAGCAAATCACTAACATAAAACAAAATATTGCAATATTTGACTAACGTTATTTCAAGTGACTTTTTATTTATTCAATAAACTGTTGGGATATATTATCATAAAACATCTGGTTCATCGAATGATTAAAGGCTAAAGTTCTTTCTACTGCTAATTGTATTTAAAAGTAGATAACCTTAAAGCCAAGTTAATTACAATACATATGGTGACTTGGAAGAAAGCTCAGCTCTTTAAATATGTGTCAAAGGAGATAATGAGTTTATACTGAAGTGTGTTTCTGTGAGAAATGAAAACTCTAAATATTTAAATTTTACTTTAAAATAAAATGTAATAATTGTCATTTAATGTATAGTTTTTTAAAACTTTGTTTCCTTCATTTTTATTACTTTCAAATAATTAAACCTGAAATTAATATTAATAACCAATTTAGAATAACAAAATTTTTGAATCGAATATAAACATTCTCATTCAGAATAAGGTAATAGAAACTAAAAATTAAAATTTCTTTCATCATATCAGTCTTAACAGATGTAAATAGGATTGTTTACCAGTCGTGGTTTTGTTTTTGTAAAATACTGTATACAAAATATGCAGAATTACCTCTATGTAGAAGTTTTGCAACTTCTTACATGTAAGGAAAGTAGCAGTACTAGGGAAATGTAATAAAAGGAATTATTTTAGGATATTAAAATTGAGAAATGATGCAGCCAGGAAGTCAGTAAAAATGTCTACATTTTTATAGAAGAACAACCATTTAAACTGTCTAGACACAGGTGGAATTATAGCATTAGTTATAATATCTTGCTAAAATAAAATTGAAATACTTAACGGATTCAATACATAATTATCAAAGATAAACAGAAAGCTCTTGTTATCTTGGTGTTGAATATTTAGTTACTTGAAACAATTTACTTATTTTTATGTGCTTCAAAACAATGTATATAAAATATGGAAAAAATGTTTGTTCTTTGTAAATGAAATGTAGTGTCACTATTTAATAATGACCCAGCAAGATTGAAATATTTTTACGTGCAAAAATATTTTAACAATAAGAAGGAAAGGTACCAAAAAATTATATTTAGAAAGATATTACAAAAACAAAAAATCTATAGAAGATTTTAATTAGATTTTTCTATAAAAACAGCACTTTTTTATTTCTGTAAAGGTTTTTTTCAATTCCTACTATTAGTTCACAATCTCTTTATGTATTTATATATCTTGTTCAAATATTTAGTTGTTAATAAAAATACTTTTTATACATTCACTTGTTCAAATACATTTTTTTAAACTTTGTATTGGATTTTACTTATCTTAATACAGGTTTTTCAAATATTAATTCAATAATTAAAAATAATTTTAATAACTAATTTCGCTTTCTATTTTGCCACTTAATATTGTGTTTATAAGTCTTATAAATTTACAAAATTTAAAGTTCGGATAGTCATAAACTAATGTAAAAGTGATTAATTAATATTGTGATTCTGTTTATGTATGTACATATTTATATTAATTGTAATTATAAAATAATAAGTAACTAAAATAAAAAGGTTTTTTGTTTACCCAAGTAGAAATTTACTTTAATTATATATATAAATAAATATATATATATATATATATATATATATATATATATATATGAAGTTGTATATATATATATATATATATATATATATATATATATATATATATATATATATATATATATATATATATATATATAACAATAACAATAGATTGTAATTTTCATTCCTGATGATGTTGGTACTGTTTACCAACGAAAAGCTTTGAATATAAATTAATATATATTCTTGTATTTGAATAACCTATGTTGTTTTAAATTATTAAACAAGAAAACATATTAGTGTTATTTTTCTATTCTATACAAGGTCTTGAAGTACATAACATTGATCGACAAGTAGTTTTAATAGGAAGTTGAACATACTCCTTACTGACTTATTATCCATCTAATTATTATTTATTGTTAACTTACTCCTTTATTTATCTTAATTATGATGAGGCAATTATCAAAATTCATGGTAATATTAAAGAATATATTAAAATGATTTATAGTTGCTTATTATTATATCATTCTCAATCTATTGGTATAATATATTTCATAAATATAATTCTAGAATATTTTTTTTGTTTAAAGTCAATGTATTTTGCTAGCTACACATAAAACTGGGTCATGAAACATTTTGTATTTAATTTGATAGAAGTAAAGCATCAAATAGTATTTACTAATTATATTGTAAAATAACAAACAAACCTATTTGTGTTTATGCATTTTCATAAATAAAATATGGACTTCTTAGAATTACCGTTTTTCAGAACAATCAATTATTTTTTCAGTAATTCATTTACAAACCCATTCTTCTTAAAATAGTTCAACATTATTCTGCATCTTTATTAATATATGAGTTGTTTCAAATTTTTATTAGTTTTAACCATATTAAACATGTTGTTGTGTGCACTTTTAAACAAATTTGTTTTTTGTATGTAAAACATAGTAAAGAAAAAAGAGAGTTTAATTGATTTTAAATTCTATGATGTGCCATCTGAAAAAAATATATTTGTCTGCTTTCTTAAAGAAAATGTTTTTACTATTGAACCATTTCAATTAAGATAACTTCAACCCTAAAAGTAGGTTTTTAATCTCTTCTTTAAAAATATGAAAGTAAATATGTCTAAAAGTTTTGTGTACAGTTTTGTATTCTTATTTTGATAATAAAAACATAATTACTGAATTTTCCCATCAAACATGGTTGATAAGTGACAATGGCCATAAAATATTACAGATGTTATAGTAATCTAATTTGAAACATTAATTTTTGAAGTGACAACAAGGTTATAGTTTACACAGATGTTTATAAAAATCTTATGTATAAGAATAAATTCTGAAATTTTATTATCTATTTTTTTTAATAAATTGAGGTTAGATTTTAGTAACAAGTTGTTTTCTAAAGTGTATGTATGACCTTTATGTATGCATTTTATTAATCTCTGTAAAAAACATGAAAAGCTTCATTATAAGCTAGGGCAATGGTTTTGAGGAAAACAAACAACTTGTTTATAAAGATGGCATGGTGCCACTGTAGGAACTAATACTTGCCAAGGATTTTTTGTAGTGTCTAGTGTTGCAAGACTAAATGCCTGCCAACTATTTTGTCTGTTTACGCAATCTTTATAAACTATTGTTTGGGCCATTTCCATATTTTAATAAATTTACAATTTCAAATTTAAATTGAGGGACTAAACTATCAGATTGTTAATTTAAGATTATACAAGCTCTGGAGTTATTGAAAAAGCTTTTTGAAACACGAAGGCTTGATACATTTCATTAGTATTTTACATATTTATCCCCAAATTAGTTTTAAACTAATACGCCTTAAAGATTTAAAACTTTAAATTATGTGTAAATTGGGTTTTTAGAAGTTATTGCATCATTTGTTTACATAATTGAGTTAGATAGTGTTAGTAACAATAATATAAAGGTATTTTTAGTTCTTTTATCAAACAATATTTTTACATTTGAACTAAGTAAACATTTATGCTTGTCAAACTTAATTTATGGAAAACTTATTGAGTTATAACATTTTTTATCTCACTGAACAATCTTAATCAAAATCATTGAGTATTTTCTAACAAAATTAAATTATTTTCATTCAGTGAAAAAAATGTTTTCTTACAAATTCAACATTAATCAAACTGATTTAACCGAAGGAAATACGTTTAATAAAAATATATTTATACTTAACAAATAAAGGCCATGGTTTTTTAAATAAAAGCAAGGGGTGCTAAAAAGGGCCAAGACTAAATGCTAAATGGTTTAAAGGCAAAAGTAAAATGGGAAAAAATAGGGTAATGGCAGTTGAAAAAGTAGAAAGATTCAAATAACTTGGTTATGGTGTAGGTATTGAGAAAACTTACTTCTGTGGCCAGGAATTAAAAATGAAGATAGCAATACTAAAAATTTGTATAGATTGAGGGATTTTTTGTGAATTAAAAAAACTGATGAGTAATAATGAAGGTTTATGTTTGGGAGAGATATCAATATATTGTACTCAATAGTCACTATACAGCAGGGTGATACAGACTACCTGACCTACAAACGATTTCCAGTTGTTGTGATTTTTTGGTCAAACAACACAACACTTTTAACAATATAGATATAACACACACTAATGTTAGATAATATCTAGTATCACACCTTTTGTCAGATATATTCTTGGGCTCTGGTAGACATCTTTCTTTTATTTCAGAAGGGATCTGGTCCACTTTACATGATTAAGATTTACCCATGTAAACCATCACTGTACCAGGAGGTTATTATGTCAATCATTTGTCCTTCTTCCTACACCTTTATTCTTCTACGTATACAGTAAAAAGTAGCTCTGTTTCTGGTGTGTGATCATGCACATTGGATACAAAAATAAACAATATCCCTTTCTATAACCGCTCCCATAAAGATTTAAGCCTATATGTATAAACAATCATGTTTATATCTCTGAAAGTCAAATTATTCGTCATATTATGGAAGGAAAATTATTGGAATAGATTTGAGGAGAAATGGGTTGATAAAGTTAAAAGTAATATTATGATGATGAAGACATAGTGAAGAACAAAAATGCTGAAACTTATTAAGTGTGTGTGTGTGTGTATACACATATTGTATGTATGTATGTATACGTTTTCTTTGCTTGTATAATGATTTAAATTTTATAACCAAATACAAAATAGGATGGTTAAAAAGATGTTTAGTTGCAACAACAACAAAAAACTGAAATGTGTACTTTTTTAGAAGTTCAGATATTTTTAAAACTGTACTGCAATATAAATATTTTTAGCAAAACACTGTGGTAGAAAAATTAGAATTTATGAATTCACTACTAATTTACAAATAAAGTTTATTTTGCTTAGATATGCAGTCTCTTAATGAACTGAGGGACTTCTTCATACAAGAATGGAATAATTTAGAAGTAACAGAAACCCTCTTAGACATTGCCATGCCTGTATTTGGAAAGATGGAACAACAGACAGCTCTTGTCAGAATGTTGCTGCTTCCTCTTAGACTTTCAACGACGCCAGACACATTTGACAGGTAATAAGCTAAATGGTATAACTGTTTATGTAGCATGGTTAAAGATAAATGTACCTTTTTTTAACCGTCCAAGATTATTTGATAATTTACATGATGTTGGTAAACAAGATAAATAAAATTGTAACATTTTTTAAACGTACAGGAGTTTAAAAGTACAGGAATATTAATAGTTAATATGTGAAGCACAGTGCATATGTACGAGTATAAGCATGGTTTAGGTGGAATAGGACTTTACCACATTAACTTATTAATTTGTTGTAATACATTGAAATTTCCATAAGAAATGTTTGTAAACAGGTTTTTTAAAGAAGTATTAATATTTTGTTTTAAAATTATTAAATGATTGAACATACAAACTTATTTTTGTGCAAAATATTCTGAGATGATTGTGAGGATTTTGAATCACCAGTTTAAATAGTGGAAATAGTTATGTTCATGTGATTAAGACCTTACAGTCAAAATTTGAACATAAATGCTGCTGATTCTTGTTCATGCAACAGATTTTAATTTGAAATTTGACTTTGCTGCCATTCCTTCTCCCAGTCACTGAAGTAAGGTGTAAATATGCATGTTTTTGTCATATTTTTATTTGTTATTTCAGTGTTATTATTAACAAGAAATGTTGAGTTTGAAATAAGCAAAATATTTCCTGATGACGTTACAAGAGTTAAGATTCTTATGTCAAATGGTTTCAACAATGTAAAAGTTAGCTCTGGGGAGTATTACTAACATCCTGGTCAGGACAGTAATCTGATTGGCACAGATGATGATCCTGACTTTCAGTTAATGTAGTAAAAAGAGTGAAGTTAAAATTAATTAGCTTAATTTGGACTCAAAATGAGAATATTATTGTGGTAGCTTTAAATAGATATTTAAGTTTGTTAAAAAAGTATGGAAAATCTCACTAAATCAGAAAAATGAAAAAGAGAGGTAGGAAAATGGGCAATTTATAAAGGCTAATAGTACTATGAATTTTTAAACAGATTGGAGAGTTTTTATATAATTTACCACCTACTGAACACATTGCTGATTATTTTTATTAGTATTTGATTGATTCATCATTAGAAACTATAGTATTGGAATTAAACAGAAATACTCCTCAAAATAATAACAACTATAAAACTGAAATGTAGCAATAGAGTAGATAAATAGAGAATGATATTAACAAATTATAAAACATGCTTTTATAGGTTTCAGATTACTAACAAAAGAACATCCAATAAAATCTGTATGGCAAGTGATTAGTGCAGATTTCAGTGCCCTGGCGAAAATAATAGTATGGATCAAAAAATTATCCATCATAGAATTCTCTCTTATTTTTCATGTCAACTTATTTAAAGATCAATTTTATAAGCTGGCACCTGGTTCTTACATAGAAATTGTGTATTCATCATCTAGAAACATCAGGCACTATCATCATCCCTCATTGGGGCCATAAATCGTGACCTATCCATTTCAACCTTTAGGCAATCCTAATAGCATGTTTCGTGAATGCCCTGTTTAAATTTGTTGTTGGTTATTCTATACATTATAAAGTGTCAATTAGTAACAAAACAATGAGTCAGCTGAAGTCCAAAGGTCGATGTTTTTGAAAATGACCTGCAACCACCTCCACTCTCCCCTCGTCCTCGGTCTCTCAGGGTCTGCAGCCCTCAAGTGCCAGCTTATAAAATTTGACCTATACTAAATTGTCATTGAAAAAATGAAGCAATTGTAATTTATAAAAGCATAATACCATTACACCTAAAGTAGATTTTTAAAGAGCTACCTTAAAAATCAAATATAGAACCAAAATATACAGAATCTGCAGTTCTCTACACATATCCAATATAGGTACTAATATACACATTTGCTGTGTCTTACATCAACAGTTGTAATGGATTTAGTTTCTGAAAAAAATAAAATGAATTATTTTGAATATCCAACTGGGATAAAACAAACTTTACACTTAGTACAATTTGAAGTTACAGTTAAAAAACTAGGCAAGTAAAGCCTATCATGAAATACCTACTAGTTGAAATCTTGTTGCTGTTCGTGACGAGCTGGTTGTTAATTACTTATTACACTTTTGCTATTACTTGCGACCAGACTTTTTGTTAACTAAAGGTTGTTAAATTGTTAACATACACTTGGTTGTTTTCAACAACATACTAGTTGTTGAATATGAAAAAGATAAAATGGTTACTGTCCATCAAAGCAGAAGTGATAATTTGAAAATTATATGGAATTCTACACAAGGTTATTAGAGAATTTTTGTTTTAGGTAGTGAATTATTATTACGAATAGCATTTGTTGGGGTTTATTAAATATTTTGTTGAATTAAAAAATAGAATAGATTTCCATTTTATCACTAGTTTCATAGAAAAGCTGGTTTATAAACTCACTGAATCATCGTAGGAACTCAAAAGATTGTCAGGATTTTTCATCACATTTAAATTTAGAATTTACCATTTTCATTGGTTTGGGATTAAAAAAATTTTTTAACATTTCAAAAGGAGTTTAAGGGATGAAATTTGAGTCTTAGCTGAAATTGTTAGAATACTAGAAACCTGATAATGATTACAAATTTCTGAGGTCTACATCCAGGCAAATAGATTTGTGCGATATCATTTTAAATCCCTTCAAAAAATAAGATCTATCAATTATGTTTAAATTACATAAATTTAAATTCAGCTTTGTCTAAACACTTTTTAAAAAACAACCACTTCTTGAAAGTAGAAAATACTACATGTGACAGAACAACATTCTTTAAATGCTTAGAAAACCTTTCTTTATTATTAAATATTATAATAACCTCTATAATTATAAAGCATCAACAATTTTAAATATAATATCGAAGCGGTTAAGACATTTCAAATGTTGACATCTTACAATTCATATTTAAGCATATCAATATTTGACATTTTAAACCTGTTTTTGATGCAACACTAATAAATGATGATTTGATATTGTGGATACAATAAAGAATTTCAAAATAAATATTCTGTATATGTAGTCTATTTTGTTAAATGAAGCTAAAAGCAGAAGTTTATTTTTAAAAGACCGTATTTGCTCGAAAGCTTCAGATACAAAACACATTAAGAATGTATATACATATTTTCAATAGATTTTGATTTGGTAGCGTCAATTTTTAGAACTGGTATGATACTAACAATAATTATAATTATACATCATAAAAAGGCATCATAAGAGTATGAGCAATTTTTAAAATAAGTATGGTATAAAAAAACTATTGATTTTTTCAAAGTAAAATTGTTTAGATACAACATTTTTTTGTGTTAGGTTTGTTCCAAAAATTTTTTAAATTTGAATTATTTCTTTGAACTTTTTTAAGACAGATAGAAATTTGATAACTTAAATCAGCTACAAGTAGGTTACTTACAGTCTTTCCTTAACTGTGAACATACATTGCCACTGTTGAATATGGACATTTCCCCCACCTAATCAATATACTCAGTTAAATATGTGCATTAATTTTGCATGTCTCGACTGAATGTGTGCTTTATTGATTTCAACACTTCATGTTCCAAATATGTTCAACTTTAACCTTTTACTACATAAGATGCCTTGAAGTAACTCAGACATGTGTTACCTGTCCTTTCATTTTGATATTTAATTTACCATTTATCTATTACGTAACCATCCTAACATCAATAGGTTTTAGAACTTTTAAAAATTTATTTTTCACAATTTTAATCAAATGAGTTTTAAAGCATAAAAATATGATACAAGACAAAATAAAAGACATGAATTTATATAATAATGTAAAAGAAAATTTACAGAATAATGGGGAAACCCTTTTATGTAAAATAAAATATTCATTTATTTACTTATATTTGAATATTTCTCAAAAGCTCATTCAAATTCTTATTTGGTAATATGATCTTTATTTTCCTCAGCTTGACAAAAGCTTTTAATTATTTTTGAAAAATACTATAAAGCGTGAACAAATTTTTATCTTAAATCATAACTCTCATAATGAAATTGAAATATTTTCCTAGTTGTTAAAATTCAGGGTGTCATTTCTTTTCGATGACAATAGTATTTAGGATTTCATATTTTAAAAATATGATAAGTTGTTTGTTGTAATCGTCTTGAATTCACTGGATAAACTATAAATAATTAATGCGAATCTAAGTGAATACTTTTGAACTTACTTGCTGACGAGTTACGAAACAATCGCTTAATTTACAAAGCTGACACTCTACTCAGTACTCACTTTACACTAAGTAAATTAAACAATTGTTTTAAAACATGTCATCAAGTAAGTTTAAAAGTATTTACTTAACTAAGCAATAATTTCTTATAGTAAATATTTTAATCCTAAATTTGAATTATATAATAATTTTTCTAATGATTTGGGTAAATTTAAGACTAAGGGCAATGGAACAGTTCCACACAGTACTGCAATTGTTTTAAAGCAAATATTTGAACAATTGTTAAACATTTTTCTATTGAAAAATGTCTGGGCACTTTTTGAATATGTAACCTTATAACTTGAAGTTTTTGTATTATACATCTTAAGGTTTTTCTTATAAATTACACTTTTGGTATAAACTTGGCAAAAAAACCACTACTTACTGATATTTTTCAGCAGACGTGTTTCACACTAGGTCAGTGCATTGTTCAATGCTGTGAGTCTGTGGCTCATTGGTGTTCTGTGGTGTGTTTATTCAATGAGGAGTTGTTAATTATGTGTTCAAATATCGTATTTGATTGTGATTGGGTTATGTCATTTAGAATGTGTTGTGGATAGTTTTTTGATGTTTATATATCTTGTAGTTTTCTGTTGTTAATTTTTTATGTAGTGTAGTATTTTTAAATTAGTCTCTATATTGGTGTGTGAGTGTAGTGTTTTTTGTATGTGTATGGCGAGGTTTGATTTGGATAATGTCTTTTATGTGTTCTTTGTATTTTGTTTTAAACACATTCTAAACAACAAAACCAACTCACAATCAAATACTATATTAACACATAACAAACAACTACTCTGTGAACAATAATACACCACAGACTCACACCAACACAGCCCACCTAAGCAACAGTCTTGTCTGTGTTAAACAGTATTGAACTATGCACTGGCCTAGTGTGAAACGTATCTGCTGAAAAATATCAGTAAGTAGTTGTGTTTTTTTTTGCCAAGTGTATACCAAAAGTGCAATGTAGCCTTATACTTTTCAAATTGATATCATAAATAGAAAAAAAATATTTAAAATATTTTACCTGCTACGAACAAATATGAAGAGTGAGGCATTAGGTATATGTGTTACTGGAGGGTGATAGTAGTGATTTTTACAAATTAAATACAAGTTCCGTAGTGAAGTGGAGTTTTGGGTGCACTTTATGTCCACCAGGTGTTTATTGTATTAGTGGGGACCTCCCCTATATCATTTGAATGATGTCATCGATGTATTGTGACAGTATATAATTTTGTGTTTGTGTTATTTTGGACAATCTGTGATTTTTTTATATGCTTTTGGGATATTTCACTGAGGGCACTGCTAATTGAGTAACTATCAGTAAATTATTTGCTTGGGAATACAATTTGGAGTTGAAGGTGAAATAGCTATAGAGTATAACTGCTCCAGGATTTGACAGTAGTAAGGATTTGTGGCATATTTTTTTAATGAGTTGGAAGTTTAGGAGGCCTAAGGTTTCAGTTATAAGAAAATTGTTATGCCCTATATGGTTTATTTTAATTTTGTTGGCGAAAAACCAGTGAGGTTATCATTGCCTTATTAATTATTACAACCTAAAAACTAAAAATTACTAGTTTAACCTAAACACATAACCTAAAAGAAATAAAATAAACAATTAACTTGGACTACTTCTAAAACATACTAATTGTATATTCAACTAACTAAAGCTAACAAAACGTAAAAGTTTATTAAATAAATAAAAGTGGCAAAGGAATGCGTTGACACAGTTCATTTTAAGTAAGAGTAATATTGAGTTATAATATAAATTTATATCTGTTATTTTTTTTAAAAGTCTATCTTTATTACAAATGTTATTTTTCTGCTAGAATATCATGATAATTTATGAATGGACAGTTAAATATATTTGGGTTATTGTCTGTAAGATTTGTTTGTTGAAAAAAAACAAATTACCGTACGTAACTTGCAAGTGAGAGACAAAAACTTTTTTATATTTTTTCAAGCTTTTTCACAAAGAATCTTAACCCAAATCAGGTTTCCCTTAGAACATTGTTGCAAAAAAACATATGAAAACCGCATCTTCTAATTCTTTGTTTTTTGCTGCCTTCATTGATTTTCTTGAAGAACGTTCATTTTCAAGCACTGACACAAAGTTTGAAAGAGTATGTTTGCTCCTTTTAATGTCGGAAATTATTGATTGTCCAACACCGTACATCTCAGCCAACTCTTTTATCGCAAACGACAAAAATACTCATTTTATCACATCAAAACAACGGACTGATTGATACCAATCAAAATAAATAAAAGGCATTTTTAAAAAATCAGTATTTTATTTGATAAATTATTTTTACTTTATTGATAAACTATTTGTTATATGACCTTTTTCTAAGTTAACATAATACATAGACATTATTTTAAGTGTTCTGTGAGTTGCTTGCATTAATTTATTATAATAAATTCAGTCAAAGATAAACATGATTTCCTGGCCATGTCAGATGTGCAAAGTTCAGATAACCAAGACTATTGTATTGTCTTTTAAAGGTTTATAATGTACATAATATTTCATCTTTTTTATAGAAATTTCAATTATAAATAGTAACTACTACTTAAACCTATCTTATTGACTCTAACTAATGCTACTAAAACTTCTGTTATGTTGAACTGATATCCGTAGGGTTGTTGTCAACGGATGATGTTACCAAAGTCATTGACTGAGTATCATAATGAGTAACACAACTGAGTGTTATGTTGTTAATGAAACTTATTTTTAATTATTAATCAGTTAAATACTATTTTTAAATATGATATATTGATTAATTTTATATGTGTTATTTATTTTATTATTATATTTAATGTTACAATAATTAATTTTACAATTCAGATAATAATAGAATTTAACTTTTTTTGTTTAAATAACAAAATAAATTTTGTTCATACAAGAATTTCTATAGATATATAACCTTAAAATTTTCAAAAACATTTCAGCTGTGAGAAGCTTTGTCATCGCATACAAAAGTATGTACAGAGCTATCAGCAGAAAGACTGGTCGTCTAT
Organism: Prosapia bicincta; assembly: GCA_036971475.1. Classification (NCBI taxonomy): domain Eukaryota; kingdom Metazoa; phylum Arthropoda; class Insecta; order Hemiptera; family Cercopidae; genus Prosapia; species Prosapia bicincta. The sequence continues at coordinate 211,333,157 of JBAIZL010000004.1, forward strand.
TAATGAAGCAAATGATTGGGTTGAATGGTGTAAACTGGCCCTCAAATATGGAGAAGATCCTGATGTAAAAGCTCCATTTTTATTAAGCACACTCTCCACTTTGTGTTCCTCTGAAAATTGTGACCTAGACAACTTGTTGGAGATGGTATTTTCCCATTCACAGTTCCTAAATGCATTGGTTTGGAAGACACAGACAAAATGTAAGTAATTGCATATAAAAAAATACGATATTCTTAAGAACTTTTTAAAGAGTATTAGTTTTATAAATTAATAGCAGAGGTAATTTTAGGCTTGCAATTGTATAGAAAGAAAAATTGGAAACTTGATCAATTAAATACAACCAACCCAAACAGTTAATAAAATTATCATAAGGAAACAGAAGTGATGAAGATCATTTTATGGAAAAATGGAGTGAAAATATTAGAATAATTCAGTTCAACCTTGTGCATTTTTTCTTTATTCTGATATTACTATTTATGTACAAACTATAACGTTTATTCTTTAAGATATTATGGCATTTTATTGAATCAATATTAGACAAGGAAAACTTTAAAAAAACATTAATAAAATTCTATAAATGGAAGGATTATCTCTCTTATCATTCTCAAAGAGGGTAAAAATTAAATTTATTTATTTTTTTATTATTTGAAATGTAGTTTTAGTAAAATACAATTTAAATTCAACTAGCTTTTATACTGAAAGAAAGAGGGCGGGAACACAAAGGTTAGAGTTGTTGGTGCACACCATATAGAAGGTATACATGTTTTTCTAAAATTTATTTTAATTACACTCACCCCACTTAATAATTATTTTTAAAGGAATTTTACCTCTATTTTTGGCAAAGGAATCGGCCACAAAAAATAACAAAAATTGTAAATTCATCATCTTGTGAAAACAAGAATTTAGAAAGAAAAAACATTATCATTTTTGTTTTAGCAAATAAAAATGATAGATTTTAATTACTTTTTTGGGCATAGTAATATTCATACAAAATTTAAATATACTAAAAAAAGAGAGATGTGAGGTTGCATTACTTTAGATACAGTAAGCAACAATTTTCTGAAACAGACTTTATCATGTAAAAGCTAAGATGAGCCATACTAAGAAAGCCTACAATGGAATCAGTTGCAATAACAGGAAAAAACATTTTTTGTCTCTTAAAACATGAATGTATTAAATTAATGCATTGAACAAATTAAAAGTTTTAGACAAAACATTAAACATGTTTTATTTTCAAGTAGTTCCAGGATAAAATTAAGATTTGAGTTTATAAATAATTACAGTTACAAATAATAAAACAACACAGTTATCAAGATTTAAAAAAGATATTCGGGTTATTTAACCGTTTGCAATCTGACAACGAGAACAAGTTTGGCACGGCACTCAGAACCCGGGAATGAACCGGCTTAGCTGTTTGCCGCGTCTACCTCGAGACTTGCAACATGTTGCCTGCACTACCGCTCCAGTGGCTTTTAACACATCTATTTTATCAGTTACTCTGAGATTTATAAAGGCTTTAAGCAAAAAATATTTTGCAATTATATAATCCCTTTCATTAGTAAAATAAACATCAAGTTATGTGTTAAATGTTTAAACTTAAACAAATAACATAATTAAAAATTGGATGTTTTTTATTTATATTTCTGTTGGGTGTGGAAATTCACAAAACATTTTCTTAAAAAAATAATAAATAAAAGAGATTTTAAAAGAAACATGAAGCTTTAAAAAATTTAACAACTATATAATATATCCAGCAGAAAGACACTTGAAACAAAGTATTTGTGAATGAAAACAAAGACGCCCAGGACAAGTTGCTCTATTAGTATCTTTTAGCATAACCACCAACCTAGGAAAAAATACAGTTTTGTACAAAGTTATTTCAAAATCCATAGAAAGTAGCGCGATAACTTAAAATTGATAAAGTATAACCGGTTTTGGAATGGAAAGCCAGAAAAGTAAAACCGGGTTATACCTGGATACTACAAAAAACATTGCTGAGTATTGCCTGGCTTCGGTGTTCAGTCCTAAAGGTGTTGCTCTGACAATCGGAGTTGAAAAACATATTGCCAATCTTGATTTATAACTGGTAGTGGATTGCAAAGATTTAACAAGGTAACAATATTAAGAGTGGATAAAGAATGCTGAAAATGTCAATCTGACCCCTTTACTATTTGTGTATTAGTATTATTGCTTATTTGAGGCATAAAATCCATTGAAATCTTAACCTTATGTAAATCTACTGTTCTGGTTGGATCTGTAACACTTTAAGGTGGTAAACATTCTTTAAACATTAAAATTAAACAACGTAGGTAGTAAACAACATAGCTAGTAAACAAATTTCGCTACTTTATATTTTTGTGCACCTTCCTAAAATATAATTTACAATTTTTTCCAACTTCATTATTCCCTGATGCAATCATACTAATGTTAAGAATCTTGCAAATTAATGTGGATTGCACAAATTTCTCCTCAAGAATGAAAATCATAGATATTCAAATATCACTAATGTATTAGTAAAATAAGGTTATATTAAAGTAAGGCTTGAATTAAATTTAGGTATGTTTTCATTTAACCCTAGAACAGTTGCATCAACTGTAACTTGAGTAACGCTCAACATCCTAGAAACCCAATTAATACAGAACAACATACCTATAACCCACGTCACCGAAATCATAAAGATCCTCCAAATCATCACCAAACAAAACTATTTCACCCACAACTCTATTCATAAGCAGATGACCTACCCATGGTAAGTACTATCAGTAGTGTCCTAAGCGAAATTTTTCTACAACACATAGAAAACACCAAGATACTCACAAACAATACACACACACACACACAATTATTTACTAGCACAGTTACGTCGATGATATCATAACACTATACAGAGGCAACTCCCGTCAATGCGAAAAACGCCTCACCTACACTAATAAAATACACCCAAAACTCCACTTCACTTCAGAAATTGAAACCAACTGATCCCTAAACTTCCTTGACCTAACCATAACAAAAAGCCACACACAAAAACACAGCTTCAACATTTACAGGAAACCCATAACAACAGACACACTGATCCACAACACCTCAAACCACCCTATCCAACACAAAAACGCTGCCTTCAGATCCATACTCCATATGACTTAAAGAAGTCCCAATGACCACAGAAAACATGAACAAGGAACTAGACACAATTAAATATTTAGCATACACAAATGGATATAACACCGCAATAATAGACAAACTATGGTACAAAATACAAAAAAAACACTAAAATTAACACTACAGACAGGGAAAACAAATACATCACATTACCATTCATAAACAAAACAACAAACAAAATAGCTCGCAAATTTCAAAAAATAGGATACAAAATAGCATACAAAACTAATAACAAGTTACAAGTTACAATGCAAAATACAACACAACACCAACAACAAAGATAAACTACATGCACCAGGCGTATACAAACTGAATTGCGACGAATGTAACAAATTCTACATTGGACAAACAGGTTGCAGCTTTAAACAAAGAGTCGAGGAACACAAACAGAACACCAACTCAACATTTTACAATCACATAAAAGAAACAGGACACAAATACACAGACATTTACCATAACCTAGAAATCCTCTACATCAACAAAGAAGGGGATCACGTCTCAACACACTAGAACAGTATGAAATTTAATGACACACAAAGTACAAACAAACACAATACAAATCCCACATACTCTTTGATACTATCGAAAACCTATCTTTAAAACCTTCACCGCTTCACCCAACATCTCCATGCAGAAGACACTGATGAAGATCGGCACATAGCGATCGAAAACGTTCTGTCTCAGTAAATTTTAACAAATTTACTAAATTCAAAGTTCGGATAATCATAAACTATTGTTTAAGTAATTAATTTTCAAGTAGGTCAGTTCGTAAATTTCATTATTTTCTGTAAAATTTCATTTGTAAAAAAAAAACTGCAAAGATTTCAGTGGGGAGTTGGCATTTTTTGCTTCACCTTTAGTGCCAGGTAGGTGCAATACAATATTCTTTTGTCTAGTACAAACTGCTCGAGTAGGTTCAGCTATTTTTCATTTGGTTTATCTTTATCTACAAACTTTCCTCTGTAAGAGAGAGGAATATCATCATCCAAAGTATAGTTTATAGCATCATCATCTGTTGTATCTTCCTCCTCTTCACTAGGTTCTTTATCAGTATTTCTAAATAGATCTTCAGCTCTTTCTTCTCGTGGAACCGCTTCACTTCCAAACTCAATTTCAACAATCTTCGACTGGCATTGTGAAGAAGAACGTCGTCAACGGCTGCTAAAACTCTGTTTATTTCACTGTCATCAATGGTAAACCTTAATTAAGTGTAAAATAACAATCTACTCTACTTTATATAAATCCAAATAACTCATAATCTAACAAGACGCAAATGTTACCAAATTATTTTATGTACTCACAAAAAGTTTCTGTGGGTCACCGTGATCCGCACATCACTATCACATCTGACAACTGCACTCATACTGAGCAAATAGTGTAGTAAAGGGTGAGGTAGGAAAGTACAAGGATAGGCACTCAGCAATCATTAATGATATGGGAATGGGAGAAAAAGCTGCATGGATCATCATGACCAACAGCAAATGTTCTAGGGTTAAACATGCCTGATTGAAAACCCATCTCTAGTGAACCTTGTAATTAGATGCTGTATTGAAGTACATTATGATACTAGGTTTGGAGGATAAAGGTATTAATTTATTTTGGTTATTTAATAAGGATATAAAAATAAAAGCTCTTATAAAAGTTTAAGCTCTTGTCAGTTCGGGAAACCCTAACTATAGTTTACAAATTACATTTTGGAAGCAGATTGATTTGAAATATAATAATCTTGAGATAATGAATCATAACAATTATATGTTTACATGAAGTAAAGTGAGATAAAGCACTTATCATAACATGTTTTCATTAGTGGCACTTGTAGCAACACTTGAAATGTTTGTAATGAATGGGAGCACTTACATTCTAATTTGCAAAAGTTACTAATTAAAGCCATGACACTTTACTTTTGTGAAATGTAAAGTAGAAAACCACAAAAACTTCAAACTTAATATGATAATTAACTAGGAACTTCTATAAGGAACTACAAATCCCTCTGTATATACCAATAGAGGAATTTTGAATAATTAGTGCATGCAAAATCTAGATAACATGACATTACTCTTTATGATCATTGCAAAATATTTAGATTATGACTAATTCTACGATTTGAACAACATTAATGTTATATAAACTGAAATATTTTCTACATGAGCATCTTATTGCGTATTAACTGAGGCAGCTAACAAGGTTTTTATTCTTGACTAAAAAAAAAATTCTACTTACTATTTCTAAAATGACAAGTATCTCCAAATTTAGATTAAGTGCCTTTGTGGAGGTATCTAACTTAATAATCTTTGCCCAGCCAACAAAAACACCCAATCAAACTTTGCTAAACATCTCATATCCATAAAACATACTATACAAACATAAACATCAAACCTAGAAATTCTTTACAAACAAAACAAAAATAACCAATGCTACACAACCGAACTATATGAAATATCCAAACATTTCAAATTACACCCTACACACATACAGAACACCCAATTAAATTATAACTTGCAAACACTTTTTGACATTATAACCTCCCAATACTCTTTAAAAGTACACCTATTATCCCTATCCTGCCCCACCCCACCTAACCTAAAACAACCAAGATATCAGTTATAGTCTGAGTTCACAATGCGACACATCTCCCAAAATAGCCGTCCTCAATTATCAGAAACGTAGTACTGATATATGTTCAAATGATTTTAGTGAAAAACTAGTAGCACAAGTGAAGGTGGAATCAAATAATATTAATTAATAATCATATAATATTAATTATTAATAACACATAACTTTATAATACAGTTACATTTATTTACGTTTAATTAATTTTTATATTTTTTTTACTATATTGTAAAAATAAATATTTGTTTAATGGTGTTCAATTAAAACATTTAACCCAATTTTAATTAAGAGTTATTGATCCATTTATCCAGCTTTCTGGATTTGTGAATCAGATCTAGCAATTATCAATCTGAATAAGTTAAGATCTACTGCTCACATTTAGCTGAGTTCTGTATATACGAGTTCGTAACTAATATTTAATGATAAAACTAATATTTAATATATATAATAATATGAGTAACAATATTATAGTTTATAACTATCATAATAATATATGTATTTTTTAGTTATTAAATTTAATACACGTCTGTTCTGATTAACGACAGTAACTATAATATTGTTAAATTTTAAATTTGTTAATATTTTAATTATTAAATATAAAAATGGCATTTATTTTCCTAATTTGAAATTTACATACCTCAAATTCCTTGAATGTTTTACTAAAAATATGAAACTTATGATCCTACAAAAAACAAAATCTGCTTGAAATTGTATCACTAAAGAAGTAATTATTCAAAAACATTATAATCTTAAATAGCTAAATAATTTAAATATGCAGGTACAGTATATCTGAATCTTTTTATCCAACCCCATGTGCTTTGCAGTCAGTATACAATAGTTTTTATCTTAGAAAAGTTCAACAACTGGTGTTTATTTTTATTTTTAGTGCACTTATTTTAACCATTAAGAAGTTTTAGTTGTCAGTATCAATTCTGTCCAGTTCATATTAATTAAAGGACCGGTTTTAATCTTCAAATTTCATCTTAATTATACCATTCCTAATCTTAATTACAATTGGACGGATGCATAGACTCACATCTCTCAGTTAGGACAGGTTCTATGCCCTGTTTTGGAAACATGTTAAAAAAGTTATATTTTTTAAATAATATTGTAAAGAAAATTGTTACACCAAAATTGTAAAAAATAAAACTTTTGATTCTCATGTTACCCAACTTCACCTTACGTTTACTGACAATTTCTTTGCTAAAAATTATCTGCAATTTTTTTTTTTTTTGTAAAATATTTATTGTAAAATACCACACAAACTTCAAAACATACTATAATTACATGGGAAAACCCATAGACTTTGAACGCAAAAGAATGGTGATTATGTACTCTACTTAACCTAAAATACAGCACAATGGGCAGGGGGAAAATAATAAACCTATGGCAATTCTAATCTGAAAGAAATGGTAGAATGTACATATACGGCAATGCTCCCACTGCCCATAGTACAATCTCACGTACTGGTATGTGAATGCTAATCTGAAAGAAATGGTAGAATGTACATATACGGCAATGCTCCCACTGCCCATAGTACAATCTCACGTACTGGTATGTGAATGCTAATCAAAGTGTTAAATTGCTCCTATTAGCTCACTCTCTCCTGATATATATCTTGTATAAATTTTAAATCGTTAATAAAATAAAATTTTATTCATTCAATCAAGTAAAATACATGTTTTAAACCTATAGTGGATGACAGTTAATGTTAATACAGTTTTTTCAAATATTTATTCAATAACTAAATTATAAAAATTTGAGGGGTATCCTGAGTATCTTCATGTTCGAAGTCTAGCTCTTTATGAAAAACTTCCATTGTATAACCTTTAATTAATACCTTTAATTAAAGGTATTAATAATAATACCTTTAAGGTGTTATTATTCTTACCTTACAATAAAATAAAGTAAGTGGATTAACGTTATTGAACCTTGATTCACAAACAGACAATGTGAAAGGAAAGCAAAAAGAAACTACAACTCAATGAAAGAGACAAAAAAAGCTTATAAATAGTAACAAATAAAAATAATAATCCAACGTCATACACAGAAAAGAAAATGAAATATTGCAAGGAAATTCGCCACTCAATTGCTCTCTATTTTGCCACTTAATATTGTTATTCTGGCATATGTATATACATATTTATAAAAATTTTAATTACAAAAAAAAAATAAAATAAAATTTTTCTTTGCTTGGTAAGAATTGACTTTAAAAAAAAAAATATGTTACTTGTTATACAACATAGATAACATTGACAATATATACAAAAATAATAATGTTAACTAACAGTAGCAGTAAAATGTTTTTTATTTTTCATTTTCAGATGAGCTGTTACAGTTGATTTTAAAGCTAGTCACATTAAAACCTTCATTGTGTCACTACAACCATGTGCCAATTTATCTTTCAGCCTATGCTGCTTCTCTTAGTGACACAGATCAGATTATAATACAGGTAACAATAAATTTATCTTGTCTGAAGTTATTATATATGCTCTTGCCATTTCAAGAATTTGTTTCTAGACTGTTGATTTTTAGTTTGGTTATGGTGAAGCACTATTTAGATGTACAATCCTTATTATGAAGATTGTAACAAAGTTTAAAGAATTTGAAGTATGGATAACTTTATTTATAAATTGATTTATGCCAAAGTAAAAGAAGTATACAAAAAAATGTCAGTTTTTATTTTACAATAATAGTTTTTTACTAGGCTATAATTAATTTACTTTATATTGTAGAGCCGTTGCACTCTACATTGATTATTTGAGCGCTTAATTGTAACATATTGCACAACTATCATATATCTAGACGACATGTAGCTGACACAGGCTCAGTTTGCATATGAGCTCCTTTTCTCGCATTTTTTCAAGTTTCTGTAGTTATATGAAGTGGCACTTCTGAAGTAGTTATTGTGAATGTAATGGTCAATATCAGAAGCCATGTGGTGATCATCAATAGATGCCAGGTAATCTGTGACTGGCAATTAGCTCTCCTGGACTTTAGTAAACGTTTCGTAGTTGGCTTCTTTCAGGAATCTAGTGAAAATATCAAACATAACAGCATGAGGACTCACTGATAGAAATCCTGATACGGATGTGATTGCTACCTTGTAAATTAGGTAGCAATAATCATTTGAGTTTTGTAGCTATAATAGGACTCCCAAATGAGACATCATCACCTGTCCATTGTAGATGGTGCTAAATGAGGTAGAGAACCATCAATTAAACAGATATAAATTGAGATCTGAAGCAACACTAGATTACAAAGGCATGAAAGATATACATCAATAATCATCACAAAAATAGCGAATGTTAAAATGTTCCACAATATATGAACTTAGTATCAAAGTTAGATATGTTTTTCCAGATTGTTCCTTGGTGAAAAGTAATTGTGACACAATAATAAGCCTGAATATGAAAGAGGTTTGATTGGCTATTTGTAAATTACATTTATCTGATCAGCATCTATAATATAACCAGAATGACTTCCCACTACTAGCTTGGTTTTCTGAATATAGAGACAAACTTAATTTCTTGAAGGCAAAAGAACATTGGACAAATGTTTGTAGATACTTTGTGTAACATTCCACTGTTACCATTCTTTTCCATCAACTGTGGTTTTTAGATAGTGGTATGAAAAATAAAATAAGTTATATCAGATTTTTATGATGTCAGCTAATAATTCGCCTGAAACATTTGGCAAGTCAGAACATTTGGAACAGTTGGCTTTGAATTTTCAAATTCTTTGATAATTATTTCAGGAATAAAATTTATGAAGTATCTTGACTTAGGAATGGAGTTTCTCAGTTCATCTTTGATATTTTTCTGTCATCGTTTTTGGCTTGTCAATTCTGTGGGTTTGGGATTTGTAAATTTACAGAAGTCTGTCAACAACTTACTTTGTTTTCAGAGCTTTCCAAAGAAAGCTGTTCGTGGACAGTTTTATAAGGCTAAACACTAGAAAACAGGTCCAATCAATGGCATAATCTAGAAACTGCACAGGGCCTGATACATCTGATCCTGACAATCCCTGACCAATCGCTAGTTGTAAAGTTAATTGTTTGTGAACAAGATTATAATTATTAAGAAACTATAGCTTCAAAATTACAAGAAATAATACAAGGAAATAGTTTTATTTACACCTGTTTGTAGAACTACGATATGTTATGAAATAACTTTACATTTGAATCATTCCAAAAAATATATATTCACTTCATAGAACTGAATTGTATGAAAATTAAAATCATGACATTATAATGTCACAACTTACTTTACCAAAGCAACTCCATATTCTTAGTAATGGTCAAAATATAGACAGATATAACATAAAATGTTGTGTCATGTAGAACCAAAGAAATTACTTAATTTTAATAATATTTAAGAAAAACAATGCACTTAACATTCCTAGATTTATCATTTTCTGTAAAAACTTCTAAATGGTTTTGATAGCACGTTTAACTAAAAACGTTTTTCCATAATGTTTCTTGATGACTTCTCTTATCACTCCTGTAAATATGCTATTATAATGCCTTTGCACATTTTCTTCTAACGAGTTTACAAAATTTTTTTCCATCATGATGACATTTTAGCAGTAGTGGCTCCAGCAGGTTGCCTGGTAGCCCAGGCCTAACCAACGTTTGTATATTTATTTGTTAAAATCCTTCTTAATCCTCATAATTTTACAGCAAAATATAGAATGCACGGAGCAACATTAAAATAGCAAATAATAGCTCTTTTTTTAGCTTATTATATCTATTTGCCTGGAGAGTAAAAATGCCCTCAAACACACAATTTGAATTCCTAACAATTTCTGAGGGAGGGTGCTAGAAAACTAGTCACGACTCTCCTAAACTATGCCTACCCAAAACATAAATATTGAAGCTGCCCCTGCATTTTACAGATAAATTATCTATATAAAAATTACATATTTAATTTTCTTTTCTATGTTACATTTATGTATTGTAAGTTTTTTATGCATTGGATACTATGCATATTATTAGACTTTTAGTGTTAAATTAATACTTTTAAGAAATTATTTGTTTGTTACAGCTCCTTCAGTTGTATGAAGACAATGGAGTGGGTCTGTCAAACTGGAAGCCTTATTTCTGGGGTGAGTCGGCCATTGGGTTTTACAGTTTACGTAATAAAGCCACTCCTTCACTGCTGCACACAGCTAAGAGTAAGGAAGTTTTCAATTTATTTAATCGAAAAATGGTGGAGTCAACAATAACTAGGTTCCCTATTGATAGGAATCTTAAGGTAATTGAAGTGTTTTTAGCTATAATTTAAACTGATTGATTATGGTGTCCATTATGTTCAATGAAACATGTCAATGTAAACTTTATTAAAAAAAAAAACTTAATTAGGTAAATTTTATAAAAATGACTGAGACACTGTAAATGGGCAATGCATTCATCTTCAGGGCTGAATGGCCATAGTTTTTTTAGTTTTTTTATATTTTTATTATGGTTCTGGTATATTTGTAAATTTTATATTCCTCTATTGCGTTTTCATTTTTCTAAGAATTTCTAGGTTTATGTTTATGAAATTAGCCTGTTTCTATTATATAGTTAGCAATGTGTCTGCATTTTTAGTTAACTCTATGTTTTCTGTAAGGATGCTAAATCCTGCTGCCAAATGTATAATATATTGTTGTATAGTTTAGATTGAATGCATCTGATGCTTGGAGGTTTCATTGTTATCTTGTTTATTATATTTAAGTCTATTTGTTTTAAATGCCATCTTATTCTCTGTTATTGTTAGTTTTGGGGCAATCTTATTTAGTCTTGTTTATATTTTGTGAATGTAATAATTTTTGTTAACTTTTTTGTTTAATAAGTTATCAATTAGTAAATTACTGTGTCTGTTTCGTAGTTAATTATTTGTGTTATGTTCCTTGTTAGTGTCATTATTGAACTTTTATTACTTCTTTTAGTCCATGTAGCATAGATCTTAAGTCAGTAGATCCTATATAGCACAGATCTTATGTGTTATGTTTAAGTAAACCAGTAATGGCTGGTTTTCAGTAGGTTTGGAGTTGGTAATGAAATATCTTGGCTTTATTGATATCCAAGATTACGATGTATGGATTTGTGATATATACTGTTATATTAGTTGAGATTTTAGTACATTCAAGGTTTCAGTTATAGGCATAATGACACATATCTTTATGTTGAAAAAGGATAGTGTTGAGAATAGTTGTGAGGTTTTTTTTCATGTCTTGCTAGTTAGCATGCTGGGTTTATTTATCAGAACCATTTATGAATTGCGAGTTTTAAATCCTTACATATCATTAACACGAACAACTGATAAAACTTATAGTCAGTTTAATATCATTAGCTTTATATGGTACATTGAGTTATTATTTTCTTTCCACAAACCTACCAAAAATGCCAAATCATATCTTTTCACATCAGAACACCTAACATAACAGATGCATGCGACCGTTCTGTTTCAACTAATAGTTAATGCATTTTAAATAGTTACACCTTAGAACTGGAATTTTTTTAATATTAAGTAATATGTATTTTAGGTGGATTCAACAGTAGAGAGTGATAAAAGTATTTATGACCCAGCGTTTTTTCTGCCTTTATTTACTGATTTGTTGGCTTCCAATGAAGTTGTTAGGGTTAAAAATGTCATAGAAAGTGGTGCTTTGGCAATAACAATATGTGCCCTATCTAGTCAACATCAACTGGTACGCTCTGCTGCTTACCTGGTCATTGCAAGATTCCATCAGCATCTTTTAAGGTAAGGCAACTATGCATAGTGTTGTTTCAAATTTTTTACTATAGCATCCTTGATTTTATTATTGCTTTGTCAGAAAAAGCTTAGGATGTGTTATTACATTAGGCTTTGTAAATGAAATACATCTTTTATTATTTTTAATGTTTGATTATTATCAGAAAAGACAGTTATCCTTATCAAGGTAGTAAAAAATTAAATTACAGTAAATAACACAATTTTTACATAAAACTGAACTAAATCAACATAACCTCAAAAGAATACATAACTGTCAAATTACATACATATTAACAACAATCTAGCTTTACATCTAAGTATTTAAATAAAAAAAGTTACAAATTTCAAAACAAATCTACTAACTATTCTACATATACATAGTAATATGTAAACAATTAAATAGATAAACTTACATAAATTGAAATGTTGCAAATTAAAATTTTGTGTTTTTCTAACAAATACAGTTATAATAAACAAAGTCACAGATGATAACTAATCAGAATCACATTAAACACGGCAATTAATTCTTTGATCCCCTTTTACTAAACATATTCTCTTTATTCTGTATCAACTGCATTATTTCCATTTTAATAATACTATTTGTCAAGTGACAATAAATTAAGATTTGAAAATTAGGCAGAGATCAAATAATGTTAGATGATCTCAAAATGTAGTATACAAATAAAACTGTTAAATTACAAAAATATATATATATATATATATATATATATATATATATATATATATATATTGGACAAACTAAATGGAAACTTATAGACAGAATTTGTGAATATAAATAAACGTTCAATAGTTTACAACCTAAATCTTAAGTAATGAGATTTCTAAAAACCATAAAATTAATTAATTGGCAATTTGTCACAAAAAACTGATAAGGAAATTAATGATAGAAAACTCTTATTTTCAAAAATGTCAACATTCATTAAGGCCAAGGCACTTTAAATAATATATCTGATATAAATTGTTTGCATATTCAGTGTATGGAAACTACTATATGAAGTTTTGAATATATGGCTGAGTTTAGTTATCATCTTTGATTTGGAATATACTTGTTGATAAAAGTAAAGATTTTAACTTTTAATCACAAATTTTTAATTTATTCATTTCTATTTATGTAATTGTTTGTATATTATGTAGGTGTAGCATAGTTGATAGATTTGTTTGGAAATTTTTAACCCTTATCAATTAAATTGTTACTAGATATAAGACTATTTTACTGTTGATATTTTGCAATATATAGTTTATTTATCCATTTGACATTATATCAGCTTAGTTCAGTTTAATTCATGTAAATATTGTTTTATTTATTGTAATTTCATTTTAAAGTCTCTTGATAGTGATTATTTTGTTTCCCCAAAACATTGGCAAGAGATCGAAATCTTGTTGCTGTTCATGACGAGCTGGTTGTAAATTAATAGCAAAAGATAAAAGATAATAGAAGGTAAATATGTCTTGTGTTCCAATTAAGTTGGGAGCATTTCCAACTATAATTGGTCACAAGATATCATACTCATATATTAATATAATATTAATTTTTGCCAGATGATTCTGCTCTTTCACTAATGGATTCTAGTGTCTTCATTGAGGCTTCTATACAACTGTCATTGCATTGTCTCAAGTACGACCTGAAACAGTTGAAATACATTTATAGAAACGATACATAGTTTTAAAATTATAAATATGTAATAATATTATTCTATACAAATGGTTTATTTTCCATTAACCATAGGTTTGTGCTAAAAATCATATTCATCTAACAAAATTATTTCTAACAGAATTCCAAGAAACGTTTTCAGTTATGGGAAATTGTTCTTCGATAAAAAGTAGACTGCATTGTTATTCTGTAAAACATTTATCATAATATTTTGGGTTAAGCATAAGGAAACTAAACTGGACTCTAAAGTTTATCTTGGTAAAAACTTTTTGGCCAGAATAGTTTCAACTTACGAGGTCTGTTAAAAAAATACGCCAACTGAGGTCATAAAAAAAAATGTACTTTATTTGGACGTTACACATCTGGGTCTCCTTCAAAGTACTCTTCTCCCCAACGCACACACTTATCCCAACGGTGTTTCCACTTGTTAAAACAGTCCTGGTACGTTCTTTTGTTATGGCGTTCAGCTCCTTCGTCGCATTTGCCTTAATCTCCGAAATCGTTTCAAATCTTTTTCCTTTAAGGGTTTTTTTGAGTTTTGGGAATAAGAAAAAGTCACAAGGAGCAAGGTCAGGTATGTAGGGGGTGGGAAAGAACAGTGATCGAGTGTTTGGCCAAAACCTCATGAGTTCTGAGTGCTGAGTGAGCTGGAGCGTTGTCGTGATGGAAAAACCTGTTATCACTTCTCCACAGTTCTGGCTTTTTGCGTCGGACGGCGTCCCTAAGACGTTTCAGTAGTTCAATGTAGGTAATCTGGTTGACAGTAGAGCCTTCAGGAAGGTACTCGTAGTTAACTACACCCTTAGCATAAAAAAAAACTCTAAGCATCACCTTCACATTCGACCGAACTTGGCGAGCTTTTTTGGGTCTTGGGGACGTTTGACTCACCCATTGGGAGAATTGGACCTTCGTTTCAATGTCGTAACCATACACCCATTTTTCATCACCGGTTATAATTCTTGACAAAAAGTTCTCATCTTCATTTGAACGATTAAGCAGTTCCCGACAAAAACGGACGCGATTGGCTTTTTTGTCGTCTGTCATCAGACGTGGCACAAATTTCACAGCGACGTGGTGCATCTTAAATTTTTCGGTCAAAATCTCGTAACAAGATCCAACTGATATCCCACATTCTTCGGAAAGCTCCCTAATAGTCAGACATCGATTTTCGCGCACCAGGGTGTTGATTTTGTCAATGTGTGGGTCGTCAGTTGACGTTGAAGGACATCCAGGACGCTCATCGTCATCAATCGACTGTCGACCACCCTTGAAACGTTCATGCCACTTGAAACATGCAGTTTGCTTCATGGCAACATCGGCGTAGGTCGTGTTAAGCATGGCAAGTGTTTCTGTTGCAGATTTCCCTAGTTTTACACGAAATTTCACAGCAATTCGTTGCTCCTTCAGGCTGTCTATTTTACAATCCGACAAACAAAAAAAACACTCTTTACTAAACTGCGTGTAACTCATCAACAAATGAAAATATCTGCGACTGAAATACCACGTTTTAATCAACTGATTTATACGAACCTAGCGACACCAAGCGGATTCTCCTGAAACTAACTTGAGCCGCGAAATTCAAACAGTCCGCATATTTTTTTAACAGACCTCGTATATGAAGTAATGAAAAAATTATTCCACCAGGTGCAGAATGTTGGTGGAAATATAAACCAGATGGGAAAATATGAAACTGAATACAGAGAATAATTCAAATAAAGTATTGATTGGGATTGGAATAAAATATTTTGCAGTGGTTTAATTGAAAATATCTACACAGGAAGACTCAAAAAATGAATGTGTGAATGTTGTGATTTAGACTTAATTTCCTAAACTCATGTTTGTACACATTAGGCTTTGGAATTGCAGATGATGTGGCCTGTTTTTAATGAAGGTACCACTCTATAATACTATTTATTTAATGTACTTTGGCCAACATCAGCTATAACTTCATTCTAAGGATGCTAACAGAAAAGGGTGCCAGAAGGAGGTTTGAGATATAATATGAGGTTGACAGAAAATGACTTTTATGAACCAGTGGAGTATACAAACAACAGAAGTTTAACTTTATGAGCACTTTTCAAAACAATTATTATTTTAATATTCCTCTTTCTCAGAAACCACTGTGAGTTAGAAGTTTTAATATATTAATGTTATATCCTCCTCAGGTTTTATTGAGTAGTAATTTTTTTAAATTTGTCTAGAAAGTTAGATACAAAATTAATTGTATAAAAAAAAATTGTAAAAAAATATACTTTTAAGATTATATTTTTAAATTGATTTTGGAAATCTGGGATAGAATTTAGCAAAATATCATATTGGGTTTTCATAACACAACATATTCATGTGGTGTAAAAATTCCATTGATTATTACTCAGATTAGGTATTTGTTCTATAAGGCACTCTAGGAAATAGCAATAATAACAATTTTTCCAAAGGGCAGGTTCGTTATTTCAACCTCAAGAAATCTCTTCTGAAATTAGACCGCCCTGTTAGGGACTGGAATTAAAAAGCATAAAAGCATGTATATTTTGTTTTGGATACAGGTTTTGTTTTTGCATGTATATTTTTATTATTATTACAATAATAGGATATATTTATCATTCTATAGGGGTGATTCATATAAAATTCATGATTTTCAATTTATGCCTATTTTAAGAAGAAATATACAAGGAACATTTTATTGTGTCTTACATGTACAGAATATCTGGAAGATTAATTGGTCGTTAAAAGTGTGTTGAAAATATCCTCTGTCCGCCTCTAGGCACAGCTAAACACATCGTCGTTAAAGGTTTTTGGGAGTTCGGTGGAGTGTTGCGTTGTCAATACTCCTGATTTCACCAGTAATATTGTCCATCAGATTGTCCAAAGTCAGGGGACTATAATGTAGACGCTTTGCTTTAGACAATCCCATAGGAAGAAGTCTGGTGTGATCAAGTCCAGTTATCTTGGCGGACACAAATTCCTGGAAATTGTGCTGTCTTCAAAGTGATTTTGGATCAGCGCCATAGACTCGCCTGACGTATGGCAAGTGCCACTGTTCTGTTGAAAGTACCCTTGACGCAGCTCAATTTCATCCAGTTGCTCAAAGAATTCACTGAAAATGCATCGGTACTCTTCAGTATTCACAGTAGCCTACAGCTCCGGCGTGACATGCAGTAGCATCTGTTGACAAATGCCTAAAGCACCACCACGACATGCAGCACTATCTATTGGCAATTGCTCGACATGGAATCAAAACTCCAAGGCCTCCAGCATTATTTGATAGGCAAATGAAACCTTTTGGCATATTCCTATTCAAGTAATGGACTAAAGAAAATCATGAGTTTTATATGAATCACACTATATATTTGATACAGTTTTCAAAAATACTTTTTTTTTACTTAAATTTGTACTTTCTAAAGATGATTTTCAAATATAGGTAATTATTTCTTGTTCTAAGGCATTTTCAATAAAATTTACAGAATTTTTATTTTTAACTTAATAATATGTAAAATATGACACCAATTTTGTATAGTAAGTAGAGTTTGTGTTTGTGTGTATGTTTTTTTTGTTATAATGCTTGAGAAAAATCCATTTAGTTTTTATTATTTCTTTTTGTTTCGTTTCTAAATGGTATTGCTGCAGTGTATTTAAATATTCATGTCCAATTTCCTAACTCTGTTTTCAGTGAGAATAGTGATTCACTCTGTCTTCAGTTTGTGGAAGCTTTGTGCAAAGGAGTTTGCTCTTTAAACCAAGATATACCAAAGTTGCCAACCATTACAACCACATTCCTGGCAAGGACTCATATTGTGTTGACAGATTCCTCACACCCCATGTACAAGGCCTTGGGTAGGTTTATCATTGTGAAGCCTGAGCTGAACTTTACTTACATTCCAGAATGGAGCAGACTCTTTTGGAGTACAGAATTTGAACACAAGTAAGAATTCAAAATTATCCACTTCTGTATAATCCTCTCTACTTAATATTATTATATAACTTCATTAAAACATAGTGATTTCAATTACATACATCTATCCACCAAAAGTTTCTATGCATAAAAAGTTCCCATGCCTAAATTCCTTCTCTGTAATAAACTTAAATGTCCATACTCCGCAGTAAGATGACATTGTCGGCCGTTAAACCGATGTCCATTTAAAGGCAATATACATTTGTACCTATTGAATGATGAGAATTATGGTTGAGCTTAGTGGATCTATTAACATCTCTGACCATTCTCAACTTCCTAATTTCAAACTTTAACTTGTTCAAAGGTGGAAGTTTTGATAGTTACATCCTAAAGAGTTATCTTCTACAAGATCGGCCCAAGTAGTGCGGTTTATGATTGGCCCAAGTAGTGCGGTTTATGTTTTATTCTTAAAAATCTTTTGCAAGGTTTTATATACACAGTGATTCAATATGACTATAGAACTTTGAAATTTATAGATATGCCTTAGAGATTGGCAAAAGTGTTATTTTGTATCTGAACACTTCATTGACTCATGTGAAGCAATTGACTCACTTCATTGACTCAAAATGTCCATGCAGTTGGCCCTACATACTCAATCCACAAACCACTTCTGAAAGTGTTTATATAGGAAATCGTGAATTTCTCATAAGTGTCCGGTTTAGGTAGCAAAATGTCCATGCAATTGGCCCTACATACTCAATCCACAAACCACTTCAGAAAGTGTTTATATAGGAAATCGTGAATTTCTCATAAGTGTCCGGTTTAGGTAGCAAAATGTCCATGCAATTGGCCCTACATACTCAATCCACAAACCACTTCAGAAAGTGTTTATATAGGAAATCGTGAATTTCTGTTAGGAAATGAGAGGTTGTCCGTCTTACTGGTAGTGGAAAGCTGCATCTTATTGTTCATCTTTTTTTCATTGAGGAATCAAAAAGTTTTCTAATGTATCATGATACATGATACCATTGACATATAAAAATCGACACAGTAGCATAATTATTTATAATAATTAAACAACTTAATTAAACTTATTAATCAGTCATTAGGTCCTTAGTTTTTAAAACCCTGTATCTTTGTAACCTTCTGATGATGCTAACCATGTTAGCGAAATGTACATGAAGGTTGTTTAGTTATTTGTAGCAAGGGTTATTGTGGTTTAGTTCTCTTCAAGAAGAAAAAAGGCCCAGGTACTTTTAGGGTTTCGGTTCCCCAGATTCTGCAGTTAGGGGTAATAACCATAGACTCATTGCTGAAAATTATTGAGTTCAAGAATGTCTCAGCTTCCTATATTTGATTTAACATTTCAGCACAGAATTCTCCATGAGAAAATTTATCTAATTCAGTAATCTTTTGCACCATTCTAAATCTGAATGGTTTTAAGTGTAAACGTATGGTAGCACTTGGCAAACTATCTTTTGTGGATTTCCAGTCTTGCGCAAAACACAACATATTGGTTTTATCACTATGGGCAAAGCTTTCTATAACACTTTAACAATAGAAATGTTGGTGTTGGTAGCAGTGACTGGATTTGGTATTACAGCACTGCATGACTCAAACAAGAAATGTTGACTCTACCGATTCAGTAAGTCTTATAATTTCAAAGCTGTAAGTGCTTTTAGATTTGGCAATAAATCAAACTAGAAGTGTTTTGATAAAAAATAACACTTCTAATGATTCTGTAACTCAATTTAATACATTTGAATGACCATAGGCATACTGCTTATTACTAGAACAGTTGCAGTTTAGGTGGCCATAGACAGTTACAGGTTATGGGCTTATAAAACACTATTTGGTTCCAGTTGTGCAGCATTTGCTGTTTTAACTTCCAGTACTACTCCAAAGGTGTTTTTTTTTATTGGATTTAGTTCAAGTTGTGCACTAGAAATAGTTATATTGAAGTGTTAGCCACGGCAATCCTAGTCTAGTCCTGATACTGAGTCGTATGTAGTACTACATCAGTACTGTGCTGGGGGGGGGGGGGCTGTTAATGCTAGCTAGCCCTAGGTTAGAGTGGTAACTCCAGGTAGACATACAGCAGTGGTGCTACTGCTAGTAGTGCTCAGAACCAATATGAATGTTTCATTACTGCTGTCCTAACCTTTTTGTAATATTCTACCCTATGGTATTGTTGACATATTCTTGGGAAATGTTACAGAGATTGCTGTACCAAAACTAGGTACTGATGATTAGTATCATACTGAACTGGCTAGTATAATTACTCTCAAAAATTCATCAAATTAAAAGTATTTCGGCCTAATCCAGTACTATATGGTGTATAAAGAAAGTAAGTGTACTGGGGTTCTCACGGCTGAAGGGTTTTTATTTTCGACATGTTGGCTACGCTCCGTGTAGCCTGACTTCTCCCTGGCCCTACAAGACTTTTTCAAGGTTAGTATCTTGGGAACTGTTGACACAACAACACATTTTGTGAAAAATGTCAATCTAATCTCCTGCCAAGTGCAAAATACACAGCATCATCTGTTATCTCATTTGGAAGGGAAAATTTCTGGTTGAGGCTTATAAAATCTCTCCTGAATTAAGAGCCTCAGTACACTTACTTTCTAGATACAGCTCGTAGTAAAACTAGTTAAATGGTATTATAACTGTATGCCATTAGTAAATCCCCTGGAGTAGGCACATTACTAAGGATTATTATTTCTACTGCTTTCCTTATTAGGGATTGTTGCTACTAAGGAGGTCTACTTATATATTATACTTATATATATATATATATATATATATATATATATATATATATAAAGTACGAGGCTTTAGAGTCATTTCAGTTAGTAGCAAAAATAATTATCTGTAGGATTAAGCAAAGAAGACAGAAATAGTTCTAAAGTGCCGACAAAGCAGGTACCATTTCATTATCCTTTTTCAGGAAAGCTATAAGCTGTGTGCCGGTAATTTGACAATAGAAGGGTCCAGCTTGTTAAGACGGAAAATCCAGTGGCCGATATAACCTGGGAAAAAACTCGGAACCGTTAAGTGAGGCTAATTGTGGAACTGTGGGAAACTAAAAAGAACATATTGGTAGAGGGAGGATTAGGGATTTTCAATAAAAACTAAATGATCAGGAAAAAAAAGTTTTAAGGGAACTCCAGAAGAGGGCAGACGGATTGGTGGGGGCAAAAGATGGCAGTGTTGTAAAAAGAGTAATTTGTTAAATTAAGTAAAGAGTTTTTTTATGTTTATAAGTAAAGTTTAAAAAAGTGTGATGTAAAAGATTTTTTTTTAAGAAACAAAAAAGTAAGTTTTTTTGTGTCAAGTGTAAGCGCAGAAGGTAACCAAGGCCAAGATTCCAGGAGCTCTACAAAACTATAAGTATTAATTGGATATAAGTGTAGCCAACAGAATTTATATTTTAGTAAAGTTCAGAACAAATTTTAATTTCATTACAATTTATCAAAATTAATCTAGTTTCACCATTTCTAATTTAAGAAGCAAAGTTCCCGTAATAGCGACCCGAGAGCAACTATAAAATTTTAATACTGAATTTATTATCTTTGTTATGTTAATTTATTAAAAATCTAAAGCCTCAAAAGTACACCTTTTATAATTGTGATGTTAGTTAAGATATCAATCCTGTCACTGCAAAATATTAATATAAATTTGGTTTAATGTGTAAAGAAATAAATGTAAGTGATGTTTAAAATTTATAAGATTGTGAATTCTTTATAAACCTAAAGGTGCGACATTAGATAGGTAAGGTAAATAAATAACATTATAAATAAATTATAATTATAACAAAAGTTAATATTTATTAGGAATATACTGTGGTTGAATTTAATTCACTGTCAGTCTTTGTATGTTATCCCTCTGAGGATGGTTACTTTGTAACTGAAATGTACATAAGGGTAAAATAAAGAAGGTTTGTGGTTAAGAGGTTTTTGTGTATTTATTAACAAAAGTTAAGTTATAATATATATATATATATATATATATATTAGTTATTATATAAATATTAAAAATACATATCAACAACACATAATAAAAAATGGATACGAATAATTAATAAAATAAAAAACATAAAAACAAACAGCAACACAATATATATATATATGAAGTTAATATATTACTATTGTAAGTAATTTTATCCACCATTAAGTGCAATAATTTTACCTTGAGTGATGAGGCACCTTTCGGTCACTTGACCATTGTCGAATCACTGATATTTTTCTGGTGTATATGTTCGGTCCGTGATATTGGTATTTGTTGACGTTACACGCATTTTCTCTTGATCTGCGTGTATGATGTTTTTATATAGTATGTCTTCTGTATATGTTGTTTGTAGATTCATTAAATTGTTGTGTATGTTTTTATAAATGTGGTATTTTTCTAGTGAGTTTAGTTCTATTGGGTTATTATTTATTTCAAGTATGGTTAGGTTATTTTTGTAATTTGTTATTTCATGTTTATGTGATATTAGGTGTGCTGCAACATTTGATACTTTTGAATTTTTGTTTTTTGAATGCTCTATAATGTTCTTCAAATCTTATTTTAAATGATCTGGTTGTTTTCCCTATGTAAAATGCGTTACAAAATTACATGCAACAACGTAACACATTTTACATAGGGAAAACAACCAGATCATTTAAAATAAGATTTGAAGAACATAATAGAGCATTCAAAAATAAAAATTCAAAAGTATCAAATGTTGCAGCACACCTAATATCACATAAACATGAAATAACAAATTACGAAAATAACCTAACCATACTTGAAATAAATAATAACCCAATAGAACTAAACTCACTAGAAAAATACCACATTTATAAAAACATACACAACAATTTAATGAATCTACAAACAACATATACAGAAGATATACTATATAAAAACATCATACACGCAGATCAAGAGAAAATGCGTGTAACGTCAACAAATACCAATATCACGGACCGAACATCTACACCAGAAAAATATCAGTGATTCGACAAAGGTCAAGTGACCGAAAGGTGCTTCATCACTCAAGGTAAAATTATTGCACTTAATGGTGGATAAAATTACTTACAATAGTAATATATTAACTTCATAAAGTCAGTGCAACGGAAAAACAATGGATAACGTAAAATATATATATATATATATATATATATATATATATATATATATATATATATATATATATATATATATATAGTAACTTTATAGTAATAATTGTGTTAGGTTATCAGTTTATATTAACCTAATCTACCTATCTTTCCCTGTAGCATTAAAAGTACCTAACCAAGTGAGCTATAGTTAATCTTAACATTGTTAGTTATTATTCAGGAAAATATATACACCTAGAGAGAAATACTTTTATTTATATTGAGAATATTTATGTGTAAAGTACAATATAAATAATTAAATGCTATTATTTTTCAGAATTCATCAAGAATGGATCTTGGAGGTATTACGAGACGGTATTAGGCAAGGAAAAGATATAGGATTAATTATAAGTAACGGAATCATCCCTATTTTGATGGACTATTTTTCTTCAGTCCTATCGGATAAGAAATCTAAGGTAAATTTAATTTGTTACTACTTATTTCATTAAGCTACCAAGGGTTTATGAAAAAAGGATTGACTATTTCTTATACAAAAGCATAAGTGATAAACCTAATAAGAATAAATCCATTAATTTAAACATAATTTTTGGCATGTACAAACTATTTAAAAGAAGTATATCATAAAATATAAGAAAAAAAGTTATTTATGTTTTATAAAAGCCTATTTAGTTTAGTTGCTCTTTTATTTCATATTTTTGGGAATGGGGTATAAAAAACCCATACAAAACTATTTACAACTTTTTAAAAAATGTTTTAACTTGCCTATAGTAGCACTTACTTTTTTTGTTGAGGACGGCCGTTTCGGGAGATGTGTCCCTTTGTCAACTCAGACCGTAACTGATCTCAAGGTTTACGTAGGTTAGGGTGGGGGTGGGATATTTTGGTGGTATGGGTGTATTTTGTGTGTATTAGGAGTTATGATGTCAAAAAGTGCGTGTGAGTTGTAATGTAATTGTGTATTGAGTATGTGTGTAGGGTGTAGTTTGAAGTGCCTATATATTTCGTATTGTTCAGTTGTGTAGCGTTGGGTTACAACTCACACGCACTTTTTGACATCATAACTCCTAATACACACAAAATACACCCACACCACCAAAATATCCCACCCCCACCCTAACCTACGTATACATTGAGATCAGTTACGGTCTGAGTTGACAAAGGGACACATCTCCCGAAACGGCCGTCCTCAACAAAAAAAAAAAAAAAAAAAACAAAGTAAGTGCTACTATAGGCAAGTTAAAACATTTTTTAAAAAGTTGTAAGTGATTACTAGTAGCTCACGCGAAGATGGAATCAACAAAAGACAAAACTATTGTTTTCCTCCCGTTTATACTGAAGTTTGGCTTTTTCTTAAATTGGAAAAATATGTGTGTAGTCTGTATATTTGTGGTAAAATTGAGATATTTTACCTGCCTAACCTAAGCCTACCCTATTCAGGCTTGAAGTGGGTAGTGTAGCCCTCAATCACCATTATTCTTTCTAATATAACTTTATGTAAATAAAATGAAAATTTTTTAATAATAAAAAAACAAAAGTTGTAGACAAAACTCACAAATTAATCATTTATTGACTCATACGTGTTTCAATGACATCAGTGAGTGTTTTTGCTACAAACTCTAACTTACAACTCATAAGTGGTAATTGTACTTGAGAGTTGTAAGTTAGAGTTTGTTACTACTCCTATATAACAAGGTTTCCTTCTTGCATGCAATTCACTAAAACTGCCATACCCATGTTAGAAAACCTTGTTTTATATTATAATTATTCAGACTAATAGTTCAAAATAATATATAACTAATTATTCAATTTCAATAAATATATCCATAGACATTTTAGGTATTTAGTAGCTTTATGGTTATATTTAATGCTAGACAATAAAAACTTACTGATAACCAACAATAACTATTAATAAATAAAAGCTACTGCAGCACTCACTAAGAATGATGACTTTGTCATTGAAACAAGTATGAGTCAATAAATGATTAATTTGTGAGTTTTGTGTACGTCTTTTATTTGTTTTAACTAGGGATGGGCCGATTCCTAAAATTTTCGATTCCAATTCCGATTCTAAAATTTTCCGTTCGATTCTCGATTCTTTAGTCGATTCTCGATTCTTTCAAGTTATATTAGCTTACATTCTAGTTCTCTACTAATTAATTTAGTTAACATCTTGGTCATATGGCAAAACCTTTTAAAAGTTCTGTTTTAATGTAGTAGGCTACACAAAACCTTCAACCTTGATTTATCAATAGGAATTTTTTTAAACATAAAAACATATCAGATTAAAGGAATGACTTATTTTAAAGTTAAAAATGTGAACTTTACTTATTTTATGATGTTTGAAAAAATTCCTAAGCCTATTTACATTGTCTCCCAAACAAAACAAAAATTAAAAACAAACGAACAACATAAAAAGTAAAAAATTAATACAAATAGGATAGTTTTTATATTTAAAAGTGTGGCAGGTAATGTACATTGAACACTTTGTGGGTCAAGCTAGTTTCATCGCTAGTCACATATAGCTCCTGAAGTTGAGAAAGGTTTTTCAGAAAACACTGTCGCGAGTGGGCAGACAGGTATTTTATTGCCATTGCATTTAAATGAGGGTATTTGGCACTTTGTACTGCCAAATACTTCCCAACATCACAATCTGGACTGGCTAATGGTTCCCCCAGATAATTGTTTACTTCTTCTTCTACTGTGAATTCCCCTGGAGTACCTTCTTCCTCAACATTCTGGATTAGTGGGGCATACCTTCTCCACATCTGGTGGGACCTTTTGTTCTGCAGGTGTCTGGAACAAGTGCAACTGATTCAGGCCTATTTTGTATTTATTACTCAATCCCAGTTGATTTTTAACCGACTATCACTTGTAGGTCCTGTGTCTGAGGATAAAGTTTCTTCAAGTATAGATCTTTTTTGTTGATAAATTTGGGCAAAACGAATGTTGTTTAAGTGCTTTTTCAAATTTTATATATTAAGTGGTTTTCCACCGTCAGTTTCTGTTAACCGTCATCGAAATGACGTGACGGCCAGTACCCTGAACCGAATACCGTCGGGCCTCTTAACGCTTTATGTTTATTAGTACTACTCAGCTGGTGTTGCTACTTTTTGTGCTAAGGCACAGTATTTAACAACAAGCTTCACACTACTTACAGATGTATTTACGATGGTTTTTGTTTGATAGATAAACGCCGACAGGATTAAAAACATGATGTTATTCTAAGAGCTTTTTGTCCGTAGTTACGGGCCGACACACATATTTGTTATAACGTATTGTAATGATTTTCACTACTGTTTTCAAATTTTCACAAAACCTTAAAAGTAAGTCGGAAATATTGACTAAATATTTAGTTGTAAAATAATCCTTAAAAATGGACTTTGTGAAAGTTAAGTACAAACACTGATACACTTAGATAAACACATCCTTACTAGGAAGTAAATTATAACGTAAATTCCTTAACAAGTAAATTATTTGGTGTTAAAACTTTTACTTAATATGAATCTTGGATAGTATTTACTGAACCTGTAGCATTACTTATCAGAGAGAGGATATATTACACTTTAGTTCTATATTCAAAATATTTATAAACTCACAAATCAATCACATTTGACACGTTTACGTGTCTTAGTGATAGG
Source organism: Prosapia bicincta (assembly GCA_036971475.1). Classification (NCBI taxonomy): domain Eukaryota; kingdom Metazoa; phylum Arthropoda; class Insecta; order Hemiptera; family Cercopidae; genus Prosapia; species Prosapia bicincta. The sequence continues at coordinate 211,359,982 of JBAIZL010000004.1, forward strand.
CGCAAAAACACTTTTATCACTAGTCAGTTTATTATTTGGGTAACCGGGACATGAAATTATGGTTTTGTTGTTTCTTGCTAACACAAAAAATATCAAAACAGTGTTGCACAGATAATAAAATTTAATTAAATCAAAAACAATGTCGGGTAAATTGGTCCGACGGAGTTTATTTACGTTTCATTTACGGTAGGAAAAAACTATGTTGGGCCAGTTGGTCCGACACGTATTTTTATAAATATTATGATGAGAAACGTATATTCATACTTAGATATGATAGGGGAACAAAGTATAAGAACACATGATTTAAAAATGAGCTTAAAATATTTTGGCAATTCTCTATGAAAACGCGATATTGTGGCCGGCAGCTAAAGTATTAAGGTACAGTGATGCGTTCGCTTTGTTTGTTAAACTACACGGACTATTTCACCTGTAAGTTTATATTATTTTATATTATTTTGCTACATTTGTAGCTACTGTGCGGATCTGTTTATCATGTAATAAATAGTTTCATTTGTTATTACAATCGTGTTTATTTTCTTTTCGCTCCGAAATATATTACATTACTGTGAGAGTGATATCTGTCTATAATATAATTTATTGAGGTTAAGTTTCGGAGGAACAATACGGTGTTTCTATTATCCGTCTATTCGCTCAACCATCATGGCCACGGTTAATCGAGTTTTTACTGTACTTTTTTGTGTTTTGTTCTGACATCTATAAATCAGTGGTAGTAAGACACGTGGGGGAGAGAGAGAGAGAGAGAGAGAGAGAGTATCGAACCCGCTCTAGTGAGAGAGAGAGAGAGACGAGCGATGTCAAACGACCAGAAATGGTTACGAACTTGATTGCTATTGCTTCATAAATAATAATATTTTCGTTATATTTTCGTTTACTTTAATCATTTAATTCATTCAAATCAACCAATACATAAATAAGATATAGTTGGTAATTAATTATTTTTCCAATAAATTACTCCACACACATGTCTTAATAGTTAACAAAATAGGAATCGGAATCGACACTTTTATGATGAAGAATCGAGTATCGACGATTCCTCGATACCACCTAGAATCGACGATTCCTGGAATCGAGAATCGGAATCGGCCCATCCCTAGTTTTAACATAACCTCACAAGCTAAACTCAAAGAATAGTTGTATTTTTTAATAATATTAAACCAACACTCACAACAAATATACAGACAAAACACATATCACTATATTCAGTATACTACCTCATCATATATATTTTCAAGGAATGTACTTTCTATATAATTCATCATTTGCTTCTTCTTCGAGAAGATCATTGTAACTTTATGTGTCACCCTTATCGTTCTTTCTTCGTTTTAGTAAAATAGGTAGACATCTTTCTATATCCCAAAACATGACTTTTATGCCCTTACCTTAATCTTATCTATTCACAATCTGGTTTATGTACTGTTATAGTAGTAAAAGAAAACTGGTTGCCATAAAACACATTTGTCTGCAATACAGTACAGTCTCACTAATCCGGACTTGATGGGACCGGACCCTGTCCGGATCAACAAAAGTCCGGATTAGACGGAAAAGGCCAAACAAATACATACAATATGTGTTTTAGGCGGGGAAACATATTGAAATTCTAGTTTTAGTGAAATTGATGCCTAAATATAGCTTACAGTACAGTATTTCATAGCTTATTTAGCAAAAAATCCTGTAATTGTAACAGAAAAGGTATGGCATGAATAAATATCAAAGCATCTTTCTTGTTGAATAAATGTATTCACATAAATTTATTTACACTATACTGTATAAACGCACAAAAATGAAACTGAAACAAAAATAAACTTTAAAAAACTTAGTGAAAAAAGTCCGTAATGTTCTTTTGTTTTATCGATGAATGACGTCGTTTCACAGTACGATCTCATACGCATTTCAAGGCCAGTAGCTCCGCAGTTAACCTATCACTTTGTTTCTCAAAGTAGGTTATCAACCCCTTCAGCATTGCAGCCGCCCCATCATGAGTTGGGCTGACCGGTTCGTCTGTGTAGTCTTCCTCTTCCGAGCTGTCATTTTCAACGTTTGCAGTGCACACCGCGACGATTACGTCCTTGTTGAATACTTGATGACCATTGTCATTATCACTGATAATCCACTCGGAAATATCAGTGTCTTTCAACTCGGCATAACCCTCCAATTGTTGAAAAATCAGAACAAATTCAGCGTCGTCATTAGTAGGTTGACTGTCGGTTTTTTCATTTTCCTGTGGCATTTCAGGCCACAATTTTTTCCAGCTCTTTTGGAGTGTAGACGGTTGAATTTTCTCCCACGATTCTGCAGCCATATAAGTGGCATCCTTTATAGTCACTTTTTTAAGAATTTCAATAAATTGTGTAGCTGGATCTGCTTCTTGTTATTCCAAAAGCGATAAAATTAACTTTTTCCTATATCGAAGTTTAATCGCCTCTATCACGGCCTGGTCCATCGGCTGAATGAGAGCAGTGACGTTATGAGGAAGAAATTTATCAAAAATGTCACCATGACGCAATTCTTCTTCATTTGGATGGCATGGGTCATTATCAATTAGTAAAACTTTTCGAGGGAGTTTTTTCTCTTTTAAAAACTTGTCTGTTGTTGGAACAAAGTTTTCAAAAAACCAGTCCTTAAAAATTTGACTGTTCATCCACGCTGATTTTTCTAACTTGTTTTGGGCCGGTACAACACTTAAATTTACATTTTTAAAAACCCTAGGCTTTGCGGATTTCCCTATCAGCAAAAGTGGAAATTTTAGATCGCCAGAAGCATTACTGCAGGGCAGCAAAGTCATACGTTCTTTCTTAACTTGATGACCTTTTGCTACTGAATCGACTTTTGGAAGCTAAAGTTTTTTTTGGGAACATTTTATAATTTAATCCAGATTCGTCAGCGTTGAACACCTGACAAGATTGTAAGTTTTCATCTCTGAGAAACTTGCCAAATTTGTCTTTGAATTTTTCACTGGCATCACTGTCATCTGACAAAATTTCACCACTTATTCCGAGTTTACGGATGCCGTGTCGTTCCTTCCACCGTGACAGCCAACCCACACTGGCAGTAAAACTAGGGTCTCCTTTTAACTTTTCATTCAGTTTCAGCGTGATCATTTGCAAATTTACACCTGATAATGGAACACCCTGTTCCCGTCGTTGGCAAAACCAAACATACAAAGCATCATCTAGGGTTTCATTTTTTGGTTTTTTTAAAGTGCTTCTCCGCCTAAACTGTCTTTACTTCTTTGCACAAAAATCTTCAATTTCCTGTCGCTTTTTTTCCAATCGGAAGCAGTTTGTTTTCTCACGCCTAACTCTTTTGCAATTTTAGTAAGCGATTCACCTCCATCAGTATGAAACAAAGCTTGGAGATTTTGTACCATTGTCACTGTCACTGACTTACATTTAGTCGCCATTTTCACTGAACACTGAACGAGACATAAATAAAAAACACAGATCAATATCGCACTAGAATTAAATGACAACTGAGCAGATATCTTGCGAGAAGCAGTAAAGGTGGCATCCGTCCGACAACACAACTGACCTGATGCTAGACGGATAGACTGTTTATCCGTTTAGTCAGCGGTCCTTTTTTCTTTCATTTATCGCAAGATGTCTCTGATGTCACTTGCGTTATAGTGTTGGGAGATCTAATGTGAATATATTTTTTCAAGGAAGTTTTTCCTACTTTAATAGGCAAAAGAAACAAATAATATGGTAAATTCATACTGTATTTTAATGAATAAATTATATTATTTGTCTATTAGAGTAGGAAAACCCCTTTGAAAACCCCTTTGAAAAATAACAAATATAGACGTATAAAAATAAATATTTTTGTGGACGGCAGACTGATTGTGCACTGTAAAATACTATAACTAAACAAAAATTTTGGGCCGTCCGGATCATCAGAGACTGGATTAACGAGACTATACTGTATATACAAATGTATGTGAATTTCCTTAAACACTCTAGTTGATGAATTGACTCGTGAAAGGATTTACAGAAGCATTTTTAGTAAAATTACCGAAGCTCATAAATCGTTTTAACTTGTTATAATGTAAAGAACAATTGTTAATGAATTGATGTGTAGTAGGCTTATCTAAGTGCATGAAAACATTTATCCAGCTAAATGTCAAAATTGGTTAAAATTTAGCTATTTTACAACCTCCCACTGTCTTCTAAGCTGACTTTTTATTTTGAATTTTTGTTTACATTTTTGTATTATGTCCAATGCTTATTATATAATGTATAGAGTTATAAAATTTAAAAACTGTAAACGGACCTCTAGTGTTGATTAGTACCAATTCTATCGCGCTGTTCTGATAATATTTATCGATTTAAGTTAAATGCAGACACCTTGCAGAATACACTTGGATTTCCAACCACAATAAACTTGCAGTAGTTGCAGATCTAGGGTTTATGTGGACAGCCTTTTGACAACAGGTTATAAAAATTATGCACAACTGAGTAGGAAATGCTAGGTTTTAAACTTAAGCAGTTTTGTGGTATGAGTTGTTTAGTGAAAAAAAGCAGTTTCCTGGGGCCTGTGCAACATTTGTAAATATAAGTGAAGATTAGTTTGGACCCTCAAGTTCTAAATACTGTAGCTTTGTACTTCATCACTTATTTAAAACAAGTGCCATAAAAAAAGTTTTTAAAGCTAAGTCAATTCTTACTTAGTTCAAAACAGAAAAATTTATTTTAGTTACATATTATTAAATAATTGCAGTTAATATAAATAAAGTAACATAACATGTGTTAGAACAGCTGTTATACCACAAAACCTATAAAATCAGCTGTTTTATGAAATCATATGTTATTTTTTTTAACCCAAATTAAACAAAATAACAATACTACATACCTTGCCCCTTTTGTGAAAAGTTTTTCTCCCATATAAAACTGAAATAATTCATTAAATTTAGTGAACGAATTAATATTTGAAAAAATTTTTGTTAACATCAATTGTCATCCCCTACTCAATCAAAATAAATTATTTGATTAATCACTTTTACATTAGTTTATGACTATCCGAACTTTAATTTATTTTGTAAATTTATAAAAACTTACTGAGACAGGACGTTTTCGATAGCTCCGTGGCTTCATCAGTGTCAAATTATTTGAACTAGAGTGGATGAATAAAAAGTATTTTATTCATGATTGAGAATTTGAACAAGATATATTTAGTATTAATGTGACCTAATAGAAGGAATTGAATAAAGCCATAAGTACAAAATGAATAATAGCTTTTGCTGCATTAAGCACTGTTATTTGCACTGCATTTGCAGTGAATAAAATTACTGTAAACACCAAATACAATGGAAATTTTGTTTCTATAAAAATGTTTAAATACATACCTTTGATATTTTAAACTTATTTGATTTAGGTTATAATGAAATTATACTATATTTATAAATTAATTGTAAAAATGTTTGTTCAAATTCAGTAATTTATCACTAACACATCAAGGATTTAAAAGTGAATAAATAACAAAAATTTGTATTTCATTTAGAAACTTTAATGAAATATTTAATATAGATTTGTTTTTTCAGTTGTTAACCCTGGAAGTAATTCAGTCATTCTTCAAAGCTTCTGAGAAAAACAAGTCTCTATGTTACACTGTAGTCACAGATAATGGGATTTTGTCATGGTTGAGCCACATCATTTATTCTCCTAATCTCAACCCAATGCTTTTGTCTGCATTAATAATTCTGCTTTCTACCATAAAATCATATGTTCGTTCCCCTATTTTTGTCCTCAACTTAGTGGTACATTTACTCAACAAATGTCATACCAAAGAACAAATGAAGGATTTGCTTATAATTGTAGATTCCCTGCCAACATCTATTCTAACTATCAGTTTTATTAATACTTTGATCCAAGCTAACTCTAACAATAATTGTAGAAAACAGTGCTGTGATATCCTTAAGTTTGGGATTCGTTACCAGAAGAAGATTGATGAAGACGATCAAGTGGTGAATTATTTGAAAAACATTGTCATTAAATATGTGAAGCATGTAGAAAAGCAAAAGTCATTGAAATTGACCAAAAAAAAAACATTAAAAGTCAAACATAAGAGTAAAAATTTTAAAACCGTTACAAAAAGTAATAAAAAAAAAATTTCAAAAATAAAAAAGCCAGTATAGTCCATTTGAAGAAGTGATAGATATAGATTGACAATAATGTATTGCCTGCTTGCTTGGTATATTGCCACCTGGTTACCAGCCTTGGTTTGAATTTAATAGGAGTATTGCAAAAAGCTTATGTTTTTAGGTAATAAAGTGAATCAATTTCTTTCCTGTTTTAACAAAATTATTCCAACATAATATACCTGCTGATATTAGTTATTAACATTTATGTGTTCTGTAGCAGAACTAAAATTTGTTCTTTGAACTTAATGGACGCCATAAGTTTCTTGTCATCTACCAATGGCACCTTCCAGCCACAAGACACCCAAGAGCTTTGTTATTAAAACATTATACTAGATGGAATAAACTATAGCTTAAAAAATGAAGCAGTTGAAATTCTAATTTCATTGACTAGTAAGCTATTAGTTTTAGTGATGTATCCCTGGATATATCGATAATTATAGTCAATCTCACTCTCAAAATGTCATATAAATATTTTCAAATATATTGTTAAAAGTCCAATCATATGTTGAAACTAATTCAAATTGTTTAGTAATATAATTTAAGTGATTGAAATATTTTGAGATTTACATAAATTACACAACAAAAATATTACAATGTTATGAAAAGGAAATGTATTAAACTCAAACAACTTTACTAAACATTTTTGTATTGTGCAAGAACAATATTCCCCATTTTCTGAATGGATCATATAACTCATAAAATCTTTGAATATTAAAAATCAGGAAAAATATGAAGTTGTTATTAAAGGTGTCTACTACATTTTGGTTCTGCTGAAGTCAGGAATATATTAATAATAACAAGTAATATGGAAAAATATTTTAAAGTAAATTCCTACTGAGGTCAACAAAGAAAAATCGTATCACTGTTTGCTTATTTCCAGTTTGTTTTTTTGTTTTATTCTTCACACTTATTTTTAACCTCAGAGTACTATTTATGATATTGTACGATAACCATGGCAACAGTGTAAGGTAGTACAATTCATATACCTCTTTGAGAAATAAATGTCTAGGTATTGGAAAGTTGACAGAGTGTCAAAGCGTGCTAGGCCAGTACCTTCTAATATAGCAGTAGGTACTAGCTAGACTCCGAACACGAATCACAGTTCGAATCCTATCAGGATTCCCAAGTTTTTATAAATTAATTATTGAATAAATATTTGAAAAACTTTATTAACACCAATTGTCATCCAACCAGTTAAAAAAAAATTATTTGAACTTGATTGGATGAATAATAACAGATTTTATTAACGATTACAAATTTGTACAAGATATATATCAGAAGAGTGTGAACTAATAGAAGGAATTGAAAAATACTGTGAATATATTTATTTATTTTTACTGTATTTATAATACTGTGTATTAATACTTGTTTATTTTGTATAGTTTACACGGGAAAGTATTATTTTTTCTATTTCTGTGCGATGCTTTAATAAAACATTTATTTTTTAAAGTTTGTATTCAATTAGATTGTTTATACAAAACATGTAGGGAAAATGTATAATGAAACGGAAAATCTTCTAAGTTTGTTAACAATTTAGATAACTTTAGATCTTAAAAGATTATAATTATATCATTCATTTATAGTTCAATACATTTTGCTATTTAAATTTGTGTCTCGAATATTAATATAACTGTATCAGCATACTAACTAATGCACCAATAGTGATATTACATAATATTTAAGCTAAAACAATTATGAAATAAAATTTATTATCACCTTTCAATTGTAAATTATATAACAAAATTGACTATTTGCAACACTTAGGGTTTATTTAGTATTCAGACACGTTTTGACAAACAAAGTAGTCTTCTTTAGTGAAAACTATACGCTATTATCACTTTTAGTCCTAACAAGCATAGTTACAAGTTCGGTGCATTGATTTTTCTGAAGAAGTTAACTCTTTATCGAAACATATTTTAATGCTAAATAAAATCTACATATTCTGACATTGAAGTGTTCTTATGCACTTTTAATTATAATAAAGATATTACAAGACCATCTAAGACTTAACAAAACTCCAGAAAAAATCACAAAAGAAATCATACACATTTTGAACACCATTACACAACAGAAGTATTCCTACAACACATAGAACAGAATAAAATCATAAATAACAACAAACTCGCAGATAAGATAATTAGCACAGATATGTAGATGATGTTATAATACTATACCGAGGAAACATAAGACAATGCCAACAACTCCAAACACATATACAAAAATATCCAGTTCACTGCAGAGTTTGAAAACAACAAAACATTGAATTTCTTAGACATCACCATAACAAAAAATCAAAACAAACATGAATTCAACATATACCGCAAGCCAACTATGACAGACACACTGATACACAATTCATCGAACCACCCAATGCAACATAAACACGCAGCATTCAAACATTTACTACACAGACTAAATAAAATACCTATGTCCACAACTAACTACACAGAGGAACTAAACACAATAAAATATTTAGCTCACAAAAATGGATATGACAATTATTTAATAGACGAACTACACAGAAAAATACTCAACAAGAACAGTAACAACAACACAAACAACAAAAACAAATTCATCACCCTCACATACATAAATACTCACAAATAAATAGCACACCAATTAAAAAAAGCAGGATACAATGTAGCTTACAGAACAACAAATAAAAGCCAAACAGCTATCAGACACAGCATTAATAACAATACCAACACATACAATAACCCAGGAGTATACAAACTAAAATGCAACAACTGCAATAAGTTCTTTATTGGACATCTTTCGCCGAAAGATATAAAGAACACAAAAGGGCACTGCACACTACTATTGAATCCACCTTCGCAAATCACCTCATGGACACTAAATACTCATGCAAAAGTATGGAAAATAACATGACCATCCTCCACACATGCAACAAATGCCATAAATTAAACACACTAGAACAGTATGAAATATATAGACATAGCAATATACATAAAAATGACATCTTAAATGAACAAATACGGCACAGATCACACATACTCTTCGATCACATCACTTCTAACTTTCAAAATAATGGTACCGAGGAAGCACAACTGCAGCATTCCTAGCGGAAAAAATACGAGGCTGAAGAAGTCGTAGGACAAAAACGTTTCCTCTAAGTGAAAGTTAACAATTTAACAACTTTAGTTAACAAAAAGTCTGGTCGCAAGTAATAGCAAAAATGTAATAAGTCGTTTACAACCAGCTTGTCATGAACAGCAACAAGATTTTGACAATTATAATTTGTTATTGATAATAATAGTTCTATTTTGATTAAACCAGCATAACGGTATTATAATCATTATATATAATAAAAAAAAGAAACATATTTTAAAAATCTGAACATTGCTGAAATGTTAATATTTATTGAATTACATGTATTACTTATGTTATGAAGTTTATATAGTTTTATAGACTGTTTGTGCTTTAAGAAACAATTTCTAGATAGTACATTTTTTAAATGTCATAGCCAAAACTGACTAAATTTATATTTGATATTTAATTGTCGTTCTATTCAATTATGTTTCCATTTCTTGTATTAATTAAAGGTTTTTTAAGTTATCTTTCAGTATAAATAGTGGTAAATAAATATTAAGTTTTCTAACATAGTTTAACAAAATCTCCTACTTCTATGCACTTAGACCATTTTCTAATGAGGATTTGAATTCAAAAATGAATAAAGGTTGGACTTCCGATCAACATTGTGTCTGATTAACAAACATTATTGTTCATGTAAAATATAATTTACCTTGCTTGTAATTTTTCAAATGCTTGTGGGAAAGTTTTAAATGGATGTTTTTGTGGATGCTGGTGAATTAATGCGGAACCCAGCTCTACCACACCTTTTTGAAAGTTTAAGGCATTGTGAATGTTTGTAACTTCTGAATTATAGCTTGAATTTGACTCACTTGCAATGCCACAATTGGAATTCGCTAATTAGGAAGATTCATTTGTTAACTGCTTCAATATTGTTGCTAGTCTTTGAAATAGAAAGGACTACATAGGCTCTATTCATCACACAGAAATCGTACCACATTTAAAGCTATCAATCCATTTATACTTCTTTCTTCTAGTGAAACAACACTATGCATAGAGTACTGCTTTATTCAATGAATAACCACCACTGGCTTCAAACTGAATTGAGGGTGTATCATTGCTCTCATTTCTTGCTCAATGCAATTAGACAAAAAAAAACTCATTTTAAACACAATTACAAATAGCTAATAATGAAACAATACTTTCAATAAACATCTGGTAGAGGTTATGAGTTATAGCAGAACCATCAGTGCTATCACACATGTAATTTGCAGGAAAAGCCATATTTCAATTGACTTTTTTACTTGCTCTCATACTTTATTAATTTCGGGATCCTCCCATCAACTGACAATTTGTTCAGAACTGTCATACAAAGATTTTTACAATAAAAGAAAATAGTACTAAAAATATCAAAGAAAATCCTGAAATATTCACAAAACTTCACTTGGAAAATGGGTTGACAAAATTTAACATCTAAAAGTTTTAAAAATATGTGATAAATGAAAACAGTTAATGAACTTATAACTTTGGCAAAGTGTTCAGGGAATTGTATATTGAAAATGGATGAAAGGCTCATGGAAAAGAATTGACAAAAGATGTTATTGGTTTTAATATACATATTTAATTACTTTTTGAGGCATAATTAATCAATGTCTTCAACTCATTGGTGAGGTTAGGTATTAACAATCAGGCTTGCAAGTAACTAAGGCCTTGGCCGTAAATAAAGGACATTTATCGTTCTTCCATGAAATCAAATTTTAGCATATCCTTCTGATAGAAATGCTTGTGTAATATGAGTGCATTAGAAGCACTAACAGGTATCAGATGCTAAAATATTATAATGTTGTAGAATAAGATGTTGTGGGTTTTATATACATCGTGTCAATGTCTTTTTTTGTGGTCCATCGGAAAAAGAAGGACGGCCGCTGTAATTTACTTGGTACATATGATAGCAAAGTAAATTCTTTGATGTAACCTTATATTTATTTATTTACTGGACAAGTTTTCTCTGCCAGAAACTAGTGGTATATGCGGTTTATTGACTCTTAGGGTGGCACTAATTGTTAATCCGTTATCCCAAAACCACTGGGTACCTTCAATAGAGGTAAATCAATGGTCACGCGTTATGTTTTTGTGAGTGTTGACTTTGTTATTTTTTGTGAAATGAATAAATTTTTGAGTTGATTTTTAAATTTTTTTCTGCTTTAGTTAGGGTGGCAAGATCATTATCCTTTCCTATATAAATACAACTGTTATTAAGATTACTGTTGAGTGTCAATAATGCAAACCGTTTGTAGTCCTTATTTCCCCGGTTTTTGTAGCATATAAACTTGAAATTTGCATCTAATCAGGAATTTCACAAATGTCTAGTCAGCACAACATATGTTCCAATACTGTAGTTGGTTTAAACATTTGTATAATTTGAATAATTATGGCCACTAAATCAGTTTTCTACTTCCCTATGTGAGTTGAGCCACCCTCATTTCTCAGAGCCCTCATTACTACCAGAAACCTTTTCTCACTCATACTTTTAAAATTACATATCCAGTGATCCATAAATTAAAGATTTTCGTGACTCACTTTGATGATTTAAATATGCAGCACAACTCCAAAATTTTGTCATCCTTATTTTGAAATTTTCCTTGCATTTACTCCAGTTTTTTTATCGGTTCTAAGAACGATTTCAGCATATATTTCTTAGGTAAAATACAGATATCATAACTCAAGAGGTGTCGATGAGTGACCAATGGGAAAAACCATCTAATTGGTTTTGATAGTATGATTTTAATGAGACTATGTAAATAATAATTAAGCTGGCTTGAGAGTTAAAGTTATAAATAACTGCACACTAACTCACAAAACAATATACTTTATTCTCTTGAATTTTGTAGTCCATTACATTTGGTGAAGCTTAATTAATAACTTTTACATTAGTTTATGACTATCAGAATTTTAATTTTTTTGTAAATTTGTAAAAACTTACTGAGACAGAACGTTTTCAATCGCTCCGTGGCGATCTTCATCAGTGTCTAAATTTTCGGATTGGAGTTGTTAGTTTAAGCGGTGACGGTTTTAAAGGCAGGTTTTCAATAGTGTCAAAGAGTATGTGATTTGTATTGGGTCTGTTCATTTAATGTTTTTTTGTGGGTTTGTAAATTTCATACTGTTCTAGTGTGTTGAGATGTAAGATTTTTTTATATATCAACCTTTTTTGTTGATATGTAAGATTTCTAGGTTATGGTTAATGTCTGTGTATGTGTGCTCTGTTTCATGTAGGTGATTGACAAATGCTGAGTCGGTGTTATGTTTGAGTGATTTTATGTGTTCTTTGTGACTCTTTGTTAGAGGCTGCAATGAGTTTGCCGAATGTAGAATTTGTTGCAGTTTGTACAGTTTAATTTGTATATGCCTGGTGCTTGTAGTTTTTCTTTATTATTGGTGTTGTGTTGTATTTTGTTTTGCAGTTTGTTATTAATTTTAAATGCTATTTTTATCCTGTTTTTTGGGATTTGTAGACTATTTTATTTAATGTTATGTTTATGTATAATATTGTGATGAATTTGTTTTCCCTCCTGTAGTGTTGTATTTGGTATTTTTCGTATATTGCGGCATAGTTTGTCTTTTATTGTGGTGTTGTATCCATTTGTGTATGTTAAATGTTTAATACTATAAATTTACAACTGCATATAGTTGCAGGTGTAAATTTATGGCAGTGTCACTGATGATGATGGCAGAAGTTGTTGAAATATGTATGACAATAAAATATATTGTTTTGTGAGTTTGTGTTCAGTTATTATTTTTATGAGACTAGGTGTTAATCAGACACTAGTTTTTAGGAATTTGTTTGTGTATCACTAGAAAACGATTCTAAGAGTGATGAATCTTTCATCTCCTGTTGTCAAGAACCTACTGAAGATTGAATTAGCTACTGAGCTATGAGAAATCAACACAAGCTAGTGTTATAAACTATAGCTGTCAGCAAAACGTATTCTTTTGTGAATGTTAAAGAAGATGACTTTATAGTTCCTTAACTTATGCAAATTCACCTTTATAGCATATAATAACACACTATGAGCCTAATTTGAGACATATGAGCCTTTTATAATCTAACTTTGCCTTTTAAAATATATTAATACCCAACTAGGGGACCAGATTTCTTTTTCATAACTGTGTATATTGTAATGATTAAGTAAATAAGTGATTCAGAATTAACATAGTCTATAAAGAAATAAAAACTACATATATAATAACTTTAATATGGTTAAATTTTAAGTGCAGACAAATTTGTAATTGACAATTTCGTTATCAAATTGGATTATATGGCGTGTTAGTAAATTAATTTACCAAAAATTATGTTCTATTGGGTTTGACTTTTTACATTTGATTTCTAGAAGAAAATTTTATTTATAATAAGCTAAAACTGGATGTTACTGTAAATATTTTCAAACAAATATTGAAATGGATAAAGTAAATATTTACCATTTTGATGTATATGTGAAACATATAATTGTTTTTGTAATAAGTTATTTCAAACTGTAATGGTTAGTACAAATAAATAAACTACTTTAATCTGTTTTTAACTCATTCTAAATAATGATTAAATGCTTTACATCTTAACCTAGAGGACCAAAGACCCCAGCCTTACTAGTGTGAAGACAACCAGGGGAAGAAATCTCATCTACTCAAATGTATTAAAAAAGCTATTATAAGACCATAATAATATATAAGAACCATAATGTAAAAAAAGAATGGCAGTGCATCCAGACTTATGTCAATTTTCTTTTTTGTAGCACATTTTATCACTTAACATGAAAATAATAAATCCATTTACATTAGATTTGCTACAACTTTTCTTTATATTTTCATTGGTTTTCGGTTTTTTTATTTTTACCAGTGTCATTATTAGTTGAAATAGAGTAAAGAAATACAAATAGTTTAAGAGATTGGGGCAGAGATGAAATGCTGACTTTTATTACTGAATGAAATTGATTCAGAGATTAGTGTAAATATAGATCTACTGGAAAGGGGCTCTGGCAATAAAACTTTATTTAGGTATAATACCAAACAGCAATGGCCAAACAAAATGCTGAAAATTTAGCAATAAATCTAATGATGATGAACTTAGCTGTAACGCAGATATAATATACGAAGGCACCCACTTCACCCTAGACTAATATGTCAGTTTCTAAGATGTGTGTATATATATATATATATATATATATATATATATATATATATATATATATATATATATATATATAAAGAAATAAGACAGTATATATATATATATATATATATATATATATATATATATAAAGAAATAAGACAGTATATATATATATATATATATATATATATATATATATATATATATATATATATATATATAAATATCGCAATATGTTTTCTTGTGTATTAATAAAGAACAAAAGTCAAAATACAAATACAAGAATTATATTTGAATTGTAAATTCAAATATAATTCTTGTATTTGTATTTTGACTTTTGTTCTTTATATATATATATATATGAAGTTAATATATTACTATTATAAATACTTTTATCCACTGCTAAGTGCAATAATTTTACCTTGTGTGATGAGGCACCTTTCGGTCATTTGACCATTGTCGAATCACAATGGTCAAATGACCGAAAGGTGCCTCATCACACAAGGTAAAATTATTGCACTTAGCGGTGGATATAAGTATTTACAATAGTAATATATTAACTTCATAAAGTCAGTGCAACAGAAAAATAATTGACAACGTAATATATATATATATATATATATATATATACTTCACGTTGTCCATTATTTTTCTGTTGCACTGACTTTATAACGTTATTATTATTAATTGTAAATAAATGATTCGACAATGGTCAAGTGACCAAAAGGTGCCTTATCACATAAGGTAAAATTATTGCACTTAGTGGTAGAAAAAATTATTTACAATTAATAATAATAACTTCATATACTGTATATATATGAATTAATTTTACCCCTGTCTGATTGTCGTCGAAACCTCTATTGCAACACCTTAAATTGCTGCCATGGTTACCACACAATATTATAAATAATACTCCAGGTTAAAAAATGAATAAAAATAATAAAATATACTAACTTAATTAACAGTATCGAACGTTGTTTCACAAACAGACAATGCGAAAGGGAAGCGAATAGAAAGAAAAATGGAAAATTACAAGGAAATTCGCTTTCTATTTTGTTACTTAATATTATTATTCTGACATATTTATATTCATGTCTATATTATAGTAGTTGTAATTACAAAATAAAAATAAACTAAAATACAATTTTTCTTTGTTGAGTTAATTAGGAATTGACTTTTAATAAAATTATATTACTGGTTTAAATTGCTTTCCTAATAGGGATTAGAAACTATAATGGCAACTAAATGATATTAAACAAATATATTATGTAAATCAACCACTCTCTGTTAGGTAAAAACAAGGTCTTATTAAAACCACTAATCTAATCTTACTGTCTGTCAGCAACTTCCATAGTATATTGTTTTTCCATCAATAAATCTGTGTACAATTAAATCAAACTGAATAAATTAATAAGAGTAAACAAGATTTATTGCAGAGACCTGGTGGGTGTGGAGAGAAACAGAGTTTTGCTGCTCTCACTTTGGTTTAACTGACCTTGAAGCTTCAAGGAATAAATTCTTTAGAGGTCAGAAAAATTCAAATAAACTGTTTTTTCTTTCAACATTTTTATTTTATGCAGAAAGTTTTTATAGAATTTAAAATAGACACTATAAAGATACAAACTGTAAAACATTTACATGATTTTTTTCATGACAAATCAAATATAAGCTAAATGTATCTTTTGTGTAAATACAAATAAGTGACATGACTACATAAACTTAGAGGCCCTGCAACAAATAGCAAAGACCTCATGAAGATTTTACTACCAGTCTGTAGAGGCTACACATTAAAAACATCTGGTATTCTGGAGTCTTTCTTTAAGGTACTCTAGGGATTTAATAAATTTTTATTACATATATATTTGAGTACAGTTTTTTGCCTTTCCTAACTTTACAATATTCTCCTCAGTTGACGCCTTTCGGAGTGATTCCATTTTCAAAACTTAAATCATATCATTCGCCCATATGCTATTACTCATGCCCCCACCACTTCCAGACCTTGCTTTCTAATGGTACACACCTACACTTGATTCTTGCCTCCAACTACTTAATAATTTTAAACTTTTAAATATAACATTCTAATGCGTTTTTATTTGTTCGTTTGTTACATTTTCCTTTTTTAACTTTGCTTTATAAATTTCTAAATTGTCTAAAACACTTAAACATCTTCCTTTATTATCATGATGTAATATTTTTATTGTATTTTTATTTCTTGCGGTGTAGTAGTAAATTACGTAGTTGGTCACAAGAAGCAAGAGTAGACATTCACCAATATAAATTGAGGTTTGGAAGTGGTGGGGACGTGGCTGATAGTACATAAAGAGGAACTCAATGTTTGGGCAAACAGTACTATTTAAGTTTTGAAAATGGAACCACTTCAAAACGTGTCAACAGAGGAGAATATTGTAAGGTTAGGAAAGGCAGAAAACTGTACTCAAACATATAGAAATATTCTTAACAGAAATGAATATGAGTATATTAATATTCTTTAATTACATAATTTGTATAACCTATCTGTTACGAATTTTGTTTTAAAAATAGTTTCTTGATCATTCTGAGAAATAATGTCTAGCAATCCTTTAGAATTTTTGTTTTTGTCACTGAAATCATGAAGTGAAAAGCAGGTAAAGGTATTATCAATCGATGCTTCAGATTTGCA
This sequence comes from Prosapia bicincta, assembly GCA_036971475.1. NCBI lineage: Eukaryota > Metazoa > Arthropoda > Insecta > Hemiptera > Cercopidae > Prosapia > Prosapia bicincta. The sequence goes on from JBAIZL010000004.1 coordinate 211,377,013, forward strand.
TTAAGTAGTATGTAACATAAACTTTACCATGACAACACTTAAATGTTTCAAGACAATATGAAGGACTTCATATAAGACATCTAACCTTGCATTTGTCAAATGATGACTATTATGCCTTCAAGTACGCCTATTTTCTATCTTAAATAATGTATTTAATGCACAATTGTAAACAACCAGGCAACATTCCTGCAAAGGGCTATCTAAACAGCTCTAAATATGCAAAGGGCTCTAAATATGAATGTTTCTCAGTTCATACTCTTGGCTATAGTATTTCATATATTCTCTTTGTTCGCTATTATACAACACATTGGTGGTTTTCTAAGAGGAGGCGCTAGACACTGTTCGTAATACAAAAAATACCAGTGATATATTAAGAAATGAGGTAAAGAGCTAGATCTCACCCTTAATTTGTGGAAAAATATGGAAAATAAATTTACCGTCACATGATAATGTATTAAAATTCAGATAAAATTTTTTTGAAGTATGAAACTGCTATGAAATTTTGAACCATATTGTTATGAAAATTAACATAAAATTAAAAGCATGTGAGAAATTTAAATTTTGAAATCTATTGTAACGAAAATTAACATAAAATTAAACAATGTGAGAAATATATATTTGTCAAGTTTTTTTTCTCTTTAATATTACTATACAAAAAGAACTGTCAAGTCAGTTTATTATGAAACCACAATTTTACAAGAATTTCTCCAAACATTTGACCCACAAAAATATTGGTTTAGTGCCCAAGAAGTAGATCAGGATTTTTTATTAAATGCACATCTATCAATCCTTCTAGAAGTAGTTTTTCTTCTATCCCTGAGCTGATTTTTTATTCGCAAGGTGTCTCTGCTATATAGAAGTCCTGAAAGCTGGATTGTTTCAACTACAGTTATCATTTCTGTATATTTCCTTTTCCTGGCTTAGCTATCACCTAGAAACTGTGATAGGTTAACTGCAGTCAGAGGCATAGCAATGGACATTTTCGGAGGTAATCCTCTCCAAGGACCTTTCATTAGCTAAGAAATTATTTCTATCATGAAAGAATTTAATCATTAAAACTTCAAGATACTTTTCGTATTACAGTGAAATGTGAGCTCTTAATGAATATGCTTATGAATTGTCTGTAAAAATATCAATATTTATAGCTTCGACTGGGAATGGCCGCATGTTCAAGAAATAAAATTTCTTAAAGAGCGTCTGAATGGACTAGCCATGGCTTATATACATGAAAATATGACACAATAGCAAATAAAGTTTTAATGAACTTTTAAAGAAATCTTGTAGAGTCATTATTTCTTTGTAGAATTGTAGTTTTATAAAAATGATGATTTAATGCTTCCTTTTCAGTCCTTATTTCTTGCAAGTCTTTAATCTGATTTCTTAACTACTATCATAATTGAGTGCTTTTTAAATTTGTCATTTAGATAAAATAGAAACATATTTAATTCACTAATATTATTGTTGTTAGTTGTAATCATCTTGAATTCACTGAATAAATCATAAGTAATTACTGAGTAAAAAAGTGAAAACCATTAACTTACTTGCCAATGTGTTTTGGAACAATCGTTTCATTGATAAAGCCAACCCCCTACGTTGTTTCGTTTTGTCAATGAAATGATTGTTTCAAATCGGCAAGTAAGTTAATAACTTTCACTCAGTTACTCAATTATTACTTATGAGCCACTAATTTGGTTAATTTGTGACTAGTGAAATAAATTGATTAATTTTTTAAATTTTTTCTTCGGGTATAAATGAACTTCTAGTCTCTTTGTAATGCTGGAAACCCCTCCCATATTTAAGAACTTCCCCAGCTACCAACTCTTTCAAGCTATCAACATTCCACAAGGATATTCTGAGTTCATTATTAACAGAGTAGTGAAATAACATCATTGTACTAGAAAACGAGCTTGAGAAAATATCATATATTTTCTACATAAGAATTTTGCAGTAAGGATACCCTACGCAATGTAACAGTAACTGCATCCTTATTTTACTTGATATATGAGTTAATAGTACTTTATATACACAAACTGTCAACAAACCAGCTGTCGGAACATTGGCAATTTGTTGGAAAAAAGTATTACTAATTCATACATCAACAATTATTTTCTTGGTATTAAAACTAGTGAGTCTATACACAAAGTTAGTAATAAAAGTTTTATCCTATTTAAATTCTCTTTAACAAATTTTAATAATCTACAGTGATTTCATATTTTTAAAAATTTGGAACAGAAATTAACCACATTGACCTAATATGAAATAGAGACATAAGAAAAATATAATAAACAAATTCTGATACTGAAAAAAAATCTACCTTACCCAATAATAGTGTAGAAGCCTGTAAGGTAAAATGGATGGAATAAAGAAAACATCTTTATAACACAATAACCTGCAAATAAATCTAACGTAGCACACTTGATTTTTTTAAAATTAAAAATATTATTTCGGACATTTATAATAATTATCCATTCTTATAGCATGTGGTATGGTGTAGGAGACAGGCCTTACTTTGGCCATACAGTATTAAAAGAAGGTAATTTGATAGCCCTAGGTTTAAGAACCTAGGTACCCTACCCGGGGACATACCTTTTCTGGTTTACCTCCAGATATAAAAAACAAAATGAATATCCAAATGTCATAAGCAGGCCAGTGGAATTTTTCAAGAAAGTTATTTTAAAAATTGGTAAATTGTAGGACATGACATATATTATTTGTGACTAAAATATTTATATACATAAAATGTGTTTTCTATGAATATTTACATATTATTGTTTTTTTAATACAAAGTACGATAAATTAGATGTGTTTATTTCTTTATACCCTAAGTACCGTGTTCTATTACTTTGTAATAGATTAAACAACGTTAAAACTTGAAATTTTTAACTGCTTGTTTTTTTTTGTATGCAATGTCTTCACGTCCAGACACCCTACAAACTTTTATATGGGTGCCCATGCTAGATGCCGATTTTCACAGGCTTAGTCGAACTGGAAGTTGAAAAATCACTCATAAATTCTTTGGTGTTACCGGGAATTGAATCTAGAACCTTTAGTTCAAGTGCTCTGCCAACTTGAAGATACAGCCACCTATTATCATCATTTTGAAAGGTAAACATACCAATAAAGACAAAACAAACTATTACAAAACATAACAGTACTTGCTTTACAGAACCTTTCGCTGGTTATTGTGAAAGGTTTCTTGTTGCGTGAAAGTAAACAGCAATAAATGATCTGTTATTGCAATACAATAAATACTCTACTTGAAATATGACTTTATCTTGCACAGCCTTCTAGGTCTAGAATGGTTAAAGTATTTAGATTTTAGAAAAGGCTCCATGGGCTATTTAACTAATCATGCTTAGTGATATGAATAACAGCTACTGAATTTGAATAAACTTGAATTATATTTTGGCCAAATATTGTATTGTTTCACTCCTACTTTGTTACAGTAATATGTGTGTGCGCTTGTGTTAGTGAGTGTGAGTGTAATAATAAAAAAGAACTGAGGTTACGTATTTAAATAAAACAATTATATTCTTATATATATATATATATATATATATATATATATATATATATATATATATATATATATATATATAATAAATTAAAAATATTTCAAAAATAAGAATTCTTTTAATGAATATATTTATTCAAAGCTTTTCGCCGATAAAATAGTATCAGCATCTTCAGGAAAATAATTATCTAACTATAATTCAGATTAGATAATTATTTTCCTGAAGATGCTGATACTATTTTATCGGCGAAAAGCTTTGAATAAATATATTCATTAAAAGTATTCTTGTTTTTGAAATATTTTTAATTTATTAACTATATTACAAGAAAACATATCACCATATTTAATATATATATATATATATATATATATATATAAATATAAAATACGTTTTCTTGTTTAATAATTTAAAACAACATAGGTTATTCAAATATAAGAATATTTATTATTTTATATCCATATAAAATAATAAATAATGGATATAAAATAATAAATATTCTTGTATTTGAATAACCTATGTTGTTTTAAAATATATATATATATATACAGTATAGACTATATTTATTTGTTTATATTTATATAATTATTTATAAGGAGTTACAAAATTATGAATTAGTTACTTTTACAAAAAATTGTTTTTAATAAATTTCGACAGGTAGAATAACAAAATTCTCTTGAATCTATGTTTACCAAAGAAGTTAACCTTTATCTTATGGTAAAAAAGACTAAATGAGTTTTTAAAGTTTTGAGAATGGAATTATTCCAAAACGCGTCAACAAAGAAAAATGTTGTAATGTTAGAAAAGACAGAAAAAATTACTCAAATATCTACAAATATTCCTAACAGAAGTGAAAATGAATATATCAAAGATAAAAAAGACAGCTGCAAAATGTTGAAGAATGTGTTCCTCGTGACCATAGTTTGTCGTCAAGATGGTTCGATGGTGGAAGTGAAACAGTGGAAAAGCGTGCACAATGCAGCACGGCCCGTACTTTCAATATGCAAATGAGATACTAAAACAAAGGAGAGCCTAACGTCTCCATCGCCTGCTCCAGACAAGTAAAGCTGTAAAGCGGGCGAACGTTTCATTCAAGTACCACAGATAAAAAGACAGGTTTTAAACAAAATGGTGCCCGGCTTAGGGTCTTGTACAAACCTACTCGTGTGGACAGTGCTACAGTTTGGAAGTGCTTACCTACATCCTTTAAGATTGTTAGAGGTTTGCTTTCGTAAGAGTTAATAACAATATCAGAACGGATAAGAAAAACGCGTTAGTTATCTCGTCAAAATTGTTTAACCTACGAATTTGTATAACAATTCAAAATATTGAATAAATATATACAACAGATTAATGCATAAAACTAGCCTCCTATTCAAACCGCATTCCTGGCATAACTTTGCCTATACAGAGTCTCTAATTATGCCAAAATCAAAGTTTAATGTTTCCTGGTACCAAACAAAGATCGATCATTCTAACAAAAATTTATGCCCTTGATATTATTTAAAGCCGTGAAACTGACAGACAGTTAAACCTTATGTGACAAATTGATTTTTGTCACATATGCACTTTTATGCATATGTCTAAAGGCTTAATAATCTACCATTTGACTCAACGAGATCAATGCGACTTGGTTTTTAAAAGGTCTTAGACTTGCTTAAAAATTGGAATAAAATTTTTTCATAATTACAATAGCCTATATTAAAAAATATTGAATTATATTAAATATATTAAAACCTAGATTAATATTTTTATTTAATATATACAATAATGAATAATGCCATTTTTACAATAATCCACAATATCGAAAGTAAAATAGCCTACGAATGACAAACAGCTGTTATGTCAAACCAAATTTGATCAAATATATTCGATATTTCTGAATAGCCTATATATATATATATATATATATATATATATATATATATATATATATATATATATATATATATGCTGATACGTATTCCTTCACGGATGGAAAAATATGATGAAATGTTACTATCTGGAGTACATCCGTTCATTCTGCAGTCCATAAATTCGCAGTTCCGACGTTTCGCTAGAATCTCATCCAGCATTGACGAGGTGAACCCAACAACAGTAGAAGAGCCAAGAGTCTCTTCTACTGTTGTTGGGTTCACCTCGTCAATGCTGGATGAGATTCTAGCGAAACGTCGGAACTGCGAATTTATGGACTGCAGAATGAACGGATGTACTCCAGATAGTAACATTTCATCATATATATATATATATATATATATATATATATATATATATATATATATATGCAAATTAAAATTATTAAAACTTATTCTTTAAATAACCTCTAAATGGCCACAAAAACATATGTTAACTTACCCCATAATAGGCACCATTTTACTTACTTTTGAAAGTCTTTGGAACAATCCTCTTTGGAGATTTTGTTCTTATGACATGAATTGAATTGTTTTCTCCATCCTTCGCGACTTTGTTCAATAAGGAATTGTCTGATGTAGGATAGACTGAAAGGAACGGTCAGGCTAAACACGCACATGGCGTAAGATGATTGATTATATAAATATCAATAGTTTACTTAGTGAGAAAGGGGAAGAGATTACCTAAAAGAGGAGAAATATGTCTGGGCTTTTTGGAAGACACTCTCAAGCCAAATAAGATGATACACAGATTATAAAACCGGCCAACCTTTTAGCTTGACTAAGGGATGCGATTATATTTATATCTATACAATATTGAATAATGCAATTTTTACAATAGAAAGTGCAATTTGTTCACCGAAAGTGACATTACGTATTAATGAAAAACAGCTGTTCAAAACAGCTATCAATATATATATATATATATATATATATATATATATATATATATATATATATATATATATAAATGAATTTTAATTGATAATATTCCTGATGATGTTGGTACTGTTAGCCAACGAAAAGCTTTGAATTGTAAATTCAATTATAATTCTTGTATTTGTATTTTGACTTATGTTCTTTATATATATATATATGAAGTTAATATATTACTATTGTAAGTAATTTTATCCACCATTAAGTGCAATGATTTTACCTTGCGTGATGAGGCGCCTTTCGGTCACTTGACCATTGTCGAATCACTGATTACTTTTCTTCAATTTTTCTGGTGTGGATGTTCGGTCCGTCGTGTTGGTAATTGTTGACGTCATACACGTTTCCTCTTGAGTCTTGTGTATAATGTTTTTGAATAGTATGTCTTCTATATATGTTGTTTGTAGGTTCATTAAGTTGTTGTGTTGTTTTTATAAATGTGGTATTTTTCTAGTGAGTTTAGTTCTATTGGGTTGTTATTTATTTCAAGTATGGTTAGGTTATTTTCGTAATTTGTTATTTCATGTTTATGTGGTATTAGGTGTGCTGCAACATTTGATACTTTTGAATTTTTGTTTTTGAATGCTCTATAATGTTCTTCAAATCTTATTTTAAATGACCTGGAAAAAAATAATCAGTGATTCGACAATGGTCAAGTGACCGAAAGGCGCCTCATCACACAAGGTAAAATCATTGCACTTAATGGGGGATAAAATTACTTACAATAGTAATATATTAACTTCATAAAGTTAGTGCAACGGAAAAACAATGGATAACGTTATATATATATATATATATATATATATATATATATATATACATATATATATATATATATATATATATATATATATATATATATATATATATATATATACAATTGCATTTTAAAATTATCTAAACTTATCCTCCAAATAACCTCTTAATTAACACAAAAACAGCTGTTAACTGCTGACCCCCATTGTAAGGGCTATTTTTACTTTCAGAAGTCTTTTTCTTTTCCATCCTTTCAATTAAGATATATCTCGTATGGGAAAAGAACTGAAAGACTGAGAGAAAGGCAAAGGGATCGACTTAAATACAAAGCATATGTCTCGACATTTAGGCAGGAACTTTTAATTGTCGTCCAAAATAATAAGATTTACAGATTTTAAAACCAGTCAAGCTTTTGGTAATAACAACGGCGCTACTAAACCAACGACAACTAGTTTCTAGTGTGGTAGATGTACAGTAGAATCACTGTCTGAGGCACCGCAAGGCTGAGTCACTTATGCGCAAACGCCGGCGTATGTAAGCCCTAGCAAGCAGCCAGGCTAGTATAGCGTTGTTGTGGAATCACTCGCTCGGCTCCCCATTTTCCCCAAAGTGATTCTACTGTACCTTGGTACGTGGTCCGCGGCAGCAGTGTATGAATATTATTAATGTTACCAGTGGAATTTAATCCCTTGCAGTAAAGCGGGTGGACAGAGATAACCCTCGGTTGTTGTATGAACAATTATTTAGACGGCTGAAGAAAAAAATCTCCTCCCGAACGTCTGTATTGAACGACGTATTCAAAACTGTTCTAACGAATTGTTATACCAAGTATAAGTTATATTGAACTCAAAGTGACAACACAGCTGTTACTTAAACTCATGAATTACGTACGTCATCCAGCTCAAAAGAGCCGGTTGTTCTGGATCATTACGATTTTCAAACGAGTATACACAAAAGTTTTGAAGGGAATTATCTACTAGCCTGCACATCCACTACCACCACGACTCCTTCCTCTTCTCGTGAGAGCAAAGCATGAAAGACTATAGAGTGCTCTCAATGTCCCACGCTACCAGTATGGTGGAGACCCCTAACAGAGGTCCAATCTGTAACGGTAGCATTAGAGTCGTTTTTAATAAATTATATTAAACACAAATTGACAACACAGCTATTATTAGACAATGTAAAGTTAAGACTGCATTAAAATTGTTTACTAGAACAACTGAAATACCAAAAAGACGTATTTTGAGTACCACTGGTATCGGTTTTTCCTAGCATTGTCACATTAATTTTTGTTGGGACGTTTCGAAGAACTTCCATCAATCAGATTTGTCTACGACCTGAACAGTTCAGTTCTTATTGATTCTTCGAAACGTCCCAACAAAAATTAATGTGACAATGCTAGGAAAGGCCGATAACGTGGCATTAAGAATATTTACATACAACCTGGCAGAAATGTATAATGCTATCATAGTTCTAAATATAAATGACCTGATTACCAGAAACAAGAGATGAGGAATATTTTTAGAAAAAAAAACATTCCTATGAATGTTCTGCCTTCGCGCGGAGAATAATATCGATGAACGAAAGATAACTCCACAACTGTATAACTTCTTAGTAAAGATCAATGTGAACTGTTCAGTTCTTGTTGGGATTTTAGTTTTAAACAAATATGCCTTCATTTGCATCCGGGGATTCTAATTCGTTCCCTCCGTCCACTTGACATCTTCTTGGAAACTATGGCTACTCTTACACCTCGACGGCTTATTATTGCGTCTTGCATTACTTGTATGTCATCAGGAACTGAGTACCTATTATGTAAACCAATTTTGTTACAGTTTTTGAAGAGTAACATCTTCATCAAGCAGCATGAAAACGCCAGAAACCTGACGTCATCACTTAGGAATTTCTACGAGAACTGGAGAATACTGAGACCAACGAAGTGTCCAGAAAGTCAGACATGGCTGTTAATGCTAACACCTATTTTTGTGTTCATTTATAAGTAAATTGTGGGTTATGTTTAAAACATTTTTTAATACAATTTCTTAGATATTCAGAAATATTGCATATTTTATTCAATTTATTGTTATGTAAATAATTATTGCATATTATGGTTTAATTATATGTTTTCATACACCAACTTTCATCAATTGTACACTATAGTGGTAAACATAGTTTTCAAATATGCTGACTTGTTAATAGCTTAACCTATTAATTAAGTCAATAAGTAGGCCATATTTAATAGAGTTTAAAAGTACATTAAAATTTTTTAATATTGATAAAATATAAAGTTTAAATCTAAAAACGTTAAGTTAATATAATAAATTACACTTTAGTATTGTGTGACTTTTAAGCCTTTTCTATAAGGTAATCAAATGTACAATAAATGACCTTTGATAATTGAACTCTTAAAGACTTATAGAATTACTTACGTTCCTTATCGACCTTTTATCTTGTAAATAAAATTGTTTCAAGTTATACTGTCTTGGCAGACCCACGACTGTTTTTTTGTTCAAGAAATATGTTCTTGAAATATTTGCTTAACCTTCTCGCTTTCTTTATCCAAGGTTTTTTTCCCGGAATTAACACCTGTTTATTTTTCCACATTTCTTTCCCACCCTCTTTGACTTTTCAAGGGTTTTCTTTCTGTCGTTGGATTTTCGATAAAACCTTTCGTGTTCGGGATGATGCTTGCATAGTGGAAGCGATCACGTTTGCCACTACACGAAACCGATGGTGTTTTGAACATTCTCGTGGCCAAACGGTGAGCTTTGTGGCCGCTCCACCTTAACAACGCTTCAAATTAGCCCTTTCTTTTGTTTATACTAAGTGCTATTGAATCGCATAAGTGTTTAAATTTACCAACCCCTTCAATTTTACCCGGCTCTAGTTCCTATACTATTAGTGTATTATATTTTTATGCATAGTTGTTTAAAAACAGGGGTTCTCAAACTGGGTGGTAGATAGTTTTCAGGGTAGGCGTGGATAAATACACTGAAACTACCTACATACGAGAGGTGTGCGTCCTCAATTAGGCGTACCAGAGGGTAGACTCCCGTGACACGTGCATTGTGTTTTGTAGCGTGTTTAGTCTTGATAAACCCTTGAGATTCAGTTATGGTCTCTGTGCTCAAGTATAAATCTCTGGTAGGCCTAACAGTCTTTATTTATTATAGCCTATAGTCTTTTCTCCATTTTATTGTGAAAAATAATATGTTAAAAAATCTCTGGAACATAGGTAACTTAATTCATTATATAGTCTTTTCTCCATTTTATGCATTATAATAATTGTTCATGATATATGTTGTGCAAGGCCCGAAGTCTATCACTACAGGATTGCAGCTTTGTCAGTTACAAGATAAAATATATTTATATAATACCTTGTAAACATTTATATAAATATTTGTATGAAAAGTAAAATTATATTATCAGATGTTTAATTGACTTAACCAGCTTTAGTTTCATACCCAGATTGTAACTCTTGCCCAAATATAAGAATTTGATAGAGCCTTGTTATTGAGTTATGGTCTTTGTGCTCAAGGATAATTCTCTGGCAGGCCTAACAGTCTTTATTTATTGTATAGTATTTTCTCCATTTTATCGTGAAAAATAATGTGTTACTAATATATTGCCTACGTTATGCATTTTTAACAATGTTTTAAAATATATGTCTTTCAAACCCCGAATTTGAATCCTACCACTATAGGATTGTTTCATTACCAGTTAGGGGGGTAATATATTTATATTAAAGGGCAATAAAAATTATTTGACGTTTAATTGACCTAACCAGCTTCAGTATCAAATTCAGTTTGTAATTCTTGACCAAATATATATTTGAGGGAGCGCAACCACACGTCACCGTTAAAGGGGTCTCAGAGCCTGAAAAGAACCCAAGTTTTAAATCATAAATTCGTAAAATTAGTTTTATTGTACATCTAAGTACGGTTTAATTACAATGTATACCTACTGTATTATATTCGTACTGTAAGATGAGCGTTTAAAGTAAATTTTATTGATCAAATTTGGAAGGAAATCTGTAAATAAATCGAAAACGAACGTATTAGAAGTAACTGACGCTACGTTTTCCTATACCTCCTACCCTTTTGTAAAACTCCGCTCCTCCAATAAGAATGCAATGGACCATGGAAAAGCTGTAAACGGCGCACAGGCTCTGATTTATATTGATGTAATAAAGATATTTTGTAACATAACATCCAGTACTGAAATAATATTCCAAGGTAATAAACCGACCGTGTTGCAGTTGGCACCACTGGTTGGACTCTGTGGGCGGGGGGGAAAGGAAGACCAAAGCCAGACCACAAACTCCAGTTGTGTTGCAGACCCGTTGTTCAGTGTTTCTGCGCAGGTGCGATTTTTAAAATGTGAATTTGTTAATTTTATGAGTGTTTCGGTTACAACTTGATTTCCTTAAGTGAGAATAGTGTCAACATTACTAACGTTATTGAGATTCTATATTTTTCAATTTTTTCACAGTACGAACGAAACAGTAGATTTTAAGCGTAAATTTTCAACGGCCGTTTTCTTGTACGAATAGTTTCACGTTTTTGGAATATTTGCGTGCGTTTCTTCTTTCCATTAGCTTCAGTGTTTTAGTTACAGTGTAGTGTTGTGTTCTATACCAGCTTTGAAGTCTCTAAAACCACCTATTACGTCACAGCCACAATTACTTGGGATATTTATTTATTTTTCTGCTATGTAGTTCTGGTAAGTAAATATTTACTGTCCGTAACTGTGCAGGAATTCTAGGATAAGATAAAATGAGTATTTTTCTCAAGCTTTTGCGAAATTGCTTCTGTATGTAATGACAAACTCGTTCAAAAAACCAATTGGCCCACAACCGCAAACAATTTGAATAGGTTTATATAGTTAATATCAATAGATTTCCCTTTCTTACGAGCATAATGTGGTACGTATTATAAATTTGAAGCTATAATATTATTAGTACAAAATATAAACTCAACGTAACTACAATACAACCAAACAAGGAAAATACAGAATAGAAGAAATAATAAAGATTAAACAAAATATAATAACCGTTATATCTGTTGTGTAATTTTACCTTTTTAAAACTAAAACCGCCATGTATGGTCGAAGCGTTTTTGCACACCATTATTTACAGCAAAAATAATTGCCTACTCTACTCAAGTTTTCAACAGCTAATAATTATTTAAATTAGGTACAAATGTAACATATATTTCACAATAAACTCCTTATAAATAATATTTGAGCTTAGCAAACAAAAAATCAACTTTAACAATGCACTATTAGCACAACGACACCCGGCGCACAAACCTTATAGAATTATAAAACTCGCACACAGATTTATTTTGCGTTAATAAGTTGCAAAATTAGTCAAACGGACAAAACAAAAACTTACAGACACTATTCCAAACACAAAATAGAAAATATTGCATATAACATTTACGCACCTTTTACTTTTATCGCCAAAAAACAATAGAACTTACACACCACAAAGCGTGTTGAATTGTGTTCATGTTGATTTTTTCAAAATTTGTAATTTTTGGAAGTCATCAGTAAGTTTAGTTACATATCGAGGCATTGTGCGAGTTACTACATCAAAAAAATAAACCCAAAACGTTGAATTTGTAACGTCTTAAGTGTGTCGTGAAGGGGAGGAGGAACTGCTATTTTCCAGTTTTTTTAAATTTTTTGGGCCTGAGCGAAAGTTTTTATAATTTTGTTCTTATTTCGGATGACTCTCTGCACTGCCCGGTATAATTGTTTTAGATAAAATCGAATACGTGGGAACGGGAAATAAATACCATATAGCCTATGTATTAAGTCAATGAGAAAATACATAACCCATTGTTATGTTTTATATTTCACTTCTTTAAAAGTATAATTCAAATTACTAAGGATGACTCGGACATTGAAACCTGTCTGATGTAAGAAATCTATTTACTGTAAAGGTGTGTTACTTTTACAGTAAGTAATGCGCTCCCACATCTACCTTCAGAATAAAAACCGACCCACATCAGTATACAAATTTTGTTACAATTTTGCAAAAGTGTTTTAAGAATTAACAACCAGCTCGTCATGCACAGCAACAAGATTTCAATATAAATTTTGAGTTCGAAAAACATTTACGAATGTGTTTGGATGTGAGCACTGTTTTGGACCTTTAATGGTTTGTTATAAGTTTTTGTTAAAAAAAGACTGCAATAAAGAGAAATGAAGAAACACAATTCCCAAACAAAAAATAATGTGTACCAATCCACTAGGTAAACAGTTGGAAGCCATAAACATGGCCTCCGTGTTCTGCGCTTTGATGCAACATGTAAACTAAAGCGGCACTACTCGACTATTCAACCAGCAGGCTTACCAAACGTTATTTTGTTTTTTTATAACTAAATTACTCATAACCAAATACTTTGCAGTAATTTTCTAATGTAGTACAAAAATAAATTATAAAATGTTTAAAAGTCAATTCCTACTCAAGTCAACAAACATTTTAGTTACTTTTTATTTTATAATTACAATTAATTTAAAATATGTAAATACATATGTCAGAATAACAATATTATGTGACAAAATAGAAAGCGAATTTCCTTGCAATTTTCCTTTCTAAGTATGGTGTTGGACTATTATTTTTGTTTGTTACTATTTATAGACTTTCTTTTTTCGTCGCTTGCATTGTGTTGTAGTTTCTTTTCGCTTTACTTTCGCATTGTGCATTTGTGAAGCATGGTTTGATATCGTTAATCCACTTTGTTTATTTTATTCTTTTCATTCATTTTTAATCCTAGAGCATTATTTATGATATTGTGTAGTAACCATGGAAACAATTTAAAGTTGTACAATAGAGGTTTCGAGTACAACCAGATGTTAGTAAAATAAAATTATATTTATTTTTGAAAAATATATTTTAGCTATGGGAAAGTTGGCGCAATGTCAAAGCGCTCGACTTCGAACATGAAGATACTCAGTTTTTATAATTTATTTATTGAATAAATATTTGAAAAAACTCTATTAATATCAATTGACATCCACTACAGTTTAAAAAAAAATGTATCTGAACTAGATTGAATGAATAAAAACGTATTTTATTAACGATTGAAAATTTCTACAAGATATAGGCTATATGAAGAGAGTGTGAGCTAATAGAAGGAATTTAATAATATTGCTCTGTGTTAACAAAAAATGTGATTTTAAACAATCTTGTACTGTGAAGTTAGTTTTTACTTTCTTACAAATTTTAAATTATTGTAACTTCGCCACAAAGTTTTATTAGTTTTACTGCCAACGAAGGCAGTTTTATTAGTTTATTGGTTTTGCACCAAGTTCTGAAAACGTTCTGCATCACCAGATATAATGTATTTGCCGATATCGATTATGTCTAGAAACCCGATACAGTATCTATTTTAAAAAACAGCAACAAATATAGTTTCAAGTATAATTTTCTTGAATTAATTTTTTATCGTTTAAGGAATAGGCGTTTTCTACTCTTTTATATTAAAGACAGCAAATAAAAAAATTGAGTAATTATTTACTTTAGCTACGTAAGCGATTTCGGCGGAAACGTTTTACCGGCCGATGCAGAAACTCAACGAGTACCAAAAATAATAAAAACTCTTTCGCTGACGTTCCAAATAATTGTAGTTTTGGAAAAAAATTATTTCAACCCCCCCTTCTCCACGGTCACCTAAAACCTTACAAAGTCAATGATTTTTTTACCTCTAATCTAGAATAATGCCTCGAAAAGTATTTATTTATTACCACAGAAGGCTAATTTTGTATCACATTTTTGTTGTGACTACGTTTTTGGTCGCGCAGTAGCAACAGTAGACATGAATATACCTATAAAGTATCGAGTTATGATAGATTTTGTTGTAATTTCCTACAACACAACTATGTGCCTATAATATTGGTTATGAGTTGCTGCATCGGCCGACCTATCTCATACCTTACATGTGTAGATTTGTTTTGCTTACTCTAATATAGGTATATAGTTCTATGATATTACCACCAAATCTATCCTGACTGGGACTTTTACTGACGTCCCAAATAATTACAATTTTAAATGTGTTTTTATTTATTTTGGTATTCGTTGAGTTTCTGCGTCGGTCGGTAAAACGTTTCCGCCGAAATCGCTTACGTGGCTAAAGTAAATAATTACCAAAATTCTTACTATAAACAGTATAGTATCGTATTATACTGCACTTAACCAATAATGACGTAGCTTACTTAAATACCGGAGGGTGCAATATAAAAGTTTTTCTCGTTTAAATAACAGTGTTATCTTTATAAATTAAATTTCAACATGACTTCCAATCAAGATAGTTGTTTAAAAGTAACACAAACTCACAGCGAATACGTTAAACCAAAATTGTCTCAGAGCCTACATTGCTATCATCAGGGATTTGTGCTACACTTAGTAAAGTATAACTACATTCTTGAAGTGGGTGACTTGGTCATTAAAATGGGTGTCACTTTGATGAATCAAACGAATTTATTTCGTTGTTAGTGTGTGTGTGTGTGTGTGCGTGTGTGTGTTTTCATGTGTTGTTGTAATTGTGTAGGTGCATCATTTTGATGAAACAAACAAACAAACGTGTGTGTGTATGTTTTAATAATAAATACGATTTTAAAAATACACTCAAATGAAATTCTCGGCTATA